>CM029016.1:53621808-53902670 GCA_016801055.1 Panax notoginseng | reverse complement strand
ACATCGTTCTCGATATTATAACCTTTAATATCACACACTATCAAAAGATATTATCGCTTATACTTAAGATATTTATCGTCCACTCCCTTCACCAGTCTTCTTCTTGCTGGGACACTTGTTGAATCTGTGACCCATTCTCCCACATGAGAAACACTTCCACATATTCGGCTTAGGACAATGTAGGGAAATATGTCCTTCCTGCTTACAGTTAAAACACACATTCTTCCACATCATGCATTCTCTCACGTGAGTCTTTCCACACTTGCTACAGACTTGCTTCTTCTTCTGGTTTGAATTTTTAGAATTATTATCACTATCGTTATCCCTCCTTCTCTTATTCTTACTCTTCTTCTGCTTGATGGTTCCCTTAGACGATCCACCACTTTCAGTATTCATCATTTCCACCTACGCCATCAACTCGTTCCGTTCTTCGGTCATCTCGCGTAACGCTCGCTCGGTCTTCCCACAACTCCTCCAAGAGAATACTTTGCTTCAGATTCTTAAACTTCTACAGATTCTTGATCTTTCTTTCTAACTCTAGTCTTATTCTCTTTCTCCACCTTAACTTCCTCGACTCTGCCTCCTCATCTCCACTCCAATAATTCTCGGGATAATCATCATGATCACTCCCCATATTCACCATGGGTTTATCTTTTCCCACTTCTTCAACTGACTTGCTTTGCGCTGACACCTCGGCTACTGGCACTGGTGCAACAGTCGCTAGCATCTCCGTACTCATTTCATCTTCTCCTGACATCTTATAGTCAGTTAAACAACTTGATTAGTACTTTACCAGTACTAACTTCTCACACTATGTGTCCACATATATCACTATCGATATACTTTGGCAATTCCTCACTTAGAACGCTAAATGAGTATTCTATATCTCGGTTATGGTTATAATCCTATGGTTTCACCCCACTTAAGATTTATAACCTATAGCTTTGCTACCAACCTGTGACGCACGGTCACTACAACTTTGAGATACCACCTTGTGACGCCCCCAAATCGGGTTACCTGACCCCCGATTTGGTGCTCATGATCCATAATATAATAACATATAACATACCCATTTAAATATGAATAGAAATTTACACCACATTAACTAATATAGTTAATACATTCATCTCAGGTTATCTAACCTTTATATTACAACCATACCCTTTAGATATACAAAAAAGGGTTTACAAATATAACATAATAATAATGTTCATTACACTATTCCAGCAGTACGCCTTTGCCTTTGTTCTTCTCAGCACCTCCAGTCAATTTGTCCCTAGCTGAAATATTTTATTTAGCAAGGGTGAGCAACAAATTTGCCCCGCGAGTTAAGATATACAATGAATGTATAAGGATCAGAACAACAGACTATCTATTTTGACATAATGGCTCCAAAGTTTGGGGAACTTTGAAATAGCTGAACAATTCATTCTTCTCTAACCAATCTTCTCGTATCCTATGCAACATAATAATGAAAGAATACAATGCTTTCAAAGTTTCTACGATATTCTATTGAACAACAATTTAGAAATACTCTCCAGAGTTTATGTTGAATGATCTTATAAGATCTTGAAATTCTCTTCTCGAGTAACTATCAAAGATTTACTTTGATATACCAAAATAACAGGTTGGAAATATTTTCCAGAGCTTATGCTGAGTGATCACAAAGGATCTAGAACTTCTCTTCTCGAGTAACTATCAAAGATTTACTCTGATATACCCAAATAACTGGATGGAAATATTTTCAAAATTTATGTTGAGTGATCCCTAAGGATCTAGAACTTCTGTTCTCGAGTAACTATCAAAAATTTACTTTGGTAACCCAGGTGTACAAGATAACCATAAAGATTAAATCATACCCCTCTATAAGTATATATAGTGATCAGCTTCATTATACCCTATATTATGCATAATATTCAAACGCGCGCAAAGGCCGAATATACAACCAAATATGTTCCCTTTATATAAAAGGTTGTTCTTCTCAGTCTTTGAATCAGAATTTGATTTAACAATGAAATACAATGATTTCAATATCTAATCACTTTTTTCCTCTTCTCTTCTCAAACATATCAAGTTTTCTTTTTTCGATCTAGCCGAAACAATTGGCATCGATCTATCAATAATAATTTGAATTTTCTTTTCTTCTCTTCTCGAACCTATCAGGTTCTAACAAATGTTCATCTAGCTAGAATAATTAGCTAAGACGTTTCTCAACACGATTCAACAATAGACAGGAATTATCTGTACTATTTGCAATCACCAATAGCTTCTGCGGATGTGAGTATCCAATAACAATTATTCTTTACGTATATTCTCAGAATCATTAATTCAGTTTAAATAAATAAACATGCACTAACTGCGAATAATCAACAATAAATTCTTGGACGTGGTCTAATTAACAATAATTAACCACCATAATATTTAAACAGATGTAACTCAAGGTTGAGTTAGGAAACTTACCTTCTCCGTTGATTACTACTACACAATATACTTATCTCCATTCACAAGACCTATAATAATAATATCGGTCTTTCAATTAGCACAATATAACATGTATCACTATAATTTACAGCCAATCATTCTCCTAGACACATCAACACATAGTCACATCAGTGTTTATAACCTATATAAACACTCATCAAGTCTAACTAGTTCAGTCTGGTTGGACTTCAGTTTGTTCTCGGTGTACTGGTCACCCTATCCGACAATTAACCCTTATATTGTCAACTAAACTCAGTCTCAAAGCTTCAATATTATTATAGATAAGTCAAAAATCATTCATAATATTTTTCGGAAGCTTTTAATAATTTTCTAACAATTATTATAATTTATAATAATTTTTCAAACACTAAAATCATTTTTCAAATGATTTAAATACTGTATAATACCATCATCATTAATATTTTAATAATATTAAATATTAATGACGTACTTGTCAAAATATTAAAGTTATAATAATAACTTAAAATATTTTAAATCACCAATATTCTACTTAAATAATTTTTAAAGTAATTAAAATCATTTTTAAACAATCACCATTAATATTTTAAAATATTAATTAAATTCTCATCAAAATATTAAAAGTCATTAAACTTAAAAAAAATTAAATTATTTTTCTCATTTTTAAATGATTTTTAATTTAATAAAACCATTTTTAAATCATTTATTTAATATAATAATTAAATAAATCTAATATCTTAATATTAATTTATTAATGAAAATTCTCCAAAAATATTAAAAGTTACATTTTATAACTTAAAATATTTTTAAAACACTTTATTCTCATTTAAAATATTTTTTATAATATTAAAATTATTTTTCTCTAATTTATTTAATATACTAATTGAATAAATTAAATACCATTAATATTCAAATAATTATAAATATTAATGAAAAATATCCTAAATTATCAAAAGTTATTATTAATAACTTAAAATAATTTTAAAACTATTTTTGAAATTTTTAGAAATTATTTTCTATTTTTAAACATTTTTCAGAAATTAGAATAATTAAATTCTTTAAAACTGTCGTTATAGGCTATAGTGACACAATCCGTCATTGTTGGTGTTCTTGAGCTTCAAGACACTGATAGTCAGTGCTCAAGGCCCTTGCTTTGACCCTCCTTGATTCTGTGTTCATCATGTTTTTGAGCTACCTAAGGCTCACAACTTGTAGTACTAATATAATACTACATATTCCCATCATCATCTAGGTCATATCTTAACAAACTATCAAGATTCAATGCCCCAAAGTAGCTGTCAGAAGCTTTCTGGGCTCTCTACCCAAAAACCCAGACAACTTCGACTGCCCACTTTGTGGCTTAAATAATCACAAGTTTTGGTCATTCGTTTGTTGTTCTCATGGTCAAAATATGTAGTACACATGACAAGGAACAACTACATATCATAATCTCAGTCCAACTATAACACAATCACCAAATATGATCCGTCAAACCATGTCAGAGGCTTGTTCATACGGTTTCTGAAAATTCCAGAAACTCAAAGTCAGACTCGGATGGCTACTTTGACCATCTCTTACTTACAATCTGTTGATTGTTTAAAGGATCTAAAACTATGGATCTAGAGTCCATATAACACACTACAATCTGGTTACAAACACATCATCATATCAACTAACATCTGACAGATCAAGGAGGTACAAAATCTTGTCAGACTCGGTTTATGAGTTTCTGGTTACCCATAAACTCCTTGGTCAAGCTCGGTCAACGGGTTTTGACCATGCATAGCTTACAATCTGGACATGGAATAGCTATGATTCCACTTCCAGATCACAGTACTCATGTCATACTACTAGTCTAAAACATAAAACAACCCAAATCAAAAATAGATAAGGATCTAGAGCCATTGACATTAGCTTGTCAGGCCATTTTCTAGGGTTCATTGATAGTTTTAAAAAACTTCACTTTTGAGGCTTTTGATGCTATAGATCTATGATGTATCATCATAGATCAACATAAAACATCTTCTAGAATGAATCTAAACACATAAACACATACTCTAATTAAGCATACAAGATCAAAGTTGAGTTTGGGGCTAATACCTTTCTAGTCCAATCTTTGATCCTAGCTCTCCTCAACTGATTTTAATGGGTTATGAGCTTTACTAGTGACTGAAACACTTAGCAAATTCGTGGGTTTGGAGAGGGAAGATGTTTGTTGAGAGTTAGAGAGCAAATGTTCAATTTTGGTGAACTTTCTCTCTCCTAAATAACTTATAACTTAGATGTAATGAATCAAAGTGTGCAAGGTGGCATATATGGATTAGATTTGTATTGAAATTAGCACATGGGCTCACCTAACATTGGTGAGTCATAATATTTATCATATCTCTTTACTATAACTTAAGTAAAGGGGTATTTGGTCTTTTGGTCTTTCGCCGTAAAAGGGTATTTTCATAATTTCCCTTATAAATTTAAGGGTATTCTAGTCATTTAACTTTACTTCTCTTAATTCTCACCATTAGGGTTTGGTAATCTCAATTAGGGTTTCCTAATTAGAGTTTAGGATCCCCGAATTTAAAATTAGTGTTTCCCGACTTTTGATTAGAGTTCCTAACAGTACGTTAGGGTTTCTAATCCCTTATTAGGGTTTACAAATGTTGTACCCTACCCGATCAATCACTGATCAAAATTTCTCTACACAGTACGAACACGTACACACAGCTACAAATTATTATAACTGTAATTTCTATCGAATCCCTATCCGGACTTAGGTTTAGGGTTTCTATTCTCTGTTAAGCATAACTCTACTCTATGTCTCAGTCAATACACAAATTGACTCATTCTCTAAACTCGTATCACAAATTCTCAGCTCAATATTGATAATCAATATCAATATTAAATAAATAATAAAAATAAAAAAATTTATTCGTAAAATTCGGATTATTCGAAACCCCAGGTTATCACATCTTACACATATACCAGAGTATAACATTGATGCACTAACACAATCAAATCACATAACATCTGACAGATCTACCACATTGAAATTTAAATAGGCACGCTTAGGAGGGGGGGGTTGAATAAGTGTTCGAACAACTATGGTCGATTTTTATTTTACTTCAAAACTTTTTCCTATTTCAGCTTGCTGAAATACTTAATTCGGTTTCCTTAAAAAACTGTTTAAAATACTTTAGAATTTAGTATGCTGAAATAATCAAATATATATCTTAAGTATCAGAAATTCTTGTTTATATATTAACTTGTTATATTAATCTTAATTCTTGTTATCAATAAAATTAATCACAAATAATTAAATGAACACCAAGAATTTTTTTTACGTGGTTCAACTACTACCCTCTATAATTGTAGCCTAATCCACGTCCAATACCAACTAGTATTGGAGACTCACTTTATATTTCTTTATAAATAAACACTGATTACAAAACAGATTCTTACAATAATAATAAAAATTAATTTCTCTTGAGCACTCTTGCTCCTTGTGCACCTATGCACTCCTTAAGCACCTTTGCTTTCTTGAACCTGTTTGTAAACCTTTTTCTCTAATCCACCAGGATTAACACCTTTAGATTACACCTAGTCTAAATAGAAAATTAAAATACAAATATAGAGGTTTATGATCAACGCAAGAATAATCAATTAAACAATTAAAGGTTCAACTAAATGCAATGATCAATTAGCACAGAAAGATAATCAATTAAATCTTACCAATTACCAACTCAATAGATATCAGAAATATAATTGCTCAGCTGATCAAAGTTACACTAATTAAATCAAGTTGCTCGATAATATCAGTAATTAGTGCAAAAAGTATTTCGTGAGTTGTTTATTCCATACATGACTTACGACTTTTATAACCCAATTATTAAAGTTACCGTTGCACATAAAGTCCAGTTGTAAAACAATTTTACGTTGCCAAAAGAATAAGTAACGTTCAAAAGATTTTCTGTTGAGAAGCAATCTCAAATAAATCTTCAGTTATAAGAATGAATGCTTGTTAGACTCTTTAAAAAAAATAACCCACTAACAACTTTGACTTTATCTTTCTATCCATTAAAGTGGCGTGTAACAACAAAGATCCTTTCCAATTCTCAATGTATTTATAGTTCCAATAAATCTATATACACCATCCCTTGAAAACCGCACACTCACATATCATATCACAAGGACATGTAGCTGCCATCTTTTTAACTTCTCGGTATGCACATGTAACATATAACATATATCAAGTAATGATTTATAAAATAAAGCATTAAACCCTTTTGTACTTGATAACATATATTAAACTAATCTCAAGTAATTTATTATTAGAAAAACCTTTTTCATTAGATTTTAAATTATTTTTTATTTAAGATATATAACAAAATGCAAATGATATGTCCTAGAGCTTTTAAATAAAAAATCAATTATTATGCAGTTGACCTTACACTTTGTTTCCTAGTAAAGAAAGACTCTTCAACCACTTGAATATCCAATCAATGTTCCTTATCATCAGATACCTGAAATGCCATAAAATAATTTAGCATACGAACAATTCATCATCAAAACTTAAGGATGAAATATGACTAAGTCAACATTCTCCCCTTTTTTGATGACCCAAAACTTTTAATTCCCATTAGCTCCCCCTAAAACTATGCATACAATATGATTAGCTCCCCCTAAATTCATGCAACACTATCATTTCAAGAATCTCATAATATCTAACTGAATTTTAGATATCCTAAAATTTTAAACAACCCCTGTTATCTGCATTTACCTGTAATCATTCTAGTTCAACATACACCAAATATCAAACTGCTAATAATAAAAATTTTAAAATTTAAAACATAAGTTTGTGAAGCACAAAACCACAAAACCAAAAACCAACATAATAATAAGTCTTTTTAGTCTCCCAAAACCAACCCAAAATAACCCATAAACTTCTCCCCCTTTGTCATCAAATAAAAAGGGAAAATATCTATCAATCGAGATCTACCACTGCTACACGTTGTTCAGCCCTCTGTGTGAAGTAAGGGCGATGATTTACACGATTAATTTTTTCAGCAAGAGTAAGATCAGCAGCAAATTGAGGAGGTTGAGGAATGAAAGTCGCATGTGGCATGGGTATGTCAAGGAAATCACCAATATACTCAACTAGCCAGTTACAATGAAACCATTCCATAATAGGAGAGTACTTACGCTGCATATGTAACTTAGATCCTACGTCGTTAAAATGCAGAGCAGCGAACTCAGTCAACTCGCCAACCTAATTGCTTACAAACTTGATTTCCTAACTTAATTGACAAGTATTTCAGTTTATTTTTCGTTGCATGACCTCTGCCAAAGCAGTGGTTTGCAACTCAAACCCAGCTTGTAAATCAATAAACTCATCCTCGAGATTCTGATAAAGTTTGTTAATTTCAGGAGCACCCAAAGACAGTTTGCCTTTCTCCAACACAGACATACGATTGTTGAGGCCAGACGTCTCAAGTTGCATTTTTTCTTGATTACTAATAATAATTTTCAACATGTCAACAATCTCAGAAGAAGATTGAGTAGGTGGCAGAAAAGGGGAAGATGGAATTGATATGGGAGGAATAGGATTATCAAAAGTGATAGGGACAAAATGACCATCAATAAAAGTAATACGAGACATTTTTAGAGTACTAACACTGAGTGAATTAGTCACAGCAACATAAATTTCATTATCAAAGGAAATTTTAAAATGATAAAAGAAAATGGTGAGACTCGCACTATAAGGCATACACGTTTTTAATTTTTGCAAATAACTCATCATTTGATGAAGCAACATTTGAGACAAATTAAAAGACACACCTTTCAAAATGATGGCAACTACTATCAAATCTTGATAGGTAAAATCAGCACCTCCACCTAAGCGGGGCAAAAGATTAAACCTAATCAAATGATGAAGAACACAAGCAAGAGGAGAAACATCCACTATTTTGGGAGTAAAAACGTCCTTCATCAAAGGATTATCCATGAATAAATTCCACATGATTCAAATAAATTTTTCAAAGGAGACTCCTGATAACAGATTTGATCAACAAATTTTTCATAAACCAATTGTTTTGAAAAAATGACATTTTTAAACCGTACCTCATAAGCATTACTACGAAATAAATTTTTAGGAAGATCAGAGATGAGGATAGGGTTTACAAAAACTAGTTGTGGTGTGAACTCGGCCTTACACGATGGGATTGTTGACTTCCGTCGTCGAGAGGGTCCTGGTGATTTTTGTAAGAATGAACTGAAGGTTGATTCGTCAGAAGATGAAGAGTCCAAAGATTCAAGTTCCACAGATATATCCATCTTCATTTTTCTTTGTTTACGAGAAGGTCCGACAGACGATTGAGGAGGCACCAACATCGGATCATCGTCAGAATCGAATATCGAACGTTTGTGTGTCCGGGTTCTCATGGTGTTTGAAGTTTGAAGAAACAGATAGAGAAGATGAGTATAAAGTGGGAGAGAGAGAGAGTCAAAATAGAAATTTGAGATGTGAAGAAAATGGAGAAGGATAGAGAGTCAAATAAGAAAATTGGATGCATGTATGTACACTTCTACACACTTATGTTTCCCAAGAAACCCCAGCCGTCTTGTCTTTTTGATTTTCAAAAACCATTATGATAGTTACTTAGAATGTCGCGTCCATGAATTAAGGACTTCATGAGCAGCCATAAAAACATACTTTTAATTATCCTAATCAGTTAATAAGATAAGTATGCAAAATATAAATTTGATAAGGATAATGTAGATCTTAAAATTTCAACAAGAATTATGCTATACACATTCCAAGTTCTCTTCGCAGCATACAAAACCTGTATTCACTTAATGGTTTAGTAAAAATATCTACGATTTGATTTTCAGTAGGAAAAAAATTTGTTTTAATTAAACCTTTTGACACATTATCTCTTAAAAAATTATGTATTGCTTCTATGTGTTTTGTACGTGAGTGTAACACAGGATTTTTAGAGATATCTATAGCACTAGAATTATCACAGTATATGGGCACACATTCACATAATATATCAAAATCACATAGGGTTTGTCTCATCCATAAAATCTACGAGCAGCAACTTCCTGCAGCTAGATATTCACCCTCAGTAGTTGAAAGAGCCACTAAGGTTTGCTTTTTACTATGCCATAATACGAGACTTTTTCCAAGAAAGTACAAGAACCACTTGTACTTTTTCTATCGATTTGACACCCTGCATAGTCAACATCTGAATAACCCATTAGTTCAAAGTGATTGCAAATTGGATAAAATAATCCTAGGTTAATAGTACCACTTAAATATTTTAATATTCTTTTAACAACATTTAAGTGTGATTCTTAGGGTTTAGCCTGAAATCTTGCACACAAATAAACACTATATATTATGTCGAGTCTAGAAGCAGTTAAATATAGTAAGCATCCAATCATACCATGATATTTTGTTATATCAACATCAATACCTTTCTCATCAGTGGTGAGCTTTATTGATGTGCTCATTGGTGTACCTTTCGAGGTAGATCCTTCAAAGCCAAATCTATTGAGTAATTCTTTTGTGTATTTAGTTTGATGGATATAAATTCCTTCCTTTATTTGCTTGATTTGAAGTCCCAAAAAGTAATTAAGCTCTCCTATTAAACTCATGTCAAATTCTTTATGCATGCACTTGGAAAACCACTCACAAAGAAAATCATTAGTAGCCCCAAATATTATATCATCTACATATATTTGAAAAATAATGATATCTATATTTTTATGCTTAATAAATAATATAGAATCTATTTTAACTCTAATAAATTTGTTTAACAAGAGATACTTACTTAACCTTTCGTACCAAGCCCTTGGAGCTTGTTTCAAGCCATAAAGAGCTTTCTTTAATTTGTAAACATGATTAGGATACTTTTCATGCTTGAATCTAGGAGGCTGTTTGACATATACTTCTTTATTGATGTACCCATTGAGGAATGCACTTTTTAGGAATGCACTTTTTACATCCATTTCATGAAGCTTAAACTTTTTATAGCATGCAAAAGCCAATAAAATTCTGATTGATTCCAACCTTGCCACTGGTGCATAGGCTTCTTCATAGCCGATCCCCTCTTGTTGGTTGTATCCTTAAGCTACTAACCTTGCTTTGTTACGAGTGATTGTCCCATGCTCATCAAGTTTGTTCTTGAATACCCATTTAGTACCAATTATGGAAACATCTTTTGGAGGAGATATAAGTTCCCACACTTGACATCTCTCAAATTGTTGAAGTTCCTCTTCTATTACCAATAGCCAGTTCTCATCAAGAACTGCATCATTTGCATTTTTTGGCTCAACCTGTGACAAAAATGCAGAGAATGCACAATAATTTTGTAAACCTCTTCATGTGGTTATACCTTTGTTGATATCTCCAATGATATTTTTTGGAGGATGATTCTTGATATATCAAGTTGTTCTTGGCATTTGTGTGACGCCTCCAAATTCGGGTACTTGAAACCCGAACTCGGTGCTTTCATGTTACCATTTCTATGAGCGGAATTCTACGAATAATAATAACAATAATATAAATAACAACTTAATTTACATAATTATCAGAGTTTATCTCCCCAGGTACGAGACCTTAAAGTACATTCCATACAATACATGATATTATTTATATATATATCATTGTCTTAATAATATAAACTATTACAGCAACTACACCCAAATCTTATTCAGTTAGCTTTCCTTTTCCTTTGTTTCTGCACGAGCTTTCTGGTTCTTCAAACTTAACTGAAAAATTTAAATTAAGCAAGAATTAGAATTTGAGTGCCCAGCAAGTAATAACTATAATATATTAGCTGAAAGAATTTAATATTTTCTTTGAAAGACACTTCTACAACGAATCAACAGTTCTGAAGTAAGCTGTACCAAGAATAATAATAACATAACAACTCTCTTTCACATTTTTGAAACTACGTATTGACTATAACTAGGGTTAAGTGACATATCATGAACATTGTTTTCTTTTTTGAAAAGGTTAAACAGAAATTCATCTGCAAACCGTCATAACTTACGGACACGGGGGTGATCAACCCGTTGTGTCCTGCATTGATCAATACTACCTTTTAAGAACTCTCTCCGCCTTGGGCGTATAAAAGTTTTCCCTATGTAAGGGATGTTCATACTTGTCTGGGTTCTAAAGCAAAGGTTTTATCTTGTTCAACAATAATCTATAATTTTAACCTATATATATATAGGGTAATTGACAAAGGTATATCAACATATGATTAAATACAATGATTATCCAAGTGGGGACACTTATATAACCATTTTATAGAAATTGACGAACATAATATATATTTTGAATTACCATATACTAACATGTTGATAAACAATGAGCGGATATAGAATATGTCACAGTAGAGTTGATAATATAGCGTAATAATAATTTAATTTTGAAACTTCTTACTCATGTCCATTGCATAAAGGAAATGCAAAGATAGGATACTTGGCTGATATGCTGATTACAATTCTCAACTTAGTTCTATCTCTTTATATCACAACCTATCATTAATCAGATCATTCGTTCGATTAGAACAATATATTATAACACACATAGTACTGCCTATTACAGTCAGCACATAATCTAATCACCTTAAAACACATATTTAACAGTCATTACGTCATAAACAAACATTAATACAGTCAAAATATCTAAGTTCAGATAAATTTCTGACATTTGTCGGCGTACCGACAACTTTATCTAATAATTATCGAGTCTAAGACTCTATTCTGTATCTCAATATTCATAAGTATTAGTTATATTATTTTAATTGACTTAATATAATTTTTTAAACACTTATTATAATTTATCAAGAATTTTTAAACATCGGAATCATAATTAAATGATTTAAATATCAAATAATTCTATTATCATTAACATTTAATCAATATTAAATTATTAATGAAACTGTTGCCAAAATATTAAAGTTATGTATAATAACTCAAAATGCTTTTAAAACATTTATATTACTCCTAAATAATTTTTAAAACATTTAAATCATTTTTAAATAATTACCATTAATATTAAATATTAATGCACTATTTATCCAAATATTAAAAGTCATTTATTATAACTTAAAATATTTTTAATTCATTTATATCCTTTTTAAATGATTTTTAAATAAATAAAACTATTTTTAAACTATTTATTTAATATAATTATTAAATAAACTAAATATCATCAATATTAGATTAATATCATTAATATTAAATTAATAATATTTTTCATGACAAAATATCCAAAGTCATATTTTATAACTCAAAATATTTTTATGATACTATAAATGATTTTTAAAATCATTAATTCTATTTTCCATAATTATTTCATACATTTATTAAATAACTTAAACATCATTAATATTAATTAATTAATGAAATTTTATCACTAAATATTAAAATTCATCAAAAATAACTTAAAATATTTTCTAACACAATAATATAATTTTTCATGAATTAAAATAATTTATTTAATATTATAATTAAATAAATAAATACCTTTTTATATTCCAAAAATACTAAATATTTTTGAAATATACTCAAAATAGTTAAAAAACTATTTTTCAGACTTTAAAATAATTTTTCAGAATTTATTAAGTATTTTTAAATAAAAATCTAATTTTTCTAATTTTTAAATCATTTTCGTAATTTTCAGAAATTGAAAATTTTAAAATAAATCAAAACCGTCGCTAAAGGCTTTAGCGACGCTTATCTGTTGCCTTAGGTGTTCTTGAGCCTCAAGTACACTGACAAGGCAGTTATCAAGGTGCCTAGTTTGACCGATTATAATTCTCAATCCATTACGTTTCTGGGCAATCTAACACTTGAATCTTGTAGTGCTCGTGTAATACTACAATTACCAACAAATATCATGACTAAAAAACATCAGATCTATGAGTTATTAGCCATCAAAAAGTCTGACAAGGCTATTCTTCGACTGAAGAACAGTCGAGGTGCCTACTTTGGATCCTTATAACTTCCAATATGTGTATTGTTTATGTGATCTATCAATTGGAGTGTGTAGACAACATGTAGGACTACAACTACAAAGCATTATAACACATTAACATCATAACATGAGCAAGATCTAGCTGGTCAAACTTCAACACGGAATCTGCTCAAAAAAATTCTGGTTTGTGTTCTTCAGCATTTTCGGTCAACGGGTTTTGACCATGAATAACTCCCGATCTACAACAGATATGAACTTGATTCTTTTTGCATATTAAAGACGACATATTCAACTACACATAACAACTTTTAAATAACAAAATTCATGATCGAGCAAAGATTTATAAGTTCTGACATTTGCCAAAAATTATTTTCTGGACACTTGGAATATTTTCTGGGTTTGAAGAACAGTCGGTCAATGCCGGTCAACCCACTTTGACCTTAAATAACTTTTGATCCAAAATAGATATGGACTTGATTCGTTTTGGGGATTAAATAACACATAACAAGCTACACATATCAACTTTTAGAACACAAAACACATTAAAGATCAAAGAGATATAAGGTTTGACATTTGTCAAAAAATCACAGAAAATTAAATTTCTAGATTTTGAAAATCTTCAAATCCGAGCTTCTAAATGTTATGGATCCAACATCTAGCAACCCAGATCATCCTTAGACACTATAATCAACATGTTATAACATTTCAACATAACATCTAACACCAAAAATTAAAAAAAATCAAGCTAGAGTTTATACCTTTTCTAAGATTTGATTCTTGATTTTTGGCTTATGATTTGTTATGATTGGTAGTAGGGCTTTGTTTTGGGACTGAAATACTACAATAATTCGTAGGTTTTAGAGAGAGAAGCTCAAGGATGATAGTTAGGAAATTTTTAGTGTACAAAATGCCTTAATTTTCTCTTCAATCTATATATAAACCAAATTAGATGCATTGAATGCTCAAAATGGTTGATTGAATCTGAATATAATTGAGTCTTGGATGCTAAATTGGTAGGGTAGGATGTTTGCCATGCTTTGATAGCAATAATGCACAATAATTCACTAATAATACACTAAAGAGGCAAAAATGGCATTTTGGTAATTTCACTTAAAATCTCAAGGGCATTCTTGTACAAGGTGATTAAATCTAGGGTTTATTCACTAGATTGAAAATCTTACAATTTTCCAAATAATTTATAGGGTTTGGACAATTTAAAATTTAAAGTGTAATACAATTTTAATTTAAAACATACTAATTAAATTAGGGTTTTTAATAGAAATTAGGGTTTTTAAATTAAGGTTCCTAAATATTATTAGGGTTCCCAAATTAATTAGGGTTTTCTAATTATCTTTATAATTCACAAAATAATAATTAGGGTTTCTAAAATTTGTAATTAGGGTTTTCAAATAAATAATTAGGGTTTTTCCTAATTATCAGCATAAAAAAATAATTAGGGTTTCTTCTAATTACAGAAATTCTAATACGCAGAAGAATTCATATAACACAATTACTACTCAGTCTTAACTCATAATTGAGTTTAACAATTAGGGTTTCACAACACAATATTAGGTTATGACCTAATTTACCACAATTGACCAATATTAACAGTCTACAGATATACGGTATATTTTTAAGTACTGAAAATTAAAATATAATTAATAATACATTATTATTCTCATTCCTGGATAAAAATCCAAGTTTAGGGTTTGGATTCCATATCTGACTTATCCTTCGTACACAACATCAATAATCAAGTTAAAATAATTAACTTGAATATTCTGAACAAATTCATATAATAACATATTTATTATTATAATTCTAATTGTCACTTAATATATTATTTAAATAATATATAAATTATATTTTCAGGGAAAATAAATAATAAAAACATTTTTGCTTACAGAAATTAATTACCATAAGAATATAATTTGTAGTAATTAATAATTCTAAAATTATTTCTAATTTTTCAAGTAATAAATATATTCGCATTTAACATCACAATACTTGACACTTATTCTCATTGTAAAAAAAAATTTATATGCAAAATTTCTTATGTATTTATATAAAAAAATATCGGGTTATTACATTCACCCTCCCTTATAAGGATTCCGTCCCCGGAATCACCGTTTTAAAACTCATATATACAAGGGTACATAGCATATATAATCATTGCAAGTAGACCTCGATCATAATTGATCGAACTGATCTTTTACTATTCAGCATAACGCTTGTCCACCTGATTAAACAGAAGTTTGATTTCTAAAAGGACTCAAATTCTTCATTCAAGATTTCTTTATAAATTAATTTACTATATATATAAGAAAATCATATAAGATATATAAGTTATTCGAATAACACCTGGAGTTCCATTTCCAGCTGCCACAGTATCCTGGACCGTCATGTTGAAGACCCTCGGAGTTGCTTTTGTTGGGTTATTGGTTGAGGTCGGTCCTGTGATTGCTAAAGTCCCACTGCCTTTCCCCGTGGTTACATTTCCTGCCTCCATTCTCCTCTTTGGACAATCCTTCACCTTATGTTCAGTCGATCCACATATAAAAAACACCACTGTTCATCCTTGGGTTGGGACAGTTGGGAAAGATATGACCCTCCTGCCCACACTTGTAACATACAAACTTACCCTTCAGGCACTCACCAGAGTGATTCTTCCCGAAATTCTTGCACCGCACTACCTGCTTCTTCACACCTTCCTGTTTCACCTGAACATTCCTAGAAAAATTTTCCTTTCTTTTCTCACCCCTATTTCCACTATTTCCTTCCCCCTTCAAAGATCCTTCTGCCCTGCTTCTATTCTTCTTCTCCTTGTTGTAGAGGCTCATGGCTTCACTCCCCTCCTCAGCTATGATAGCCTTCTCCATGAGTGCTGCAAAAGTATTAATTTGCAATACTGCCACCTTATTGTAGAGCCAGGGTTTTAAGCCCAGCTCAAACCTCCTTGCCTTTCTAGCCTCCGTATCAACTTGATGTGGAGCAAACCTAGCCAACTCATTAAACTTTGCGACATACTCCACACCAGTCATGTTCTCCTACTTTAACTCCAGAAATTTCACCTCCAAGCTTGCATACTAGCTGAGAGATAGTTTTCGAAAAATTAAGTCTTAAACCTATTCCAAGTAACTACTCATTCTCCTGCCCTAGTTTTATTTGCCTCCCACCAAAAGTTGGCTTTCCCTTTCATCATATAAGTGGCAAAAGCAGTCTTTTGCCCCTCATCTACCCTAGTAATTACGAACACCTTTTCTATTTCATTAACCCATGTCTGGGCTTCTATAGGGTCAGCTGATCCTCCGAATTCTGGTGGTCCTAATGCTTTGAAGTCTTTAAATTTTGCCAAGAGATTATCTGGCTGGTTTCCTGCGGCTGGTATTCCCTGCTGCATAGCCTGAGCTACCATGTTTGTAAAGTTTTGCATCGGGTCTTGTTGTTCTTCCTCAGTATTGTTGAGTGATTCTTCTACCCTTTGGTTTCGAGTTTGACGTCTTGGCGGCATTATCTGGTTAAGTAAAACCATAAATTATACTTTATTAACTTAAATTCTAAACCTTATTGCATAAGATTAATATATTAAACTTGTTTCATTTCTCAAACTTAGATTCATATTCATTCATCGAATATTTTACATAGCATAGCACATACTACTTTACACACCAGTTATCCCTTTGTGACTACAAAAGTCGGGATTTACAACATTGACCAACACAAAAGTTGAAAATATTTTATTACATAAACATACTTATCACACATATTACCTTAAACATACCTACACAACATAACCTATACTACCTATTTACTAAGCCTCTCTTTCGGACTATCTTTTGATCGATGACCTTCCATCCCACAAACAAAACATACGCCTAGATTAAAGTCGGGACAATAATGAGAGGTATGTCCCTCATGTCTGCAATTGTAACATATCTTTTTCCCTTTCTTCTTATCAGGTTATCCTAAATCATGGTCTTCTATCTTTTTTTTCCCTTATCTCTCGGAGCTGCACACGATGTATTGCTTGAGGCTCCGATCTGATTAATTTGGATTTTAAGCTTATCCTGCTCTTCCATTGTTTCTATTAACGCCTGACGCAGTTGAATATTCAACAACTTTTCTATTTCCCACAACTTTTTTAAAGAAGAAACCTTGTTCCTCAAATTCTGCACCTCCGTTGATGCTTGATCAGCTTCAACTTTAGTGTTCGAATCACTATCTGTCAGTTCCACCATTTCTGGATCTGGTACTACATTTTCCACAATAACCACCTCGTCCGAGTTGGTTTCATTGTGAGCCTTTATTTTAGCTATTGGCTTCGATATTAGCTCGAGTGTATGGATCTGATTCTTCTTCAAGTTATAAGCCCATACCAATCCTTTTCCACCAGACATCTACACAGATAAATTATCCTGATTAGCATATAGTATATACACACAGCAGACAATAGTTTTATAAGAGTTATCTTTTATTTTGTTCAATGATGAATTTATTCAATTCATCTCCTTTTAAAACTGTATATGAGTTATTTGTATTTTCAACGTTTCTCCCTGTCCTAAGGTTATAGCCTAAGGTCGATCCCACCTAAGGTTTCTAACCCTAAAGCTCTGATACCAACCTCTGACGCCCCCAAATTCGGGTACTTGAAACCCGAACTCGGTGCTTCACGTTACCATTTCTATGAGCGGAATTCTACGAATAATAATAACAATAATATGAATAACAACTTAATTTACATAATTATCAGAGTTTATCTCCCCAGGTACGAGACCTTAAAGTACATTCCATACAATACATGATATTATTTATATATATATCATTGTCTTAATAATATAAACTATTACAGCAACTACCACAAATCTTATTCAGTTAGCTTTCCTTTTCCTTTGTTTCTGCACGAGCTTTCTGGTTCTTCAAACTTAACTGAAAACATTTAAATTAAGCAAGAATTAGAATTTGAGTGCCCAGCAAGTAATAACTATAATATATATTAGCTGAAAGAATTTAATATTTTCTTTGAAAGACACTTCTACAACGAATCAACAGTTCTGAAGTAAGCTGTACCAAGAATAATAATAACATAACAACTCTCTTTCACATTTGTGAAACTACGTATTGACTATAAGTAGGGTTAAGTGACATATCATGAACATTGTTTTCTTTTTCGAAAAGGTTAAACAGAAATTCATCTGCAAACCGTCATAACTTACGGACACGGGGGTGATCAGCCTGTTTTGTCCTGCATTGATCAATACTACATTTTAGGAACTCTCTCCACCTTGGGCGCATTAAAGTTTTCCCTATGTAAGGGATGTTCATACTTGACTGGGTTCTAAAGCAAAGGTTTTATCTTGTTCAGTAATAATCTATAATTCAACCTATATATATAAGGGTAATTAACAAAGGTATATCAACATGTGATTAAATACAATGATTATCTAAGTGGGGACACTTATATAACCATTTTATTGAAATTGACGAACATAATATATATCTGAATTATAATATACTAACATGTTGATAAACAATGAGCGGACATAGAATATATCGCAGTAGAGTTGATAATATAGCATAATAATAATTTAATTCTGAAACTTCTTACTCATGTCCATTGCATAAAGGAAATGCAAAGGTAGGATGTGACGCCCCCAAAATTAGGTATACATCACCCATCTTGGGTCGTCAAATATATAGTACATAATACAAATACAACTTACTAATACAACTGTCGTGTACAATACGACAAAACATAAACTGTGAGTTTGAATACAAATATTATCTTCTAGAGAGTATTCATACTCAAAAGGAGTCCTCATTACATTTATTAACACACCATTACATAGAATAGTGAGAACTACTAACTAATACTATCATTCGGACCATCACTCCGTTCCCCAACTTGCCCCAGCTACGTTCTCATTTCTTGAAGAGAACAGTGAGAGAAAGGGTGAGCTCAACTAGCCCAGTAAGAAATATTATGACTAAGATAATGCAGAATAAATTATCATTAGCCTTCAACAATGTTAAACTGATAAAATATAATAGACATCAAGTTTAACTGCAGCGGAATAAGCAATCCATTTAAAGAGTCAAGTAGAAAATAAACTCTACTATCTTTTATGATTTAAAAGGTTTTTCAACACTGTGATCGCTGGGACTCAGCTTAATTAAATAATCCACATCATCGAATCACCCCTGCACTACGGCCAAGGATATTCGTGTATTCATTAATGGTCATGATCATGCCAACAACTGTCCATCAATGCACTACGGGCCAATGAGGACTTTTACCACATCATTTATAACATTACGGTCATGATTATACCGAATAATCCCTGGTCATAATCATACCAAGTCCATCTATGCACTACAGGCCACAGATGACTTTCAACATTTTATAAACGTGAGGATGATGACAATGATATAAGAATTCAATAAAATAAGTTCAAGAATTAATTTATCCCAGAATTAACAACGTCCAAATTGTCAACATGATACTGCTTTGTGGAGTAAAATTCAAGAATACTTAGAAGAATATTTTCATGAAAAGATACTGGATGAAACGCAATTATCAAGGATATTCCACAAATTTCATGGAGTATAGAAGTCAAAACTTAACCAACTGAGTACAATAAAGAATGGAATAACAAAAGAAATCACCATACATGCGATAGACCGCACAGACAGGTTATTCCAACAGAATAATAAATAATGGAACCACGTCCGGCGTAAACGCACAGACAGGATATTCCGACAGAATAATAAATAATGGAACCAGGTCCGGCGTAAACACACAGACAGGATATTCCGATAGAATAATAAATAATGGAACCATGTCCGGTGTAAAACACACAGACAGGATATTCCAATAGAATAATAACAAGACGAAACCAGGTCCGGTGTAAAACACACAGACAGGATGTTCCAACAGAATAATAATAAAAACGGAACCAGGTCCGGTGTAAAACACACAGACAGGATGTTCCAACAGAATAATAGAAGAATATCACCAAGTATAGGGTAGACCACGTATACAGGTTATTCCAACAGAATAATAAGAAATGGAATAACAACAGTTCTCTTCATGAATAAGAAAAAATAACACCTCTTACCGTAAAATAAACTGAATATAAGAGTAGGGAAGGAGCATGATACTTTTCTATAGCTTCTCTATAATTTCTCTCTCCAGAGTTTCAGTGAATTCGTAATAAAATAATGAAGGAATGAGTTTCTATTTATAGGAAAATGGACTGCATAGTAACTAACTCATGAACGGTCCAAATTGATTTACTTTAATCGGACGTTCCATAATTAAAGCAAAATCTTTTAAATAAAATAAATATATAATTATATATATATATATATATATATATATATATATATATATATATTATATATATATAACATGTGCAAGAAAAAAAATCACGGGTGGAAGACCCGTGATTATCCATCTTACTCCCTCTACCCAATTTTTCAAACTTACCTATATATATATATATAATATAATATACATAATAATACACCTTCCATCCAATTCTTTCTTTCTCCCATCTCATTCTTCTTCCATCCATCCCCATTCATTTTTTTTTCTTTTCTTCCAACATGGCCCCGCATGTTTCCTCCACCAACATATCACCATCCACCACATTCACCACTTACCACACCCATTATAAATATATATAATTATTCACACCATATATAATATATAAATAATACACTCTTCCTTTTCCAACATCCTCCACTAACACTACAAATACACACATCACTATCACACACACACATCACCCATCACTCTCATACTATCTTTTTACCACTTTCCACACTTATATATATATATATATATATATATATATATATATACACATACACACACACACACATTACATACTCTTATATTTTACCCATCATTTACGTAAACTTTCTCCCACCCCTATTTTCAGGTTTCATACTTCACATGTGGGCCCCATATGTGGCCCCCACCTGTGGGCCCCACCCTTATTAAAAAATTTCTACCGATTCTTTTGAAAAATGGGCAAAATAGGAATCCAAATAATAAGCAAAACTAAGTGAATTCTCACGTAAGCATCAATAATCAATACCGTGTGCTACTATGCAACCGCGCGTATTACTGTAATTTTACTACCGAGTAGTTCAACAGTAACAATGATAAAACTTCCGCCGTTATTTTTAATAAAATATTTTTGTCGTTTTCTCAATCCGACAATAATTCCGTTGTGGGATCCACCAATGATTGTGTCGTTGTACGAATATTCCCTGTTAAAACGAATATTCCCCGACCAATCGAATATTATATGACAACTTGCATACTTTGCAAAATTTATAAATACTACCCATAACTATTATATCAAATCCACACCATAATATAAAAAAAAATTATTTCGAGAAAAAATTAAATATTTATTCATAAAATCTGGGGTCTCACAATCTCCCCTCCTTATAGAATTTCGCCCTCAAAATTTACGTACATACCTGGTATGCCGAACAGGTGAGGATACATTGACTTCACTTCAAATTCTAACTCTTGAGGTATAACCTTTGAGCGTCGAATATGATCATTCTTATCCAAGATTTTAACACGTATCTCCTCAAACATTAAATCATCCGCTATCTCGTCCGGTTTTAAATTAATAATGTTGTTCAGGCCGTCCACATATTTACATAACATCGATACGTGAAAAAAAAACGTTATGAACACACGACATGCTTGGCGGTAAAACGAGTCTATAAGCCACAGTTCCTACTCGATCGAGGATTTTAAATGGGTCAATTACATCGAGGGTTGAGATTTCCTCCCTTTTGTCAATTCGTGCTTCTAGAATAACGCCCTCTTGAACCTTCTTCTTCACATTCATCAGCTCCGGGTGTGTAGCTTGAACGGTTTTAACGTTATCGATTAAAGTCGATTTTACTCGTATATTCGTCATCTTCACGTGGATTCGTATATTCGCACTTGTAACCGCATACGATCTTCTACTCAATGCATCAACTATCACGTTCGCTTTTCCACGATGGTATGGTATGATCATAATCTTCAACAGCTCGAGCCAACGTCTTTGGCGCATAATACGTTCGTTTTAGTTGAAAAATTTTTAAGGGTTTAAGAAATGGGTTTTGTACTGGGGTCAATACAAAATTCAATTTTACGCTCTGGGGTAGGCTAAGAAGTCTTCAAGAATACGTCAAGAAATTTATTAACAATAAAAATATCGTTCAAAACTGCGACCCTCATCCAAGACTTGGATAACACATCACATTGATACCTATCAATATGATTTAAATATCAAATAATTCTATTATCATTAACATTTAATCAATATTAAATTATTAATGAAATTGTTGCCAAAATATTAAAGTTATGTATAATAACTCAAAATGCTTTTAAAACATTTATATTACTCCTTAATGATTTTTAAAATATTTAAAATTATTTTTAAATAATTACCATTAATATTAAAATATTATTGCACTATTTATCCAAATATTAAAAGTCATTTATTATAACTTAAAATATTTTTAATTCATTTATATCCTTTTTAAATAATTTTTAAATAAATAAAACCATTTTTAAACTATTTATTTAATATAATTATTAAATAAACTAAATATCATCAATATTAGATTAATATCATTAAAATTAAATTAATAATATTTTTCATGACAAAATATCCAAAGTTATATTTTATAACTCAAAATATTTTTATGATACTATAAATGATTTTTAAAATTATTAATTCTATTTTCCATAATTATTTCATACATTTATTAAATAACTTAAACATCATTAATATTAATTAATTAATGAAATTTCATCACAAAATATTAAAATTCATCAAAAATAACTTAAAATATTTTCTAACACAATAATATAATTTTTCATGATTTTTCATGAATTAAAATAATTTATTTAATATTATAATTAACTAAATAAATACCTTTTTATATTCCAAAAATACTAAATATTTTTGAAATATACTCAAAATAGTTAAAAACTATTTTTCAGACTTTAAAATAATTTTTCAGAATTTATTAAGTATTTTTAATAATTAAAATCTAATTTTTCTAATTTTTTAATTATTTTCAGAATTTTCAGAAATTGAAAATTTTAAAATAAATCAAAGCCGTCGCTAAAGGCTTTAGCGACGCTTATCTGTTGCCTTATGTGTTCTTGAGCCTCAAGAACACTGACAAGGCAGTTATCAAGGTGCCTAGTTTGACCGATTATAATTCTCAATCCATTACGTTTCTGGGAAATCTAACACTTGAATCTTGTAGTGCTCCTGTAATACTACAATTATCAACAAACATCATGACTAAAAAACATCAGATCTAAGAGTTATTAGCCATCAAAAAGTCTGACAAGGCTGTTCTTCGACTGAAGAACAGTCGAGGTGCCTACTTTGGATCCTTATAACTTCCAATATATGTATTGTTTATGTGATCTATCAATTGGAGTGTGTAGACAAAATGTAGGACTACAACTACAAAGAATTATAACACATTAACATCATAACATGAGCAAGATCTAGCTGGTCAAACTTCAACACGGAATCTGCTCAAAAAAATTCTGGGTTTGTGTTCTTCAGCGTTTTCGGTCAATGAGTTTTGACAATGAATAACTCCCGATCTACAACATATATGAACTTGATTCTTTTTGCATATTAAAGACGACATATCCGACTACACATAACAACTTTTAAATAACAAAAATCATGATCGAGCAAAGATTTATAAGCTCTGACATTTGCCAAAAACTATTTTCTGGACACTTAGAATATTTTCTGGGTTTGAAGAACAGCCGGTCAATGCCGGTCAACCCACTTTGACCTTAAATAACTTTTGATCCAAAATAGATATGGACCTGATTCGTTTTGGGGATTAAATACCACATAACGAGCTACACATATCAACTTTTAGAACACAAAACACATTAAAGATCACAGAGATATAAGGCTTGACATTTGCCAAAAAATCACAGAAAATGAAATTTCTAGATTTTGGAAATCTTCAAATCCGAGCTTCTAAATGTTATGGATCCAACATCTAGCAACCCAGATCATCCTTAGACACTATAATCAATATGTTCTAACATTTCAACATAACATCTAACACCAAAAATTAAAAAAAAAACAAGCTAGAGTTTATACCTTTTCTAAGCTTTGATTCTTGATTGTTGGCTTATGATTTGTTATAATTGGTAGTAGGGCTTTGTTTTGGGACTGAAATACTACAATAATTCGTAGGTTTTAGAGAGAGAAACTCAAGGATGAGAGTTGGGCAATTTTTAGTGTACAAAATGCCTTAATTCTCTCTCCAATCTATATATAAACCAAATTAGATGCATTGAATGCTCAAAATGGTTGATTGAATCTGAATATAATTGAGTCTTGGATGCTAAATTGGTAGGGTAGGATGTTTGCCATGCTTTGATAGCAATAATGCACAATAATTCACTAATAATACACTAAAGAGACAAAAAGGGAATTTTGGTAATTTCACTTAAAATCTCAAGGGCATTCTTGTACAAGGTGATTAAATCTAGGTTTTATTCACTAGATTGAAAATCTTACAATTTCCCAAATAATTTATAGGGTTTGGACAATTTAAAATTTAAAGTGTAATACAATTTTAATTTAAAACAAACTAGTTAAATTAGGGGTTTTAATAGAAATTAGGATTTTTAAATTAGGGTTCCTAAATATTATTAGGGTTCCCAAATTAATTAGGGTTTCCTAATTATCTTTATAATTCACAAAATAATAATTAGGGTTTCTAAAATTTGCAATTAGGGTTTTCAAATAAATAATTAGGGTTTTTCCTAATTATTAGCATAAAACAATAATTAGGGTTTCTTCTAATTACAGAAATTCTAATACGCAGAAGAATTCATATAACACAATTACTACTCAGTCTTAACTCATAATTGAGTTTAACAATTATGATTTCACAACACAATATTAGGTTATGACCCAATTTACCACAATTGACCAATATTAACAGTCTACAGATATACGGTATATATTTAAGCACTGAAAATTAAAATATAATTAATATTATATTATTATTCTCATTCCTGGATAAAAATCCAAGTTTAGGGTTTGGATTCCATATCTGACTTATCCTTCGTACACAACATCAATAATCAAGTTAAAATAATTAACTTAAATATTCTGAACAAATTCATATAATAACATATTTATTATTATAATTCTAATTGTCACTTAATATATTATTTAAATAATATATAAATTATATTTTCAGGGAAAATAAATAATAAAAATATTTCTGCTTACAAAAATTAATTACTATAAGAATATAATTTGTAGTAATTAATAATTCTAAAATTATTTCTAATTTTTCAAGTAATAAATATATTCGCATTTAACATCACAATACTTGACACTTATTCTCATTGTTAAAAAAAATTTATATGCAAAATTTCTTATCTATTTATATAAAAAAATATCGGGTTATTACAATTTGGATATCATGTATAACTTCCTGTTGATCATGAGACTCATCTTTAGCATCTTGCAAATTTTTAGGTTCACGTTCATGTTGGTCATTGATTTCAGTTTCCTAAAAATGTTCATTTGGTCTCCTGTTTTGTTCTTTTCGGTTTGCTAAAATCCTGACCGTCTCCAAATTTCTTGCATCATCTTCACTTTCTTTTGGAAGATCATTGTTAGTCTCATTGAAAGTGATATGAACAGATTCTTCTACACATGCCTTTCTAATGTTAAAAATATGATAAGCCTTACTATTTTGAGAATAGCCAATGAATATTCCTTCATAAGACTTAGCATCAAATTTTCTCAAATTATCACTTGTATTTCAGATGAAACATTTAGAACCAAATAATTTGAAATAACTTATGTTTGGAATTTTATTGTTTAAAAGCTCATAAGGTGTTTTCAAAATAATAGAACGAATGAGTACTCTATTTAACACATAACATAATGTACTTACAGCTTCGGCCCAAAATTTCTTTGGAAGCTTACTTTCTTGCAATAGAGTTCTTGCCGTCTCTTGTAGAGTCCTATTCTTCCTTTCTACCACCTCGTTTTGTTGAGGAGTCCTTGGGACTGAAAATTCATGGCTAATACCTCTTTGATAACAAAAAGTTATGAAATCTTTTTGAAATTTAGTACCATGATCACTTCTAATTCTAATGAGTTTGTAGCTATACTTTGTTTTAAGATTCCTTATTAATCTTTCAAACTCTTTAAATGCTTCATACTTAGTTCTCAAAAATAATACCCATGTGTATCTAGAAAAATCATCAACTATTACAAATTCATAAAATTTACCATTAATATTAGAATGTATTTCTGGTCAGAATAAATCAAGATGAAGTAATTACAAAGGAGAGGAGGTTGATACCATATTCTTTGTCGTAAAAGAGGTTCTTACTTTTTTTTCCTAGTTGACAAGGAATGAATATTCCTTTCTTTTCAAACCTGATTTTTGGCAGTCCTTTTACAAGATTCCTTATAGATAACTTTTTGATTATATCCATATGAACATGTCCCATCCTCTTATGCCATAGATAAGTTTCATCTTACAATAAAGTAAGACATAGTTCTTCATCTTGTTGCTCAAAATCAATAGTATATATATTTCCTTCTCTTTGAGCAACTAGAGTAGTATTGTTAGTACCATGAAATATTGTACATTTATCTTTTTGCAAAATTCACTTGATGGTCATTATCCATTAATTGACTGATACTAATTAAATTAAATTCAAGACCGTTAACAAGGTGAACATTATTTATACTTACCTTGCCATTACCACGTTTACCTTTTTCGATTATTTCGCAGGTTCTATTGTCTCCAAACATGACCGTTCCATTCTTCTTCTTGATATCTAGTTCCATGAACTTTGATTTATCACCTGTCGTGTGACGAGAACATCCGCTATCAAGAATCCATTTTTGAGATGGAACTCTTGTCTTTAAACATACTTGTCAAGAAAGAATAATTCATCCTTTTGGTGCCCATATCTTTTTGGGTTCGCTTATGTTAGTAGCAAGTAAATCACCCTTTTTAATCCACATCTTTTTAACCTTGTTTTGCTTCTTAAAGAAATTTATATCTAAATGACCTTTAATTTAATACCACAATATTTACAAGTTGTGAAAGGAGAACAAAAATTTAGTCTAAAATTTGATTTTGATTTTAACTTTTTTATATCTCTCTTTTTGTAAGTGGGATTATAGTCAATTCATTGTTTTTCAAAATTGGGTCTTTGTTTTCCTAACATAACAACAAGATTTTCTTCTCCTTGAACAAATTTAGCAAGTGTTGATTTTAGTGACTCATTTTCCTTTTTAGTTCATTAGTTGGAGCAGTCGTACAGTGAGATTCATTACTAAATGCATCAATACATACATCTCTCATTTTTAGTTCATTAGTCAATTTTTTAACTTCCTTATTTAGATGGTTAACTTTGTTGAAAAGTATTTTGTTAAAATTGTCTAAGTAGTCATTTTTGGCAAACAAAACCTTTTCATCCTTACACGATGACTCCTTTTCAATTTCTTTCTTTTCATCTATTAATGAATCTACTTCACTCATTAATGTATTAACTAAACCTTTCAAGCATGCATTCTTTTCTTTTAACTTCTTAATTTCTTGCTCTAATGAGTTTATTTCATTAAAAGATACCTGATTAGAGTCACCTTCGATTTCCACGAAGCATACTTGAGCTATCTCATCTTTAGCATCGATCTCCACTTCGGATTCCTCATCACTCCAACTAATAAGGACTTTGTTCTTCTTGTTGTCTTTGTAGTTTGTCTTCCCATTGTTCTTTAATTGAAAATAATCTTTCTTGAAGTGACCAGGACGTCCACATTCGAAGCATGTCTCTTCGGTTTGCTTTCCTTTGAAATTATTTGAATTAAAAGTGTTTCTTCTCTTGTTCTTCCTTTATAGTAGCACCTTGAGTGTTCTTGACATCATGTCTATTTCTTCATCTGAATCATCATACAGCTCTTCTCCATTATCTGCAGTAAGAGCTAAGACCTTTCTTCGAGGAGTTTCCTCCTCATCATCATATCTCTTTAACTGATGTTCATATTCTTCTAATTCACCAAACAGAGTTAAAGTGTCCATGGAAGAAATAGTAGCAGAATCTTGAAGAGTAGTGATTTTAGAAGCAAACCTTTTGGGCATAGCCTGAAGTAACTTACGGTTGATCTCACTTTGGGGAATAGTCTTGTCCAGCAATTTCAATGAATTTATAAGGACTAGAAATCTTGCTTGAGCTAGCTTAATGGTTTCATCTTTTTCGAGCTTTAACATTTCATAATTGTGCATAAGCATGCTTAGCTTGACTTCTCGTACTTTGGAGGTACCTTCATGACTTACCACTAGAGTATCCCATATCTCTTTGGATGTGTTGCATGATGAGATTTTATTTATCTTGAATTGTACCATACTGCTGAGAAGTGTGTTCATTGCCCATGAATCATATAAAACCATGTAGGTTTCAGTTGAATCCATTTCTAGTAGAGTCTTTGGTGTTCCATCATCTTTTCGTGGAATAACCGGTCCGTTCTCAACTACCCACCATTCCCAAGGATCTCTTTTAAGATAGATCCTCATCTGAAATTTCCAAATATTGTAGTTATCGGTTCCATGCAGCAATGGTGGTCGGTTGATTGATTGACCTTCTTGATTGTTGTTCTCGAACTGTGCTATGTCAAAATCTTTTCCTATAAGTCACCTTTAAGACCAAGATAAGTAGAGCCGAGCTCTGATACCAAATGAAATTTCAATAGGCACACTTAGAAGGGGGGGTTGAATAAGTGTTCGAACAACTATGGTGGATTTTTATTTTACTTCAAAACTTTGGCTTATTTCAGCTTGCTAAAATACTTAATTCGGTTTCCTTAAAAAACTGTTTAAATACTTTAGAATTTAGTATGCTGAAATAATCAAATATATATATTAAGTTTAAGAAATTCTTGTTTATATATTAACTTAATATATTAACCTTAATTCTTGTTATCAATAAAATTAATCACAAATAATTAAATGAACACCAAGAATTTTTTTACGTAGTTCTACTACTAGCCTCTATAATAGTAACCTAATCCATGTCCAATACCAACTAGTATTGGAGAATCACTTTATTTATTTCTTTATAAATAAGCACTGATTACAAAACAAATTCTTACAATAATTACTAACAATTAATTTCTCTTGAGCACTTTTGCTCCTTATGCACCTATGCACTCCTGAAGCACCTTTACTTTCTTGAACCTGTTTGTAAACCTTTTTCTCTAATCCACCAGGATTAACACCTTTAGACTACACCTAGTCTAAATAAAAAATTAAATACAAATATAGAGATTTATGATCAATGAAAGAATAATCAATTAAACAATTAAAGGCTCAACTAAATGCAATGATCAATTAGCACGGAAAGATAATCAATTAAATCTTACCAATTACCAGGTCAAATGATATCTGAAATATAATTTCTCAGCTGATCAAAGTTACACCAATTAAATCAAGTTGCTCGATAATATCAGTAATTAGTGCAAAAAGTATTTCGTGAGTTGTTTATTCCATACATGACTTACGGCTTTTATAAACCAATTATTAAAGTTACCGTTGCACATAAAGTCCAGTTGTAAAACAATTTCACGTTGCCAACAGAATAAGTAACGTTCAAAAGATTTTCTGTTGAAAAGCAATCTCAAATAAATCTTCAGTTATAAGAATGAATGCTTGTTGGACTCTTTAAAAAAAATAACCCACTAACAACTTTGACTTTATCTTTCTATCCATTAAAGTGGCGTGTAACAACAATGATCCTTTCCAATTCTCAAGGTATTTATAGTTCTAATAAATCTATATACACCATCCCTTTGAAAATCGCACACTCACATATCATATCACAAGGACATGCAGCTGCCATCTTTTTAGCTTCTAGGCATGCACACGTAACATATAACATATATCAAGTAATGATTTATAAAATAAAGCATTAAACCCTTTTGTACTTGATAACATATATTAAACTAATCTCAAGTAATTTATTATTAGAAAAACCTTTTTCATTAGATTTTAAATTACTTTTTATTTAAGACATATAACAAAATGCAAATGATATGTTCTAGAGCCTTTAAATGAAAAATCAATTGTTATGCAATTGACCTTACACTTTGTTTCCTAGTAAAGAAAGACTCTTCAACCATTTGAATATCCAATCAATATTCCTTATCATCAGATACCTGAAATACGATAAAACAATTAAGCATACGAACAATTCATCATCAAAACTTAAGGATGAAATATGACTAAGTCAACACACATGAACATATTGTTAGACCAACCTGGGGAATTTCTGGGTTACCCAGAAATACGAAGTAATTTTCGGTCAACCCACTTTGACCATTAATATCTTGGAATCTGGACATGATATGTCCATGATTCCACTTCCAGATCACTCCCCTTATAGCATACTACAAGTCTATTACATCTAACAAGGCTAAACATTAACAGATCTAGATCTATAGCCTCTGACATTCGGTTGTCAAGCCATAAATCTAAGGTTCTGGACAGTTTTAAAAACTTGATTTTTGAGCACTATGATGTTATGAATCCATGATATATCATCATAGATCGCTAAATATCATCTTATAACACTTAAATAAATACAAAAACAACAAATTTATCTTAACATACAAGATTTAATTTAATTTAGTGTTTATACCTCTCTTTGAAGAGTCTTTAATCTTGGCTTTCTAATCTGTTCTTGGGGTGCTAGGGACTTGGTTAGAGACTGATTTACATGTCAATTTCGTGGCTTTGAGTGTAAGAGAGTTTGGCTAAGTGTTGGTTCTCAAATGAGGCTAACTTTAGTCTTTTCTCTCTTTTTAATCTATCTACTTTGATTCAAAGTATCTAAAACTTGCAAGGTGGCACTTAAAGATCAGATTTAGTGTAGATTTCCAGCACATGGTATTATCCACAATGGTGACTCACTAGATTTGACATATCTCTTAACTTAAAACTTAAGTAAAGGGTATTTTAGTCATTGCGCCTCTAAAAGGGTATTTTGCTAATTTTCCACATGATTTTAAGGGTATTTTAGCCAATAGACATGCTTCCCTTTTAATCTTAAACCTTAGGGTTTGATAATCATGATTAGGGTTTGATAACTAGGGTTTAAGGTTCCCGAATAGAAAATTAGGGTTTCCCATAACATAATTAGGGTTCTTAACTATTCGTTATATACCATTAGGGTTTACTAAGGTTATACCTTATCTGATCAACCTTTGATCATCAATTTTATACTGTACAAATAGATACTCACTGATACAATTATAATAATTGTATTAACTATCGAATCCCTATCCGTAACTAGGGTTAGAGTTTTCATCAGCTGTTTAACATAACTTCACTCATATTACTCAGTCAATAAATAGCTTGACCATCTTGCTATGCTCATAACATAGATACTCAATATAATATTGATAATCAATATTGATATTAAATAAACAAAAAAAATTATTCGTAACAATTAAATTATTTAAAATTCTGGGTCCTCACATTCTCCCCACCTTATAAGGATTCCGTCCCCGGAATCACCGCTTTCTTATATTCTTATACCTTTTAAAGTTGTGTCATGGATTCCTTTATATAAACACAATACTAAATTGTGATTCATATATTAACCTATGACTTGGATCCGTATAAGAAATAACTCACATGATATATATCCACTAATACGAACGTAATTATATTACTAAGTGAAATCTTTACCTGTCACCACCTCCTGTGTAGCTGTGACGAACGAGAATTTTATAAATTATTTTAAATATTTATTGAAGTAAATAAATATTCTTCGACGATTTAATTATTAGATTTAATAATTAATTGATGCAATTGTGGTAGATTAATTTAATTATATGTGTTGCATTTATTAAATTAATATAGAGAATTTTTATTATTCAAGTATGTGATTAATTGAGCTTATTGAATTAAATGAATATTTAATTAAGCATGATGTTATTTTAATTAAATTAAATTATTAATTAGAAATTTAATAAATTGACATTATTTATTAATGAGATATTTATTTATGTGACTATGTGAATTTATGAGAAATTATTATATTTTATTTATATTAAATTAAATAAGATATATGAATTATTGTGCAATTGGGTGTGACACTTATTAAACTATATAATAAAACAATTTATTAAATTAATTGAGTTTAAGCCTTTAAGGCTAGCCAAACATGGCCTTAAGGGGGGTTACTAGCAGTTACCCATGACTAGGTTAACTGACTAGTATGCGCGTCAGTTCTTTGCAATTATATTACGTATTCTTTTTCTATTTCTTTCTCTAAGTCTGATAAGCATCACAGAGAGAAAAGATTGAGAATTACAGAGAGGATTGAGAAGTCTGGGAGATAAAGTGAGTGTGTAATTAACAGGCTTTTGAAAAAGGGACATTTGGAATCACTCTTCTAGTTTGTATTCTGGGTAATTTCTCCCAAACCCAATTTCTACATTTACGTCATTTAGTTTTTATAAAATGGCTTTCAAAGTTTGGTTTAACGTCTGTAATTGGGATAGGAATAATGATTATGGGTTTTGGTTATGTTATGGCATATCAAATCATATTTTATTACATTTAGTTTGCAAACCATAACATCAGTATTGTGAAAACATGACGTACATATGTTATTTCAAAATAAACAAAGTACGTGATATGGCCATATGGCCATATATGTGATAATTGACGTATTGATTATATATTATCCCTAAAATTTACACCTTATATTATTGAGCATGTTAATACGAAGAGATCAAGCCTTAAACGAACGGATTCGGTGTTATAACGAATCCGTACGGCTAAATTATGTGTTTTGTTCAAAAACTTCAAGAACATCAAGAACAGTCCAATTTTACATGATTTAAATCTGTGATTATATGTTTTAATGGATTAAAATCACTTTATAGATGTTGTATTATGAATATACATGAACTATAACTTGTGGGTATGTCTAATTTTGAGTAGAAAATAAGAAATTGGGAGAAATTGGCATGCTCTGCGATTTTTCACGAACAGCCATTTCTGTGTCTGGTATGTCGCGTCGCAGCGCCGGCTACCAGTTCATTTCCCGCGCCGCAGCGCCCCGTGCCGTAGCGCCATAACTCGAGCCACAGCGCCACGTCGTCGCAGGTCCAAGTGTCCGGCCGCAGCGCCATCGCGCCGCAGCGCGAAGCCTTAGTACAAACGTGGCGCCGCAACGCCACTCTCCAGAAAACTCAGAATGAGTTATTTTAAAAAATGTTTAAGTCTAACAATGTGTTAGTGGATTGATGTAATGAACATGTAAACATGTTAGAAGAATAATGTGATGATAAAATAGTTGTTTAACATGTAAATAACATAATTGCATGTGGAGTAAATTATTAAATACATAATTAGCTTGATAATTCATGAAATACAAATTATGTGACAAAGTGGTAAATTGACTAAGTATAGTCAATAATTAAAGTAGACAACGAGAATGAGTTTTTTTGATGAACAGTTAAGTTATAATTATCTGGTATTGTGTATGTGAATGATATGTAGGATGTAATTCAAAGAACGTGCTTAGTTAAAGTGTAATCTACGCACGAGGCAAGTATCCTATCCCTAACTCCATTCTATTGAGCAAGTTTATTTAAACTTAAACGTTACTTTTATGTTGAGCAAGTTTCCCTAACCCTACTTGTCATTATTGTTCAAGTTTATTATTTACCATGAATAAATTATCCTTGTTATTATTCAAGTTCAAGCATGAAATTAAAGATTAATTATCTTTCCAAAGCATGATTCAGTTATACAATAATTGTCCTATTCTATACTTTTGAGGTTGTTATTCAAATCGAATATCAATTATTTTTGAACCTTATTAGACTAGTGAACCTTATTGATTCAACTAGTCCTTAGTTGATGAGCGTTCTAAATTTCAGAACCCTTGATGAATTATCCAATCCAAACTTCCTTTGGTACGGACTCGAATGTCAAACTGAGATGAACAACCCTGTATAGGGGATTAATTACGCTTTAGCGTTAAGATATTGTGCACAGTATGGTACTAGGGCTGATCCCCCTAAGTACGAGAAAAAGGTCCATAGTCTTATGACTGTTAAAGGTTTCAAGTATATTTCTTGTTAACCTAGGACATAGTTCAAGGTCTTATGACCCTCAGAATTCTTTTGATTCATGTTATTTATTCTTGATTCAAAAGTTGAGCTTTATTCAGATGTCTTTGATTATTCGCATGTTATTATAATGTTATTTCATTATTATACTTGTGGGCATTTGTGCTCACTCGTGCTTAATAATAACATTGCAGTTAAGAATGAAAGAAGCGATGAACCCTCCACTAGTAAGGGAAAGGGCAAAGTTAGCAAATGATGAAGACCTGTTATTTATTAACTGATGTATTTGTTTAAGACTTGAGTTATGTTGTTGTTTAAGACTCATTTATTTAGAATTTCGCACAGATGTTTTAAGGTTAGAGTAACCTGGGATTTATTTATGAATCAGTTGATGTAACCCTTAAGGGAAGAGATTTTATTATGATTTCTATCTATTGTATGGTTTGATTTTATTTATGGGTAGATAGATAGATGATGCTTGTACAGTGAACACCAAATCCCGTGGAATCAAAGTACCCGGATTTGGGGGTGTCATAGGTTGGTATCAGAGCTGTAGGTTATGAACCTTAGGTGGGGGAAACAACCTTAGGTAGTAGCCTTATAGAAGAAGATAGTAATTGAAAACTCTTATCGAGTTCTAAGAAATGAATTTTTGAAATTCATTGAAGATAATAAAATATATTATGTGTCTATGTGTTAATTTATGTGCTCGTTAGTACGACTTAGTAACTAAAAACTTAAAATATTGTTGTCAGGATGATGAATGTTGGTGAAGCTAGTCAAGCTGAGGAGGGACCCCATTTACCTATAGTACCTACTGAGGAGGGATCTCGTGTACTTGTTGGACCGACTGAGGAGGAGCCCCGAGACATTCATGTCGTTAGGGAGCAGTTGGTGCTGAAGGTTTCATCTCCATTGATCACCGTTGTTGGTCAGGAGCATGAACCTGAGATTGATCCTGAGGAGGGTCCTGAGGAGGAGTTTGATGAGGAGGAAGAAGAAGAGGAGCTACCACGGTACACTGTTGATGCTGAGATGTATGACACACTATATGATCGTAAAGTGGAGTTACAAGATGAGGTTCAGGAATTGACTGAGCGAGCGACTGTTCAGCAGTCTACTTTAGAGGAGAAGGATAGAGAGATTGTGACCCTTCATACACGTTTAGGAAACGTGGAGTGGGATCTGGTTCATGAGAAGGGTAAAACCGAAAATAAGACCGAGGAGATAGAGAAGCTGAAGAAGGAACTGAAGGAAACCTCCGGAAGACTGAAGATAGCAGAGGAAGGATGGGTAAGAGAATCACATCGAGCTGATCGTGCAGAAGATGATAGTCATGCAAAGAAGGCAAAGCTTGAAGACACGTACGCCACACTTAATCATGCGATGGATGAGGTTCAAGAGCGAGTGTTAAGGTACCCCATCTAGTTTGAAGGACTTCCATCGTATATGTTGGATCGCAGGACGATGTCTCGTATCATGAATGAGGAGCGTGGCAAGGCTATTGAGCACCTTGGAAGACAGGAATAGAATCTGTTTATTTATGTGAAAGACTTATATAGTTTTATGCAAATTCCGATGTGTTTATGAACTAAGGAATATGTTAATATTTGAATGTTTTAAATCCTGTGGATTCTTTATTCCAGAATAGATGATGTAAATAGCAGTATGCTATAGTTTAATGTTAAAACTTTTTATTTGAATGAAAAGACATCAAGTTGTTTGAGATGATGTGTTAAGTGATATGTTAAATTGTTGAGTAATGTCTTAACTATGTAGAGCAATAAATAAAGTTCTAATAAACGTATATTTAATAGAAAAATGCCGCCAAGGAGAAGACAACAACGTCAACCGGCTCAGGAAGAGTCAACCAATAATAACAATAATGCCAATGTTAATCCAGTTCAACAGCTAGTTAATTTACTAACTGGAGTCATGAATAATCAACCGCAAGCTCCACCTAACACAACGTTTAAAGATTTTAAGGCGGTGGGACCGCCAGAGTTTAAAGGTTCCAGAAACCCGATCGAGGCTCAAACGTGGGTGATGGAAATGGAGAAGGTTTTCGACGTTGCTAGGGTTCGAGAAGATCAGAAGACCGTTTTTGCGACATTTATGCTGAAGTCTGAGGCTAGCTACTGGTGGCAGGCAAACAAGATGCGAGGAGGTGAAGGTTTAATTACGTGGGAGAGATTCAAAGAGATGTTTTTTGAAATGTATTTCCCAGCTAGTTCGCAGAATCTGATGGAGGTGCAATTTCTGGAACTGAAACAGGGAAACATGAGCGTGCCTAAATACGCGGCTAAATTCGATGAGTTGGCAAGGTTTGCCCCGTATCAAGTACACACTGACGAGAGAAAAGCCGGACGATTCGAACAAGGACTGAAGCCTTGGGTATACAGCAAGGTATCAATGTTTCAACTTAACACGTTTGCGGGAGTTTTGGAAAAGGCCATTCTCGCTGAAGGAGGAAGTGATGCAGTGACTAAGTACAACCAAGAACAGAAAAAGAAAAAGAGTGAGAATGAAGGTAATAACAAGACTGGTGGAAGTAATATTGGGAATAATAATAATCAGAAGAGGAAGTGGACGGATAACTCGACAGCTGGAAGTCAACACGGAGGGCAGAAAAAGAAGATAGAAGCATGTCTGACTTGCGGCAAGGCACATCTAGGAGTTTGTTTGAAGGGAAAGAGAGTGTGCTACAATTATGGTCAGGAAGGCCACATAGCACCAAATTGTCCAAACCCAAAGAAGGGTGCTTGTTTCAACTGTGGTTCGAAAGATCATTTAGCAAGAGACTGTCCCAAGAAGGGATCGAGAGGATCAGGACAAGGAGGAAACCGAGGAAATAGCAGTGGAAATACCTTAACCATCACCGGACCACCTGCAACAAACCGACCAACCGCCAGAACTTTCAATATGACGGTGCAGGATACAATCCAGTCTCGTGAGGTGGTGTCAGGTATCATTCCGATCAATAAAATTAATGCTTACGTTTTATTTGATTCGGGTGCTACTTGATCCTTTATATCCGATGACTTTGCTAATAGTTTAGATTTGCTTAAGGATGAATTGGAATATCCCATGATTATAGAAATTGCGAATAGAGAGATAATTCCTGTTAAGTATGTGTATAAGAATTGTAGAGTGGATATTAAGGGTAATATCATGAACGTAGATCTTATCCCTATTCGATTGGGGGAATTCGACGTTATATTGGGTATGGATTGGCTATCCAATTATGGGGCTGTAATTGACTGCCAAAAGAAGTGTATTAACCTTATGACTTCGTCAAAAGTTGTATTTTATGGTAGCAAGTCGCCTAGACAAGCGAGTTGTCTGACGATGTTGCAGGCCAGAAAGTTATTAAGACAAGGCTGTGTAGGATATTTAGCTTACATAGTCGACAGTCTAAAAGAGAACCCGAAGGTAGAGGAGATACCGATTGTGAGGGACTTCGTCGATGTATTTCCAGACGATTTGCCAGGACTTCCACCAGATAGAGAAGTAGACTTTGTGATTGATTTGGCGCCCGAAACTGCTCCAATATCGAAGGCACCATACCGAATGGCGCCAGTAGAGATGAAGGAATTAATGGTACAACTACAAGAATTGTTGGACAAAAAGTACATTCAACCGAGCGTATCGCCGTGGGGAGCGCCGGTGTTGTTCGTGAAAAAAAGAAGGACGGATCGATGAGGCTCTGCATTGACTACAGAGAATTAAATAAGGTCACGATTAAGAACAGATATCCATTACCAAGGATCGATGATCTGTTTGATCAATTGAAGGGAGCGAAATACTTTTCCAAGATTGACTTGAGGAGTGGTTATCACCAACTGAAGGTGAGGCCAGAGGATGTACCGAAGACAGCGTTCCGAACGCGATATGGTCATTATGAGTTTTTAGTAATGTCGTTTGGTCTTACGAATGCTCCTGCAACATTTATGGGACTAATGAATGGTGTATTCAAGCCGTTTTTGGACAAATTCGTGGTGGTATTTATAGACGACTTTTTGGTTTATTCCAAAACCAAAGAGGAACATGAAGAACACTTGAGGTTAACATTGGAAGTATTGAGAAGGAAGAAGTTGTATGCTAAATTTTCGAAATACGAATTCTGGATCGAGAGAGTACAATTTCTTGGTCACGTAATCGATAAAGATGGAATTTCAGTAGATCCATCCAAAGTAGAAGCTGTGATTAACTGGGATCAGCCGAGAACACCGTCTGAAGTAAGAAGTTTTCTTGGATTAGCAGGATATTATAGAAGATTCATACAAGATTTTTCTAAGATCGCAACTCCGTTAACGAATTTAACTCGAAAAGCTGTGAAATTTGTTTGGACGGAGAAGTGTGAGGAGAGTTTTCAAGAATTAAAGAAGAGGTTGAGTACAGCGCCTGTGTTATCTCTTCCGGATGATACAGGAAATTTTGTTGCTTTTAGCGATGCGTCTCATAAAGGACTTGGCTGTGTGCTGATGCAAAACGGCAACGTCATTACGTATGCATCACGGCAGTTGAAGGATTACGAGAAGGGTTACCCAACCCATGATTTGGAGTTAGCTGCAGTTGTTTTTGCTTTGAAAATTTGGAGGCACTATCTATTCGGGGAGAAGTGTGAAATATATACGGACCACAAGAGTCTGAAATATATTTTTACACAGAAAGATTTGAATATGCGTCAAAGAAGATGGTTGGAATTAATCAAGGATTATGACTGTGTTATTTTATACCATCCGGGTAAGGCTAATGTGGTTGCCGACGCCTTAAGTAGAAAGGGTCGTGAGAAATTGATGATGTTGACTGCTCAGCAGGAGCTAATTGCAGATATGGAGAAACTGGAGTTAGAAGTGAAGTATCCTATGGAGATTGATGAGAAGCTATTTCAGATGCAATCTGGTACAACTCTACTAGATAGAGTGAAGAAGGCTCAGCTTCAGGATGATGAATGCAAAAAGGTAACATCGAAGATATCTGAAGGAACCGAACCAATATTTAAGATGGATAAGGAAGGAATATTGAGATTTGAAAGCAGAATTTGGGTTCCGCCAGTACAAGAAATTAAGGAAGAAATTTTGAGTGAGGCTCATAGTTCAAGATATTCGATTCACCCTGGTAGTACAAAAATGTACCAAAATCTTCGACAACATTTTTGGTGGGTGAATTTGAAACGTGATGTTGCAGAATGTGTTGCCAAATGCCTGACACGTCAGAAATTTAAAGCAAAACATCAGAGACTGAGTGGATTGCTACAACCGTTGGAGATCCCAGAATGGAAATGGGAACATTTTACGATGGACTTCGTGGTTGGCCTTCCGACGACTCAGAAAGGCTACGACGCAGTATGGGTTATCGTTGACCGACTGACAAAATCCGCGCACTTCCTTCCTATCAAAATCAGATTTAACTTAGATCAGTTGGCAAGATTATATGTGAAAGAGATTGTTTCGAGGCATGGAGTGTCGGTGTCTATTGTTTCCGATAGGGATCCGCGCTTCACATCAAATTTCTGGAAACGTCTTCAGGAATGCATGGGTACACAAATGCGAATGAGTACAGCTTACCAACCTCAAACAGACGGACAGAACGAACGAACGATTCAAACACTGGAAGATATGTTACGAGCCTGTGTAATGGACTTCAAAGGAAATTGGGATGATCACCTACCGTTGGTAGAGTTCGGCTACAACAACAGTTACCACGCTAGTATTGGTATGCCGCCTTACGAAGCGTTATACGGTAGAAAGTGCAGAACTCCACTTTATTGGGATGAAGTTGGTGAAAGACAATTGCTAGGGCCAGAATTGGTACAACAGACGGCAGAAATAGTCAAAGTGATCCGAGCACGACTGGTAGCAGCTCAAGATCGACAGAAGAAATACGCTGATCCACATCGTAAAAATATCGAGTTTGAACCAGGTAGCTATGTTTTCTTGAAGGTCTCTCCCTGGAAGGGAAAGATCAGGTTCGGAAAGAAAGGAAAATTGAGCCCAAGATTTATTGGACCCTTTGAGGTACTGCGAAGAATTGGAGAAGTTGCGTACGAGGTAGCCTTACCTCCAACACTCGAGAATATCCACAATGTCTTCCATGTTTCTGTGTTACGACCTTACAAACCTGATTACAAGCATGTAATTGAATACGAACCCCTTCATTTTGAGAAAGACTTATCTTACGAAGAAATTCCTGTCCAGATTGTCGACCGAAAAGAACAAGTTTTCAGAAATAAAGTTATACCTTCTGTTAAGGTAATTTGGAGGAACCACAACGCTGAAAAAGCTACGTGGGAACTCGAAGAGAATATGATGAAGAATTACCCTCATTTATTTACTTAATTATGTATATGCGATTCTGGGGACAGAATCTTTGTAAGGGGGGAGAATGTAACGGGTCGAAATTATTGAGCCGTGATTCTGGGGACAGAATCCTTTTAAGGGGGGAAACATGTGACGAACGAGAATTTTGTAAATTATTTTAAATATTTAAATGTAACGGATCGAAATTATTGAGCCGTGATTCTGGGGACAGAATCCTTTTAAGGGGGAAAGATGTGACGAACGAGAATTTTATAAATTAATTTAAATATTTATTGAAGTAAATAAATATTTTTCGACGATTTAATTATTAGATTTAATAATTAATTGATGCAATTGTGGTAGATTAATTTAATTATATGTGTTGCATTTATTAAATTAATATAGAGAATTTTTATTATTCAAGTATGTGATTAATTGAGCTTATTGAATTAAATGAATATTTAATTAAGCATGATGTTATTTTAATTAAATTAAATTATTAATTAGAAATTTAATAAATTGACATTATTTATTAATGAGATATTTATTTATGTGACTATGTGAATTTATGAGAAATTATTATATTTTATTTATATTAAATTAAATAAGATATATGAATTATTGTGCAATTGGGTGTGACACTTATTAAACTATATAATAAAAGAATTTATTAAATTAATTGAGTTTAAGCCTTTAAGGCTAGCTAAACATGGCCTTAAGGGGGGTTACTAGCAGTTACCCATGACTGGGTTAACTGACTAGTATGCGCGTCAGTTCTTTGCAATTATATTACGTATTCTTTTTCTATTTCTTTCTCTAAGTCTGATAAGCATCACAGAGAGAAAAGATTGAGAATTACATAGAGGATTGAGAAGTCTGGGAGATAAAGTGAGTGTGTAATCAACATGCTTTTGAAAAAGGGACATTTGGAATCACTCTTCTAGTTTGTATTCTTGGTAATTTCTCCCAAACCCAATTTCTACATTTACGTCATTTAGTTTTTATAAAATGGCTTTCAAAGTTTGGTTTAACGTCTGTAATTGGGATAGGAATAATGATTATGGGTTTTGGTTATGTTATGGCATATCAAATCGTATTTTATTACATTTAGTTTGCAAACCATAACATCAGTATTGTGAAAACATGACGTACATATGTTATTTCAAAATAAACAAAGTACGTGATATGGCCATATGGCCATATATGTGATAATTGACGTATTGATTATATATTATCCCTAAAATTTACACCCTTATATTATTGAGCATGTTAATACGAAGAGATCAAGCCTTAAACGAACGGATTCGGTGTTATAACGAATCCGTACGGCTAAATTATGTGTTTTGTTCAAAAAGTTCAAGAACATCAAGAACAGTCCAATTTTACATGATTTAAATCTGTGATTATATGTTTTAATGGGTTAAAATCACTTTATAGATGTTGTATTATGAATATACATGAACTATAACTTGTGGGTATGTCTAATTTTGAGTAGAAAATAAGAAATTGGGAGAAATTGGCATGTTCTGCGATTTTTCGCGAACAGCCATTTCTGTGTCTGGTATGTCGCGCCGCAGCGCCGGCTACCAGTTCATTTCCTGCGCCGCAGCGCCCCGTGCCGTAGCACCATAACTCGAGCCACAGCGCCATGGCGCCGCAGGTCCAAGTGTCCGGCCGCAGCGCCATCGTGCCGCAGCGCGAAGCCTTAGTACAAACGTGGCGCCGCAACGCCACTCTCCAGAAAACTCAGAATGAGTTATTTTAAAAAATGTTTAAGTCTAACAATGTGTTAGTGGGTTGATGTAATGAACATGTAAACATGTTAGAAGAATAATGTGATGATAAAATAGTTGTTTAACATGTAAATAACATAATTACATGTGGAGTAAATTATTAAATACATAATTAGCTTGATAATTCATGAAATACAAATTATGTGACAAAGTGGTAAATTGACTAAGTGTAGTCAATAATTAAAGTAGACAACGAGAATGAGTTTTTTTGATGAACAGTTAAGTTATAATTAACTGGTATTGTGTATGTGAATGGTATGTAGGATGTAATTCAAAGAACGTGCTTAGTTAAAGTGTAATCTACGCACGAGGTAAGTATCCTATCCCTAACTCCATTTTATTGAGCAAGTTTATTTAAACTTAAACGTTACTTTTATGTTGACCAAGTTTTCCTAACCCTACTTGTCATTATTATTCAAGTTTATTATTTACCTTGAATAAATTATCCTTGTTATTATTCAAGTTCAAGCATGATATTAAAGATTAATTATCTTTCCAAAGCATGATTCAGTTATACAATAATTGTCCTATTGTATACTTTTGAGGTTGTTATTCAAATCGAATATCAATTATTGTTGAACCTTATTAGACTAGTAAACCTTATTGATTCAACTAGTCCTTAGTTGATGAGCGTTCTAAATTTCAGAACCCTTGATGAATTATCCAATCCAAACTTCCTTTGGTACGGACTCGAATGTCAAACTGAGATGAACAACCCTGTATAGGGGATTAATTACGCTTTAGCGTTAAGATATTGTGCACAGTATGGTACTAAGGGCTGATCCCCCTAAGTACGAGAAAAAGGTCCATAGTCTTATGACTGTTAAAGGTTTCAAGTATATTTCTTGTTAACCTAGGACATAGTTCAAGGTCTTATGACCCTCAGAATTCTTTTGATTCATGTTATTTATTCTTGATTCAAAAGTTGAGCTTTATTCAGATGTCTTTGATTATTCGCATGTTATTATAATGTTATTTCATTATTATACTTGTGGGCATTTGTGCTCACTCTTGCTTAATAATAACATTGCAGTTAAGAATGAAAGAAGCGATGAACCCTCCACTAGTAAGGGCAAGGGCAAAGTTAGCAAATGATGAAGACCTGTTATTTATTAACTGATGTATTTGTTTAAGACTTGAGTTATGTTGTTGTTTAAGACTCATTTATTTAGAATTCTGCACAGATGTTTTAAGGTTAGAGTAACCTGGGATTTATTTATGAATCAGTTGATGTAACCCTTAAGGGAAGAGATTTTATTATGATTTCTATCTATTGTATGGTTTGATTTTATTTATGGGTAGATAGATAGATGATGCTTGTACAGTGAACACCAAATCCCGTGGAATCAAAGTGCCCGGATTTGGGGGTGTCACAGTAGCCACTGTGTCTTGAATCTTTATGTTGAATGTACGTGCCGTTGGTCTTCCCGACTGTGTAGGTCCTTTGATCGTCAGTGATCCGTTGCTGGTTCCCCTGTTGCTACTTACTTTATCCGCATTCTTCTTTGGGCAATTCCGAACCAAATGATCTAGTGATCCACACGAAAAATAAACTTGTATCTTCTTTGCACTGGGATAATTGGGAGACATTTGTCCCTCTTAGCCATAGTTAAAATAGAGTCCTTTACCCTTCAAACAAACTCCCAAATGGTTTTTCTTACAAACCACACATGGCTCACCTCCCTTCCTACTCTCTCTTGACTTATTTCCCGATTGGGTATTATCACTCCATTTCTGCTTATTGGGATTACTCCCACCACTACTACCTCCTTCATTTGTCTTCCTCTTCTTCTCTTGATGGTACTTGGATGCAGCTTCACTTCCTCCTTCAGAAATGATCGCTTTCTTCAATAGAGTCGGAAATGTATTGATCTGCAATACGGCTACCTTGTTGACTATCACTGGTTTTAGTCCATTCTTAAATCTCTGCGCTTTTCGTACCTCTGCATCCACCTGATGTGGAGTAAATCTCGCTAATTCATTGAATTTGGCGGCGTATTCTGAAACCGACATGTTCTCTTGCTTCAGTTGTAAAAACTTTACTTCCATCATGGCTTGCATACTTGGCAAAAAATAGTTCTCAAAGAACAACACCTTAAACCTTGTCCAAGTTACTACCAATATCCCAGCTCTAGCCTGATTTGTTTTCCACCGATAATTAGCTTCTCCCTTCATCAACTAGGTAGCAAAAGTTATATTTTGCTCCTATGCTACTCTCGCAATAATAAATGCTTTCTCCATCTCCTTCACCCAAGTTTGGGCTTCAATAGGATTAGTGGTTCCTTTAAATTCTGGTGGCCCTACAGCTTTAAAGTCTTTAAAATTTGCAAATCTATTGGCTGGTTGATTTCTTGCTGTTGGTGCCCTATTTTGCATTACTTGAGCTAACATGTCTACAAAGTATTTCATTGGGTCTGCTTGACCTCCTTCATTATTCACCAATTGTTCCTCCCTTTGGTTTCGATTTTGTCGTCTAGGCGGTATTATCTGATTAAATAAAAACTTACATTAATCCTTTATCTCTATACTAATTCTTATTAGTAGCATACTAAGAATTTAACACAAATTTCTCATATAATCGCATATTTATTCAATTATCACGTAGTACTTTTAGTACATAACACATACAAAATGAATCAGTTACTATCCCTTTTTGACAAACTCGGGATTAACTACTACAACTTTACACAAAAAGTTGAGATTCTCCAATATCATCTTAATATTCATACTGAAAATAAGGATTACATTCATACAAATATATATATATATATATATATATATATATATATATATATATATACACACACACACACACACACACACACACATATACCTACTCATCGTTCATGATATTACAATCTTTAATATTACATCTTACTACCAAAAGGTACTACTACTCATACTTAATTTGTTTGCAGTCCACTCCCTTCACTTACCTTCTTGTTAGGACACTTATTAAATCTGTGACCCATTCCACTACATGAAAAACATCTTCTCATATTTGGCTTAATACAATTTGGCGAAATATGTCCTTTCTGTCCATAATTGAAACACACATTCTTCCCCATCATACACTCTTCCAAATGAATTTTTACACACTTGCCACATGCTTGCTTCTTCTTTGGATTTGAATTTCCTAAATTATTATCACTGTCATTGTCCCTATTCTTTTTATGGTTACCCTTCTTCTGCTTGGTTGTACCTTCCGATGATCCACCACCTTCAGCCCTCATTCTATCCACTTGTGCCTTTAAATCGTCCCTTTCTTCTATCATCTTGCGTAATGCCCTCTCTATCTTCCAAAATTCCTCCAAGAGAAATACCTTATTCCGTAGTTCTTAAACTTCTGCAGATACTTGACCTTTTTCTCATACTTCAGCCTTAATTTATGACTCCACCTTAACTTCTTCAGACTCTACCTCTTCATCTTCATTTAGATCCATTTCAGGATACTCGTCATGATCGCTTCACAGATTCACCATGGGTTCGTCTCTTATAAATTCTTTAACTGACTCACTCTGAGCTGGCACCTCGGCTAATGGCATTGATGCAGTAGCTACTAACACGTCCGTACTCATTTCATCATCTCCTGACATCCTACAATCAGTTTTAAATAACCTTGATTAGTACACCATTAGTACGAAAATCATAAACACTATGTGCCCACTTATCTCACTACTGATGCATTTCGTCAATTCCTCACTTAGAACTCTAAATGAGTCTTCTCTATGATCTTGGTTGTGGTTATATTCCTAAGGTCCCCCCCCCACTTAAGGTTTATAAACTACTGCTCTGATACCAACCTGTGACACCCCCAAATCTGGGTTACCTGACCCCTGAGTTTGGTGCTCATGATCCATCATATAAATAACATCTAACGACCCATTCATTTATGAATAGCATTATACATAACATTAATTAATATCTTAATAACATCATCCCATGTTATCTAACCTTAACATAGCTTACATACCTTTAGATATATAAAAAAGGTTTACATATATTAACACAATAATTAAAGATTATACTATTTACTCCTACAATTTGCCTTTTCCCTTGTCTTTCTCCTACCCTTCTGCTACTTCATTCTTAGCTGAAATGTTAGATTTTAAGCAAGGGTGAGCAATTAGTTTGCTCCGCAAGTTAAAACATACAATAAAGAATACGAATCAAGAATATTAGAATCTAGATTCGACAGGATTTCAATAAAGTTCAAAGGACTTTGAAGTAACTGAATAAATCATTTACCAATAACAAGACTTTATCGAATTTCAGGCTAAACAACAATTCAATAATGAAAGAGTAAAACTCCTTCGAAGTTTCAATAATGTTCAATTGAATAACAAGAGACAATTCTACGCTATAACAAAGTGGAATATTTTCTAAATTTTATAATGAGCGATCACAATGGATTATGAATCGATCGAGTAATTAACATATGTTTAATGATTTTTATAACTTCAAATAATTTTTAAAACTCATTTTCGAATTTTTAGAAATTATTTTCTATTTTTAATGATTTATTAGAAATTAATATAATTAATTTTAATAAAACTGTCCCTAAAGGCTTTAGCGACATAAACTGTCACTATTGGTGTTCTTGAGCCTTAAAAACATTCAAAGTTAGTCTCTTGGTGTTTACTTTGACCATCTCAAATTCTCAGTTCATGATGTTTTCTGGGCTTGCAAAGGTACTGATCATGTATTATTGATGTAATACTGTAACGAATGTGATTTTTATAATTAATTAAAATATTTATTTGAGTTAGATAAATAATTTAGTTGATTTTTTTATTGAATAATAAATATTTGATGTTGGTTGTTATGGCTTAATTTAATTAAGCGTTATAATTTGATAGATAATTTTATAATTTATGTGGATTTTATTATTAAAGTTTAATTGATTTTACTAATAAAATAACTTTAAATTATTTAAGTGTGATTTTATTAATTAAATGTATGTTAAATAATTCTTCAATTGATGTGTATTTTATTACTTTAATATTATGGAAATAATCTAATTTAATTAAATAATTAAATTAGAAGGTTTGTAATGAGTTAAGTAAAATTGCAATTATTTTGGTTAAATAGGAATTATAATTAGTAAGGTTTAATTGAGTTTATTACTAAAATAAGAAATTATTTAAGTGTGACATTAGAAATATGTTATATGTCATAGTAAAATAATAATAGTATATAATGAATAGCCTAACTATTGGGTTACTTAACTAATGATGGAAAAGTGACGTTATGCTACTAAGATGGCTTAATGTGATATTGGTCATGCATGTAGGAGTTTTGTAACATAAACTTTATGTTATTAGTGGGAGTTACTATTATATTAATTAATTACATAACTATTACCCAAATGAGGAGTTACACAAGAAGAAATCCTGGAGTTTATTCTTTTAGAGCAAGAGTCTTTGTGGAAGAGAGAAATAGAGAAATTGAGAGAGATAAAGAGAAATAGAGGAATTGAGAGAAGCGAGAGAAGAAGAAGAAGAAGAAGAAGCCACGGAAGAAGAAGAAGAAAAAGCTAGAAGATAACTTCTAAACCCATGTTTAATCTTTGAATTTTCTTAGGTAGATTTATGTTTTTATAAGATCTAGGGTAGTAGATCATGCTTAATCTTGTCTGTGTTGGTTTAATCTTGGATTATCAAGAATCAAACAAGAGGATTAAAGAAAGAAAATGAAATAGAATGAAAATTTGAAGAACAAAATTCGTAGATTTTGAGTAATTGTGGACAGATCATATGAAATTTATACCTCCTTGGGTATAATGAATTAGAATATGAGCCTTATATCAAATCGAAGCTATGGAAGTAAGCTATAATCTGAAAGTGGAATCACATAAAAACTCCTGCAGTGTCTGTTTTAGTAAGGCTGGTCCGAAGGGAGAACAATCTGTCTAGAAAATAAAAACTGTTACGATTTCTGACTTTGAAAATTTCATATAAATTCGAGTGTTTTGAATCTGAAGAAACTTTAAAGTGAAAAGTTGTAGATATGAAAGTTTACTAGCCAAACTCGCAAGATTGAGCCATTTTGTGGACCGGATCATGTCCGAAATAAATTGTTTAGTAAGGCTGTCCAGAAAATGAAATTTTCTGGACTAGTTAATGAAATTGCAGAATTTGTTTTAGATGGATAAGGGTCTGACTTTAAGGCCTAGATGAAGTTGTAGTACACTGAATAAGGGTTAATTTTATATAAGAAGGAACAAAAACGACATGTAACGAAGGAGTTACGTTAAAAACGAAAACAACGTTTTGTAAAAAAATTGTGAAAATGAGTTTTATAATTCTGTTTGAATTAAGATTTTGGGTGATGGTATATTTTGATTATTAACAATATATTTTGACATCTGTAAAGAGTATAAATATGTGTTATCACATTGCATCATTAACTATTTAAGATCAAGAGTTGAGATAAGTTAATGTGTGCACATAACGTACTCGATAAAATGCCTAAGAGTAATAGTGTTTCTAAACTTTGGTATACAAAGTGTCTAACTAATGGCTAATATTGGGTGTTATGTGCATCTAAGTATGAAAATATGATAATACAAGAATAATAATGGAAAGAAATCGAAAAGTCCAATTTTTGAATTTTGATTTTTGAAGGAAAATTAAGCATGTAAACAATGTGTTGAATATGCATTTTTGAAACCAAAGTTGTATAATAAAATGGTGTGATATACGCACATTAACCTACAAGTGCGATAGTCTAGCATGTGTGGTGATGAAAATGAAAATAAAACCGAGTTGCCTATAAAACACAGTTTGATATGTATAAATACATTATAAAGGATAATGTGACGCCCTCAAAAATAGGTATACATCACCCATCTTGGGTCGTCAGATACATGGTACAGAATACAAATACAACTTACTAATACAACTGTTGTGACTGTGAGTTTGAATACAATTATTGCCTACTAGAGACTATACAAACTCAAAAGGAGTCCTCATTACAATTATTGTCACACTATTTAACAGAATAGTGAGGACTACTAATACTATCATCTGGTCCATCACTCCGTTCCCCGACTCGTCCCGGCTATATTCTCATTTCCTAAAGAGAACAGTGAAAGAAAGGGTGAGCTCAACTAGCCCAGTAAGAAATATTATGACTAAGATAATGCAGAATAAATTATCATTAGCCTTCAACAGTGTTAAACTGATAAAATATAACGAACATCAAGTTTAACTACAGCGGAACAAGCAATCCATTAAAGGAGTCAAGTAGAGAATAAAATCTACTATCTTCTATGATTTAAAAGGTTTTTCAACACTGTTATCGCTGGGACTCAGCTTAACAAAATAATCCACATCATCGAATCACCCCTGCACTACGGCCAAGGATATTCTTTAGTATCACGACCACAATTATCCATGCACTACGGGCCAAGAATATTTGTGTATTCATTAATGGTCATGATCATGCTAACAACTGTCCATCAATGCACTACGGGCCAATGAGGACTTTTACCACATCATTTGTAATATTACGGTCATGATTATACCGAATGATCCCTAGTCATAATCATACGAAGTCCATCTATGCACTACATGCCACAAATGACTTTCAACATTTTATAAACATGAGGATGATAAGAATTCAATAAAACAAGTTTAATAATTAATTTATCCAAGAATTAACAACGTCCAAATTGTCAATATGATACTGCTTTGTGGAGTAAAATTCAAGAATTCATAGAAGAATATTTCCATGAAAAGATACTAGATGAAGCGCAAATATCAAAGATATTCCACTAATTTCATGGAGTATAGAAGTCAAAACTTTAACCAACTGAGTATAATAAAGAATAGAATAACAAAAGAAATCACCATGCATGCGATAGACCGCACAGACAGGTTATTCCAACAGAATAATAAATAATAGAACCAGGTCCGGCGTAAAACACACAGACAGGATACTCCAACAGAATAATAATAAAGACGGAACCAGGTTCGGTGTAAAACACACATACAGGATGTTCCAACAGAATAATAATAAAGACGGAACCAGGTCCGGTGTAAAACACACAGACAGGATGTTCCAACAGAATAATAGAAGAATGTCACAAAGTATAGGGTAGACCGCGTATACAGGTTATTCTAACAGAATAATAAGAAATGGAATAACAACAGTTCTCTTCATGAATAAGAAAGAATAACACCCTTATCGTTTCAAAGAAGAACTGAAATAAGGAAGTAGTTAAGTAGCAGAATACTTTTCTTCTCTCTCTCTATAGTTTCTCTCTCTAGAGTTCAGTGAATTCGTAAGAAATAATGAAGGAATGAACTGCTATTTATAGAAAAATAGAATGCATAGTAACTAATCCATGAACGGTCCAGATTGATTACTTTAATTTGACGGTCCATATTTAAAGAAAAATCTTTTAAATAAAATATAATATATTCTATTTATAGAATAACTTTAATAAAGTATTCAGTTTTATATAAAAAGATATTTCTGTTTTATTACGTTAATAATACGAGTAAAACAAAACTTCATTATCGCTAAATAATTCATATTATTAACTGACAATAATTGAATCAAAATGAGTGACTTCTCACATAAGCATTAATAATCAATATCGTGTGCTACTATGCAAACACACGTATTACTGTACTTTTACTACCGAGTAGTTCAACAGTATCAATGGTAAAACTTCCGTCGTTATTTTTAATAAAATATTTTTGTCGTTTTCTCAATCCGACAATAATTTCGCTGTGGGGTCCACCAATGATTGTGTCGTTGTACTAATATTCCCTATTAAAATGAATATTTCCCGACCAATCGAATATTATATAACAACTTGCGTACTTTGCAAAATTTATAAATATTACCCACAACTATAACATTATATCAAATTAACTCCATAATATTCAAAAATGATATTTATAGAAAATTCATCTTTATTTATAAAAGTTGGGGTCTTACAACCTCCCCTTCTTATGAAATTTCTCCCTCAAAATTAGGGTACGTACCTGGTATGTCGAAGAGGTAAGGATACCTTGACTTCATTTCAGATTCTAACTCCCAAGTCATTTCCTCAACATCGTGATTTTTCCACAAAACTTTGACTTGAGGTATAACCTTAGAGCGTAGAATATGTTCCTTTTTATCCAAGATTTGAACAGGAACTTCTTCATACGTCAAATCCTCTGCTATTTCGTCCGGTTCTAACTCAATAATGTGGTTCGGGTCTTTCACATATTTATGTAACATGGATATGTGAAAAACGTTATGAACACGAGACATATTTGGCGGTAAAGCGAGTCTATAAGTCACAGTTCCTACTCGATCGAGGATTAAAAATGGACCGATGAATCAAGGATTAAGCTTTCCTCTCTTTTCAAATCTCGTAACTTCTTTCCATGGAGCAACATGTAAGAACACATGATCTCCTACATCAAATTCCACGTCCTTTCGTCCTTGTGAGGTTTTTATACGTTGTCGGATCGTTTGAATCTTTTCTGTAGTCATACGTACCAACTCCGATCCCAACAACGTTGCTTCACCCACCTCATCCTAGCATACTGGAGAACAACACTTTCTTCCATACAACGCTTCGAATGGAGCCATGCCAATACTTGCTTGATAACTGTTGTTGTAGGAAAACTCCACCAATAATAAAATCTTGTCCCAACTTCCCTTGAAGTCAAGGACACAGAGTCTTAATAAATCTTCTAGAGTTTGAATAGTCCTCTCTGATTGTCCGTCCGTCTAAGGATGATATGCCGAGCTAAATCGTAAATCTGTGCCCATAGCTTTTTGTAAACTAACCCAAAATCGTGAAGTGAATCTTGGGTCTCGGTCAGAAACTATGGATACTGGCATACCATACAGTCTTATAATCTTATTTATGTACATACGAGCAAGACGTTCAAGTGTATAAGTTTCTCGTATCGATAAAAAATGAGCAGACTTGGTTAATCTATCAACAATGACCCAAATCGCATAAATACCTTGAGAAACCTTAGGAAGACCGGTAACGAAATCCATGGTATTGTGCTCCCACTTCCATTCTGGAATTTCAAGTGGTTGCAATGGACCTTTTGGTACTTGATGCTCCGTCTTGACTCGTTGACAAGTTAGACACCTTGAGATAAACAGCGCTATCTCTCGCTTCATATTGCTCCACCAAAATGTATGACGAAGATCATGATACATTTTGGTACTCTCAGGATGGATTGTAAATAGTGTATTGTGCGCCTCCATCATGATTTCATACTTTAAATCAGGGTCGTTAGGAACACAAAGTCTGGAGTTGACTCGAAGTATTTCTTCTTCATCGATTTTTGCTTCCGGCATAGCACCTTCTTGCACTTTCTTCCTCATACGCATCAGCTCCAGGTCTGTAGCTTGAGCAGCTTTAACTTTATCGATTAAAGTCGGTTCTACTCGTATATTTGCCATCATCATATGGGTCCCTGGAGTCTTTAACTCTATCTCCATCCTTTGCAAGTCACACAAAATGGGCCTTTGTGTTGACAATATCGCACTCGTACTTGTATATGATCTTCTACTCAATGCGTCAGCTACCACGTTTGCTTTTCCAGGATGGTATTGAATGGTATGATCATAATTTTTCAACAGTTCAAGCCAACGTCGTTGTCGCATGTTGAGTTCCTTTTGAGTGAAGAAATATTTGAGGCTTTTATGATCCGTAAAGATCTCCACCTTCTCCCCATACAAGTAATGCCTCCAAATTTTAAGTGCAAAGACAACAGCTGCCAACTCTAGATCATGAGTAGGATAATTCCTCTCATATTCCTTGAGTTGTCTTGATGCATAGGCTATGACTTTTCCATGTTGTATGAAAAAGCATCCCAACCCTTTGCTCGAAGCATCACTGTAGATGACAAATCCCTCCGAGCCAGATGGTATTGTTAGAACAGGTGCTGAAATGAGTCTCCTCTTGAGTTCTTGAAAACTCTTCTCACATTCTTCGCTCCAACCAAACTTTGTATCTTTCCGAGTCAGCTGAGTTAGTGGAGTAGCGATTCGAGAAAATTCTTCCACGAATCTCCGATAATAACCAGCTAAACCGAGAAAGCTACGTACTTCGGTTACTGATTTAGGTTGCTCCCAACTTTAAATAGCTTCAATCTTTGCCGGGTCAACATATATTCCACGACCTGATATTACGTGCCCAAGGAATGCTACCTCCTTCAGCCAGAACTCGCATTTCTTCAACTTGGCATAAAGCTTGTATTCACGAAGCTTTTGGAGTACCAGCCTCAAGTGTTGCTCATGATCTTCACGACTTTTGGAATAAATAAGGATGTCATCAATAAAGACGACCACAAAGTGATCCAAATATTCCTTGAATACCCGGTTCATTATATCCATGAAGGCAACAGGAGCATTGGTCAATCCAAAGGACATGACTAGGAATTCATAATGCCCGTACCGAGTTCTGAAAGCAGTCTTTGGAATATCCTCAGTTCTAACCTTCAGCTGATGATATCCAGAACGAAGATCGATCTTTGAAAAGAATTGTGCTCCTTGCAACTGGTCAAACAGGTCATCAATACGTGGCAATGGGTACCTGTTTTTTATGGTGACATGATTCAACTCCCGATAATCAATACAAAGTCGCATACTTCCATCTTTCTTCTTCACGAATAGAACAGGCGCACCCCAAGGAGAAGTACTAGGACGAATAAAGCCAATGTCTAACAATTTCTGTAGTTGGATCTTTAACTCCTAAAGTTCAATAGGAGCCATTCGATATGGGGCTTTGGAAATGGGTTTTGTACCGGGTTCAAGGTCGATACAAAATTCAATTTCACGCTCTGGGGGTAGGCCAGGAAGTTCTTCAGGGAATACGTCAGGGAATTTATTAACAATAGAACTATCATTCAAAACTGACGTATTTTTGTTTAGATCCGTGACGTGAGCTAAGAAAGCTTGGCATCCGTTTTTCAACAAACGAATAGCTTTATGGCTTGAGATGACAGTGATTGATTTTAATGGTTTGGTTTCTTGAATTCGCATAATAGGTCTATTAGGAATATGAAAGCTAACAACCTTACGAAAATAATAAATTTTTGCATGATGAGTAGTTAACCAATCAATCCCTAGAATCACATCAAATGTAAGTATTTTTAATGAAATAAGATCGACAGGTAATGTGTCGGTACCAACTTGAACCAAACAAGACTTATAAATAGTAGATGTAATGAAGGTTTCTTTCAATGGAGTTTCAATAGATAAGTTAAAGTCTAATTTCTCCGGAGTCAAATTTAATCGATGAGCGCAAGTAGGAGAAATAAAAGAATGGGTAGAACCAGTATCAAATAAAGTATAGACTTCGTTAGAGTTTATGGTAAGCTTATCCGTGATGACCTCATTCGGGTTCCTTGCTTTCTGGGAGGTCACAACAAACGCTCTCCCTTGCACTACCGGTTTTGACTTTTTTGGGACGGCCTTTAGTGCCTCCATCCTAGCTGAACTTGTTTTTGGTAAACGACAAAATTGAGGTAAATGATCTTCTCTTCCACAATTATAACATACTTTAGACGGCATCACATAGTTTGGACTGATGTGCCTCTCCCCTCCGCATTTGAAACATATGATAGGTGGTCGTTCTCCTTCCTTAACAACGGGTGCTGGTGCTGACGTCTTTCCATCATTGTTGAATCTCCTCTTCTTGAAATGACCACTCTTATTGTTTTGGCCCTGATTACCACCGAAGTGGTTACCATTTCTGGCCTGTTGATTCCCTCCACGCTTGTTGTCACCGCTTCGATGACTGCTCTCACTGGTATTATCATTTTGCCGACTGGTCTATTTTGGTTGCGTTGACTCGTTATCGCGCTCCACTAACTGAGCCCTATTCACAACATCTGAATACAAACACAGTTTATGAGAAATAAGATGTTGACGTATCTCAGGTTTCAAACCTTGTAAAAACATTCGCGTCATTCGCTCTTCATTATCCACCAAGTGGGACGCAAATCGGGACAACTCAGCAAATTTAGCCTCATACTGCGACACGGTCATATTATTCTGCACCAATTTGATGAAATCCACCTCCTTCATGTGTCGAACACTTTCGGGAAAGTATTTGTCATTGAACAGCTCTTAGAACTTCTCCCAAGACATCTTCAGTGCGGCAGGTTGAGTACGCTTAATCGATTCCCACCAGTAATCTGCCTCTCCTAGCAACATAAAGGCGGCAAAGGGAACCTTTTGCTCCTCGGAGCATCCCAAGACATCAAATATCTTGGTGATCTGCTTTATCCATGTTTCCGCTATAAGTGGTTTTGGCTCTCCCTTAAACTCCGGTGGTGCCAGCTCCTTGAACTGTTTAGCGGTGACCGTCCGAGAGTTTTCAGTGTTTTCACCTACATTTTGAACAGGAGCCGCTCTCGCATGCTGTTGCATGAACTGCATAAAGCTTCTGTACATTCCATCATTCATCATTTGGTCAGTATTGTTGTTTGCATGAGGATTGTCGCCTTCTAGATGCACATTATCCCGATTGTTGATATGTGGTGAATCAACAGTCGCCTATGCTCCATTGCTATTCTCAACATTCTTTGATGCCATTTTCAGATACTGCCACAAAACAAAAGTTAATTAATATGTCATATATTATCCTTATATTCTGACCGACCAATTAAATATCATTCAAATAAACTTAGGTAGGTCAAACTAGCGAAGGAATTCCCCGTCTCTCCCCTCCTAGTTCTATTCTCACATCTTAGCCAGGGATCATATCCCTAAGCTCTGATACCAACTGTGACGCCCCCAAAAATAGGTATACATCACCTATCTTGGGTCGTCAGATACATGGTACAGAATACAAATACAACTTACTAATACAACTGTTGTGTACAATACGACAAAATAAAACTGTGAGTCTGAATACAATTATTGTCTACTAGAGACTATACAAACTCAAAAGGAGTCCTCATTACAATTATTGTCACACTATTTAACAGAATAGTGAGGACTACTAATACTATCATCTGGTCCATCACTCCGTTCCCCGACTCGTCCCAGCTATATTCTCATTTCCTGAAGAGAACAGTGAAAGAAAGGGTGAGCTTAACTAGCCCAGTAAGAAATATTATGACTAAGATAATGCAAAATAAATTATCATTAGCCTTCAACAGTGTTAAACTGATAAAATATATTGAACATCAAGTTTAACAGTAGTGGAACAAGCAATCCATTAAAAGAGTCAAGTAGAGAATAAAATCTACTATCTTCTATGATTTAAAAGGTTTTTCAACACTGTTATCGCTGGGACTCAGCTTAACAAAATAATCCACATCATCGAATCACCCCTGCACTACGGCCAAGGATATTCTTTAGTATCACGACCACAATTATCCATGCACTACGGGCCAAGAATATTTGTGTATTCATTAATGGTCATGATCATGCCAACAACTGTCCATCAATGTACTACGGGCCAATGAGAACTTTTACCACATCATTTGTAATATTACGGTCATGATTATAACGAATGATCCCTGCTCATAATCATACGAAGTCCATCTATGCACTACAGGCCACAGATGACTTTCAACATTTTATAAACATGAGGATGATAAGAATTCAATAAAACAAGTTCAAGAATTAATTTATCCAAGAATTTACAACGTCCAAATTGTCAATATGATACTGCTTTGTGGAGTAAAATTTAAGAATTCATAGAAGAATATTTCTATGAAAAGATACTAGATGAAACACAAATATAAAAGATATTCCACTAATTTCATGGAGTATAGAAGTCAAAACTTTAACCAACTGAGTATAATAAAGAATGGAGTAACAAAAGAAATCACCATGCATGCGATAGACCGCACAGACAGGTTATTCCAACAGGATAATAAATAATGGAACCAGGTCCGGCGTAAAACGCACAGACAGGATATTCCAAAAGAATAATAATAAAGACGGAACCAGGTCCGGTGTAAAACACATATCCAGGATGTTCCAACAGAATAATAATAAAGTCGGAACCAGGTCCGGTATAAAACACACAAACATGATGTTCCAACAGAATAATAATAAAGACGGAACCAGGTCCGGTGTAAAACACACAGACAGGATGTTCCAACAGAATAATAGAAGAATGTCACCAAGTATAGGGTAGACCGTGTATATAGGTTATTCCAACAGAATAATAAGAAATGGAATAACAACAGTTCTCTTCATGAATAAGAAAGAATAACACCCCTTACCGTTTTAAAGAAGAACTGAAATAAGGAAGTAGTTAAGTAGCAGAATACTTTTCTTCTCTCTCTCTCTATAGTTTCTCTCTCTAGAGTTCAGTGAATTCGTAAGAAATAATGAAAGAATGAGCTGTTATTTATAGAAAAATGGAATGCATAGTAAATAATCCATGAACAATCCAGATTGATTACTTTAATCTGACGGTCCATATTTAAAAAAAATCTTTTAAATAAAATATAATATATTCTATTTATAGAATAACATTAATAAAGTATTATGTTTTATATAAAAAGATATTTCTGTTTTATTACGTTAATAATACGAATAAAACAAAACTTCCTTATCGCTAAATAATTCATATTATTAACTGACAATAATTGAATCAAACTGAGTGTAAGCATTAATAATCAATACCGTGTGCTACTATGCAACCACACGTATTACTGTACTTTTACTATCGAGTAGTTCAACAGTATCAATGGTAAAACTTCCGTCGTTATTTTTAATAAAATATTTTTGTCGTTTTCTCAATCCGACAATAATTCCGATGTGGGGTCCACTAATGATTATGCCGTTGTACGAATATTCCCTGTTAAAACGAATATTCCCCGACCAATCGAATATTATATAACAACTTGCGTAATTTGTAAAATTTATAAATATTACCCACTACTATAACATTATATCAAATTAACTCCATAATATTCAAAAATGATATTTATAGAAAATTCATCTTTATTTATAAAAGTTGGGGTCTTACAGATAATAAGATAAAGTAAGGTCCACTACAACAAAAAGGGTTATTTTTGACGGAATATTCCGTCGGTAATAAGGATATTCCGTCGAGATTAACATTAATTCCGACGGAAGATTCGGTCGGAAATTCGGTCGTATATAAGCAGGTCGAATCTAAGTCCGTCGATCTTTCGGCCGGGGATAGTTAACATCGACGGACTTATCCTCGACCAAATAGTCCATCGCGGTTAATATATGGCCGACTGAAAACCTTCGGTCGAGGCTATTCAGTCGACGATAGCTATGACACGTGGCAGCGTGACAAAATAAGCAGATTCCTTAAACTCGACGGAATTCCGTCGAGCGTATCACTATTCGATCGAGAATAGATGTGACACATGTCGCATAGTCAAAATTGAAAGGACTTATTTCCGACGAAATTCCGTCGAGAATAGTACTATTCCGTCTAGAATAGTGGTTTTTTTTAATAATTTATTTGTTTTTGCAATATCTTGGGATTTAATCCACATCTTGTACAAGTACCTATATTCCCAACATCACATACACATACACAAGCTAACAATATAACCAATAACATGAATTACAATTACCAAGGCCGACAATATGTCAAAAAACCAAAATAATGCCAAGGTTTAAACTACAATACATAAAAAATAATGTAAACTACAAAATAATGTAACTCAGAATGTAAACTAAATCAAAAATAATGTAAACTACAAACGAATGTAAACTAAGTAAAACTAGTAGAGCCCCCGGTATGAGGAGGATCATTGGGCAGGCGTCGACGCTGCTCTAGAGTATGAAAATTGCCACCATCGTCATCCCGCTCGTCAGTCCGCTCGTCACCCTGTTGATACAATATAATGTAACTCATTAGTCCATATATATGATTCAGTTAAAGATAACTAAATGAAAATTAAATTACATGCATAATATATATTTGAATTTAAAACGAATAGTATACCTAAGCAGTCGAGGGCTGACTCAACATCGGCCCAAACGCGTACTCTACTAAGGTAACCACCATTCGAACAATCTCGTCGCGTATCGCGGCCCACTGCTCTGGATGGATACCCTTACTCTCGGCGGTGGCACTAGTTGTAACGTCATGCGCAAGATGATGGAGGCGAGAACGGTAGGGCAGGTCCTGATAATGGAACAGCAGATCGGTCTCAAATCTCTCCAACATCGCAGCCATAACACGCTGGAACAAAGCATCGTCTAAGCCAGCGCCCGTATGTGATGGTCCCACGGGGGCTCTCAGACGCAGACGTTGGCTAGAGCTTACAAAAATAAATATAACATGAATAATTGGACTATTTTCTTTATTCATAAACAAGAAATAAACTAAAAATATTATACCTCTTGGCAGCGTATAGGTTGGTATCCTCGATAACCCCAGTACTCGATACCGGCCGCTTGTACTAGTGGGAGTATCCTGAGAAGCAACCCAAAGAGTCGTCTCCTTGTCCTGAGATAAACTAATCTTGGGCGGAGGGACGGTGGAATCTAATGTCTCAGCATCGCCCCTAGCAGCCTGTAACTCCGCTATACGCTGCCTGCGGATCTTCTCAAACCGCTCCTTTAATTTGATAAATGTACGTGTGAGTTATCTTGGTATCATCATATAAATTACGTAATATTATCCTAAATAATATTTATTATAGTAAATGTATTACCCGTATAGCTAGTCCTGCTGGAGACATCGTCGACCCCGAAGTAGAGCCCTTCGATGTATGGACTCTATCCCAGAACTCCATCATAGTAGGAGGTCGGCCCAAGCTACTCCGCATGGCCTAAATCATATACAATAAATAATATCACCTTAATTTACTATATTTGTAGTTTAATATTAAACTAAACTAAAGGTAAATACATACCCCCTTCACCTCCTGAAACAACTACGAGCCAGAAGTATGTACAACTCGCAGCTTGCCTCAATTCTTCTTCATCTACTCTGACTTGGTCTTGAACGCATCATCATCCCAGTACGCACACATCGCAGCCCATGCTAGATCTGATACTGCCGACTGCTGATGCTCTCGCAAAGTAGTCCCGGGCGATTCTTCTACCGCCCAGTCTGCCCTCTGTCGCATCTCGTACAACCAGCCGGCATAATTCTTAGAGATGTGGGCAATGATAACAGCGTCACCATCTGCCTCAGTGATGCCGGTCTCATATCTATAGTATCTCTATCAAATAGATATAACATACGTATAATTAATTATTTGAACAATATGTAAATAACATGGACCTTAATTATATATATGTAATTCGACTTACGTGAAACTCCCGCAACACTGTCACCATGAAGCCGGCATCGTAATGCGAGTACTAGCTAAATCGCATGCATCCAGTAGGGAGATGTGCCAGGCAGATGGCGTGTACGGTCGCCTTAGTAATGATGAAGTGCTAGTGTGCCCCAGTATGGCAACTCAAACCAAATGGGCGAGTGTGTCCAATTATGAGCTTTACCATACCCTATTGCTCTCAACTTACCATGCTCCTTCCCAGGAGATGGAAATGTCAAATCATTTAGCCATCCCAGTACATCAATGCCCGATAAGCGACCAACAACCCCCTTCTTTTCTATTTTTATATTGAACTGTGTAGATATCTTTCTATAACTGTGCTCAATAGGCAAGAATCTTTGAGCAGTTCCAAAGAAACTAGTTTTTCGCCCATGACGCAGTTGTGTGCCCTGCACATCCCCCATACAGACTGGACATGACAATTTACCATGGGTCGACCAACCACTAACCATCCCAAGTGCCGAAAAGTCAGTGATAGTCCACAACAAGGCTGCCTTCATCAAAAAATTATGCCCGACATATTTATCAAAAGTCTGAACCCCTGTTTCCCACAACATCTTAAGTTCATCGACTAATGGTCTAAGGTACACGTTGATGTCTTTTGTAGGACTCTTATCTCCCGATATTAGTAAAGTCAAGAAAAGATACGGATCCCTCATGCATATTAATGGTGGAAGATTGTAAGCTACAATAATCACTGGCCAAACAGAGTATGGCTGACTAAAATTATTAAACGGACAAAATCCATCAGTAGCCATGCCAAGCCTGACATTCCTAACATCGTCGGCAAATTATGGAAAATTAGCATCAAAATTCTTCCACTCATCTCCATCTGCTAGGTGAGTAAGCTGCCTAGGGACGACGTCCCTTGTCCTATGCCAACGCATATTGGGTGCAGTATGCGAAGACATGAATAGACGCTACAACCTCGGCGCAAGAGGAAAGTACCGTAATATCTTTTTCGAAACATGTTTCTCCTTCCCCCACATTTTGTGATTTTGTACCGAGGCAAATTGCATATATCACACTGCACCTTATCTTTGTCCTCCCCATAGTATAACATACAGTCCTACTCACAAGCATCGATCTTCTCATACCCAAGATTCAAACCCTTAACCATCTTCTTCACTTCATAGTAACTCGCAGGCAGGGTATTATCCTTAGGTAAGAACTCCCTAAAAATAGCAAGCAAATCATTGAATCCTCTCTCACTGCAGTCATGCTCATTCTTGTAGTGTAAAAGCTTTGTCACTGTAGAAAGCCTGGTGTGCTTGTCGTATTCAGGATACAATGGAGTCCTCGATTCAGATAACATCTTGTAGAAGGAAGCTGCTGAATCATTTGGCTTTTGTTGATCCGCCCTACTTGACGCAGGCTCATTTTCAGCCCAGTCAATATTCGTAGGGCCATACACATCTACCAACATCTCCTCGACATCATATTTATCTATCTGGTCTACAATACTGTCTGACAGTTCTCTAAACTCAACTGATTCCCCATGATGAATCCATATCGAATACCCATCCACAAACCCACGTGAATATATAAGTCAAATTTCACTTCATCGGCAGTCTTCCATATCATGTTCTTACACTTGAGACACGGGCATCTCATCTTTCCGTTCAGATCATCAATATGTTTTATTGCTTTGTTCATAAAATTAGACACCCCGTCACGGTACGCATCAACTAGTCCCCTCCCATCAATCTTTATCCTACGGTACATCCAACTCCGGTCGGCATCCATCTTTAATTGAAAAAAATACCCAATTAGATCAAGAATAATCATGAATGTGGTCCAAGCATGAATTTAGTTTACCTAGTTTATATCTCCACTCTACAGGGGTTAGGCTTTTATCCCGTTCCTGGATGCGTCTGTAAGACCCCGAATTTTATGAAATAAAAGTATTCTATTTTTTTATAATTACTATTCAGTAAATGGTTAAATTGATAAAAGCTTAAAGTTATGAGTGAAATGTGAATTTTTTTCAAAATAAGCAAGTGGTTATAAAATAATCATTGTTGTCGGGGAATATTCGTTTGGTCGTGGAATATTCTTTCTGTCGGAAAATATTCGTACGACGGCACAGCTATTTGTGGGCCCCATAACGAATAACTGTCGGATGAAGAAAATGACAAATTTGAATTTTTACAAATAACGGCGTAGTTGTTACCGTTAATACTATCGAAATACCCGGTGGTTAAAATACAGTAATACGCGTTATTGCACAGTAGCACACGGTATTGCACAGTTTTTTTGAAATTATTGATTTTTACGTAAAAAGGCACTACTCAATAATTGTTACAGTAATTACTGTTCAATATTTTATTTTATTGATTCAATAATTGCTACGTTGAAATTTTATATTATTGTTATTCAATAATTGTTGCTGCACATTATTTTTCATTATCAGATTAATAATTCATATTATTTAAATAATATTATTAGATAGCATTGTTGACAATGTCTAAAAAGTTCTGTCTAAGGAGAGGTTTGGTCATCTAATTGTGCGCTAGTAAGGAGAAATCCTTATTGAAAAGCCCCCTCTTTCCTGGGAACGGCCTGGTTGTCATAATTGTGATTCTGTAATATTATCTGTGAATGATTAATTATTGATTCATATGATAAGGAAATATTTATTTTATGTGGATATGAATGAGGGATATATTTTTGTGGTTAAAATTGAAGGAGTTAATGTTGAGGTGTTTTATCTGTATTTTTGTCGGAACGGAGGTATTGAAAATCAAATTAGGGTTTTTGAGATATTTTACGAGGGTTATAATTTTTAATCCGACCGTTGGATCGTGGTAATATTTGGATATGTTATACATATATAAGTTGAGTATATGTCCACAAATTTTGAACCGTTAAGAATGAACGTATAATTTGTTATGAATTTTACGAGATGACTGGTTCAGAAATTATTGAATTTTCGGAGTTAATCATTTTGGTGAAAAATTCTAGAATTGGTGGGCCCCACTCTTGGATGGTGAAGAAATGTGCTGAGATTTTTATTCAAATGTGGTGGGTAGAAATAGTAACAGGTAAAGCCATCAGGTTGCAGGTTAAGTCTGCTTCGGCGTGCTAACATTTTCCTATAAATAGAGGGCTAAGTTAGAATTAAAAATCACACCAGAAACAAGTTTTCTCTCTAGATTATTGAGTGTATTTTGTGAGTATTTAGATACTTGGTGAGTTGCTATTCATCAGTGCGAGTTTCCTTCAGCGGCATACCCGATATCCAGTCAGAAGTACTGCTCTTTTGAGATAAGGGATAGTAAGGGGTGTTATATTCTTCTTAAAATGATATTTTCTTCAATATCATTATACCAAAATGTTGGTATGAAATTTTTATCAAATTTAAAACTTTTTGAGTCGGGGTTTCTATTCATGTATACGGCATTATTCACGTATACGTCACTATTCATGTATATGGCACTATTTACGTATATGACATTATTTACGTATACGGTACTATATACGAATACGGAGTACTATTCACGAGTTACTATTCATGAGTTACTATTCACGAGTTACTATTCATGAGTTACTATTCACGAGTTACTATTCATGAGTTACTATTCACGGGTACTATTCATGACAAAAATTAGTTTCTTTTTCTGACCAAATTATCGTTGATTTATGATTGTTGCTCTTGAAAATAAATGCAGTTGTTGATCATATTATTTTTATTATCATATATAACATTTTTATAACCCTGATGTTGAATTTCTCTTTCACTTGAGTGTAAAGATCGGTAAATTATTGGTATGTTCGTGACTGAGGAATATCTTTGGCCTGTAGTGCAAAGATGAATTGTTAACTTGTATGATCATGACCATTGAATTTATAATTGAATATCTTTAGCTTAAGTGTAAAGATGAATTGATTAACATGGTTATAATTATTGTTTATATAAATTCTGAAATGATTATATATTTCTTTGAGATATGAATATATTTGGCCTGTAGTGCAAATATGAACTGTTGAGAAATATCTTTTGCCTGTAGTGTAAAGATAAATTATTTATGAATATATTTGGCTCGTAATGCAAAGATGATCTGTTGTTGAATATCTTTGGCCTGTAGTGCGAAGATGACTTAGTGATGAATATCGTTGGGCCGTAGTGCAAAGATGAATTTATTAGTATGATTATAAACATGAACTGTGATTTGGTATAACCATGATCTTTGATGTTTCAGGTGATGAAAATTATCTTTGTCCTGGATGAGAAAAGGAATTTAGAACTACAATTATGATTATGAGTTATTTATATGATTGTGGACCAGAACTGTTGATTGATGTTACAGGGATAAAACATTGTTGGTGGGTTTTTAACATGAAGAAGATAATAGACTTTATAGTCTATTTGACTCTTCTAATGGATTGCTCGTTCCGCTACAACTATGGTTGAAATTTTTATCATCTACCATATGTTCTAAATCTCTGATTTATTACTGATGAAGACTATTGATAAGTTAATTATCTTTAGTCATGATATTCTTTACTGAGCTAGTTGTGCTCACCCTTTTGTTTCATAATTCCTTTCAGGTAATAAGAGTGTAGCTGGGTCGAGCGGGGGTAACAAGGGAATAGAACGGTGGTCATCATTTAGTAGTTATATTTGGTGAAGAAAATAGGGTGAGGCGAACCCAACGTTGGAAGGGTATTTTGTCACTATCATACAAGATGTCTAATGACATATAACCTCGTGTCATCATAAGACATGGTTGTGCTCATCCACTTGCTGAGTATATCTACGAGCACTACCTATATAATTTTGGTGTTTGTTTGAAGTATAATTCTCAATTAGAGACAGTGGAGATAATGATAAGTCAATAGAAGACTCACCATTGGGAAGAATATGATAGTAATCTTCTTATTTTTCTTTGGGGTCTATTGGGTTAACCAAGGATAATTCTGTGGCCATATGATATCTATCATAACCTAGACGCATGGCCTCCCATGTACGAAGGTTTTCTTGAGCACTTCCCAAAGATTCTAATTTCTAAAACAGTTTTTGACTATACCTTTATGTAAGGTGTCATTGTGAGGTGCTGTCCACGGTTGGGACATGAGTCACATTTGGTATATATTTGTATCCAAACTCATAGCATATGTGTTGTTGTATTTTGCACGACAATTGTTGTAATAAAGTTGTAGTTATTTTCTGTACCATGTATTTGGCGACTCAGAATAGGTTGGATGGAATGGACCTATTTTGGGGTCGTTACAGTTGGTATCAAAGCTATAAGTAAAGAGCCCCGAGCCTCTCACTGGTGACTTCCTGTTGATGGGGGATGCACCGAAGCCAGACTCTCCGTAGGGGACGCCGTTCTGCGGTGGCAAACTGATAGGTATCAATGTAAGGTGCTGACACAAGTTGGTGTTCAGAGTTATATTTTGGTATCAGAGCTTAGGGATATGATCTCTAGCGAAGATCGGGGAATATATCTAGGAGGGGAGAGATGAGTAAATCCTTCGCTAGTGTGTTCTACCTAAGCTTATTTGTTGGTCAGTCATAATATCGGGATATTATGTGATATGTTAATTTGTTAAATTAACCCTTATTTTGAAGCTGTATTCTAGAATTATATTTGAAATACAGGAGATGAGCAATGGAGAAATTATGATGACAGGGAAGATGGAATCTGAAATGAAAGGAAGGTATTCTCAACTTTTTCAAATACCAGGTACGTAAATTTCGGGGACGAAATTTCATAAGGAGGGGAGATTGTAAGACCCCGAATTTTATGAAATAAAAGTATTCAATTTTTTTTATAATTACTATTTAGTGAATGGTTAAATTGATAAAAGTTTAAAGTTATGGGTGAAATGTGAATTTTTTTCAAAATAAGCAAGTGGTTATAAAATAATCATTGTTGTCGGGGAATATTCGTTTGGTCGTGGAATATTCTTTCTGTCGGGGAATATTCGTACGACGGCGCAGCTATTTGTGGGCCCCATAACGAATAACTGTCAGATGAAGAAAATGACAAATTTGAATTTTTACAAATAACGGCGTAGTTGTTACCGTTAATACTATCGAAATACTCGGTGGTTAAAATACAGTAATACGCGTTATTGCACAGTAGCACACGGTATTGCACAGTTTTTTTGAAATTATTGATTTTTACGTAAAAAGGCACTACTCAATAATTGTTACAGTAATTACTGTTCAATATTTTATTTTATTGATTCAATAATTGCTACGTTGAAATTTTATATTATTGTTGTTCAATAATTGTTCCTGCACAGTATTTTCCATTATCAGATTAATAATTCATATTATTTAAATAATATTATTAGAGAGCATTGTTGACAATGTCTAAAAAGTTCTGTCTAAGGAGAGGTTTGGTCATCTAATTGCGCGCTAGTAAGGAGAAATCCTTATTGAAAAGCCCCCTCTTTCCTGGGAACGGCCTGGTTGTCATAATTGTGATTCTGTAATATTATCTGTGAATGATTAATTATTGATTCATATGATAAGAAAATATTTATTTTATGTGGATATGAATGAGGGATATATTTTTGTGGTTAAAATTGAAGGAGTTAATGTTGAGGTGTTTTATCTGTATTTTTGTCGGAACGGAGGTATTGAAAATCAAATTAGGGTTTTTGAGATATTTTACGAGGGTTATAATTTTTAATCCGATCGTTGGATCGTGGTAATATTTGGATATGTTATACATATATAAGTTGAGTATATGTCCACAAATTTTGAACCGTTAAGAATGAACGTATAATTTGTTATGAATTTTACGAGATGACTGGTTCAGAAATTGTTGAATTTTCGGAGTTAATCATTTTGGTGAAAAATTCTAGAATTGGTGGGCCCCACTCTTGGATGGTGAAGAAATGTGCTGAGATTTTTATTCAAATGTGGTGGGTGGAAATAGTAACAGGTAAAGCCATCAGGTTGCAGGTTAAGTCTGCTTCGGCGTGCTAACATTTTCCTATAAATAGAGGGCTAAGTTAGAATTGAAAATCACACCAGAAACAAGTTTTCTCTCTTTCTCTCTCTAGATTATTGAGTGTATTTTGTGAGTATTTAGATACTTGGTGAGTTGCTATTCATCAGTGCGAGTTTCCTTCAGCGGCATACCCGATATCCAGTCAGAAGTACTGCTCTTTTGAGGTAAGGGATAGTAAGGGATAGTAAGGGGTGTTATATTCTTCTTAAAATGATATTTTCTTCAATATCATTATACCGAAATGTTGGTATGAACTTTTTATCAAATTTATAACTTTTTGAGTCGGGATTACTATTCACGTATACGTCACTATTCACGTATACGGCACTATTCATGTATACGTCACTATTTACGTATATGATATTATGTACGTATACGGTACTATATACGAATACGGAGTACTATTCACGAGTTTAGTATTTATGAGTTACTATTCACGAGTTACTATTCATGAGTTATTATTCACGAGTTACTATTCACGAGTTACTATTCACGGGTACTATTCATGACAAAAATTGGTTTCTTTTTCTGACCAAATTATCATTGATTTATGATTGTTGCTCTTGAAAATAAATGCAGTTGTTGATCATATTATTTTTATTATCATATATAATATTTTTATAACCCTGATGTTGAATTTCTCTTTCACTTGAGTGTAAAGATGGGTAAATTATTGGTATGATCGTGACTGAGGAATATCTTTGGCCTGTAGTGCAAAGATGAATTGTTAACTTGTATGATCATGACCATTGAATTTATAATTGAATATCTTTAGCTTAACTGTAAAGATGAATTGATTAACATAGTTATAATTATTGTTTATATAAATTCTGAAATGATTATATATTTCTTTGAGATATGAATATATTTGGCCTGTAGTGCAAATATGAACTGTTGAGGAATATCTTTTACCTGTAGTGCAAAGATAAATTATTGATGAATATCTTTGGCTCGTAATGCAAAGATGATCTGTTGTTGAATATCGTTGGCCTGTAGTGCAAAGATGACTTAGTGATAAATATCTTTGGGCCGTAGTGCAAAGATTAATTTATTAGTATGATTATGAACATGAACTGTGATTTGGTATAACCATGATCTTTGATGCTTCAGGTGATGAAAATTATCTTTGTCCTGGATGAGAAAAAGAATTTAGAACTATAATTATGATTATGAGTTATTTATATGATTGTGGACCAGAACTGTTGATTGATGTTACAGGGATAAAACATTGTTGATGGATTTTTAACATGGAGAAGATAATAGACTTTATAGTCTATTTGACTCTTCTAATGGATTGCTCGTTCCGCTGCAACTATGGTTGAAATTTTTATCATCTACCATATGTTCTAAATCTCTGATTTATTACTGATGAAGACTATTGATAAGTTAATTATCTTTAGTCATGATATTCTTTACTGAGCTAGTTGTGCTCACCCTTTTGTTTCATAATTCCTTTCAGGTAATAAGAGTGTAGCTGGGTCGAGCGGGGGTAACAAGGGAATAGAACGGTGGTCATCATTTAGTAGTTATATTTGGTGAAGAAAATAGGGTGAGGCGAACCCAACGTTGGAAGGGTGTTTCGTCACTATCATACAAGATGTCTAATGACATACAACCTCGTGTCATCATAAGACAGGGTTGTGCTCATCCACTTGCTGAGTATATCTACGATCACTACTTATATAATCTTGGTGTTTGTTTGAAGTATAATTCTCAATTAGAGACAGTGGAGATAATGATAAGTCAAGTGAAGACTCGCCATTGGGAAGAATATGATAGTAATCTTCTTGTTTTTCTTTGGGGTCTATTGGGTCAACCAAGGATAATTCTGTGGCCATATGATATCTATCATAACCTAGACGCATGGCCTCCCATGTACGAAGGTTTCCTTGAGCACTTCCCAAAGATTCTAATTTCTAAAACAGTTTTTGACTATACTTTTATGTAAGGTGTCATTGTGAGGTGTTGTCCACGGTTGGGACATGAGTCATATTTGGTATATATTTGTATCCAAACTCACAGCATATGTGTTGTTGTATTTTGCACGACAATTGTTGTAATAAAGTTGTAGTTATTTTATGTACCATGTATTTGGCGACTCAGAATAGGTTGGATGGAATGGACCTATTTTGGGGTCGTTACAGCGTCTCCTCACTAGTGCTAATCTTAAGCATGTTTCTACTATTTTCAGAAATTTTCAGCAGCACTTCCCCATGGTCTCCAAGTACACAAAACAGACCAAGAAAACTTAGTCTAAGTATGCACTCGGAGAACATGTAGAGACACCGGCTGAATGTTCCTCAAAATTTATAAAAACGCACCCTGTGCATTGGCACCGACCTACGTGAGAGACATAACATCTAGTAACAGTCCCAAACTGGAGACTTTTCGACATTCACTCCTAATGAGTGAATGTCGAACGGATTTCTAAGTTGACACCTCCAAAGCATTTATGTCTTCATCAAGATAAACTAAGTATATCATTTGCACGTATGTCTTAATTGTCCTTTATTTTATTTTATTGTATTTTATTTAATTTTAATTTTATTTAACTAAGTAAGTGCTACTCAGTTTAATTATATTTATTTTGTATTATATTATATTAAATTAAATTAAGTCAATTTTTTTTTGAATTTAATTTAATTTAATTTAATTTAATTTGTATTATCTTAAATTAAATCATATTTTTATTTTATTTTATTATATTTTATTTAATTTTAATTTTATTTAACTAAGTAAGTGCTACTCAGTTTAATTATATTTATTTTTTATTATATTATATTAAATTAAATTAAGTCAATTTTTTTGAATTTAATTTAATTTTTATTATCTTAAATTAAATCATATTTTAATTTTATTTTATTTTATTTTGATTTTATTTAACTAAGTAAGTGTTACTCAGTTTAATTATATTTATTTTGTATTATATTATTTTAAATTAAATTAAGTCAATTTTTTTTAATTTAATTTAATTTAATTTGTATTATCTTAAATTAAATCATATTTTTATTTTATTTTATTTTATTTTAAATTATTTAATTTAATTTAATTTAATTTAATTAATTTGTATTTGTATTTGTATTATATTATATTATAATATTTAATTTATTTAAATTTTATTATATTAAATGTGATAAATTTTATTAATTTAAATTTAATTTGTATTATATTATATCATATTTTTTATTTTATTTTAAATTTAATTAAATTTTTTTATTATATTATATAATTTAATATTAAATAAATTATATAAATTTTATTATCTTAAATTAAATTAAGTCAATTTTTTTTATTTAATTAAACAAAATTTGTATTATATTATATAATTTAATTTATTTAAATTATATTTTAGTATTGAGAAACTATTAACTATACATTAATATAATAAAAAGGACTCACATAAATTGCAATTGATGAATTCCGACAGAATTTCGTCGGGAATTCCGTCGGATATAACAAATATGCATATAATACCAATATCCAGTTACGCAATTCCTCCATATATTCAAAATACAGTGCAATCTTATACCAATTTCAGACAAAATTGATCAACTCAACCCTATCTTATACCAATTTCAGTCATATTTCATAGCTTCGGCACCAATATATCCAATTTCAATCCTAATAAAAACCAATTTCAGTACAATCTTCAGACCCACTAATTTTTAGACCCAAGTTAACATATATACAAAGTACCCACTAATTTTCAGACCCAAACATGCATATATACAAAATACATAGCAATATATACTGTAATAAAATGACAGATTCATAGCAATATATTGCAATAGAATAACAGATTCATAGCAAAATACATAGCAATATATCAAAATCAAATGACAGATTCATCAAATATACCTGATTATCTTTAATTTTTAACAAAAAGTAGAAGCTTTCGCGCGTAGCAGGGTGCCGGAGGTGTCGTCAGAGGTGTCGTCGGAGGCGATGGCCGGAGGCGACGTCGGAGATGGTGGTCGGGCGGTGGTTGGAATCCGGCTAGGTGGTTATGTGGGTGGAGTGATGAGATGATGGAGTTTTAGTGAGAGAGAGAGAGAATGAGAGTGACTGTGAGAGAGAGGGAATGAGAGGGTGAGTGACAAGAGGAGGCGCTGAAGAAAACATTCTGATTAGGTTTTAAATCATTATTCCCGACGAAATTCCGTCAAGGTTAATTCAGTCGACATTAACTTAATTTCGATGAACTATTTCGTCGAGGATAACACATATTTCGTCGATTTTATACTCGCGCTGGCGGGAAAGCTTGGCGCCAAGTATGAGGCTTAATTTCGACGAATATCCGTCGAGGATACATTAAGGTCGACTGATGTAAGCTCGATGAAATATTCAGTCGATATTATCTTAACGTAGACTGAATGTGTTCAGTCGAGATTACTTCCGTTGGAAATAAAGCTTTTTCTTGTAGTGGTCTTAGAATAAATTTGACCATGAAATCGAGAATTGATTTTGTTTATTATCAATCTCATATACAGTGTAGGTTGTGCAAGGACGCGAAGTATTATCGTGTTGGTAATAAGCCGGTAAAGGCAAGTCTTTCAGTTCCTTTTTGCTATGTGAACTTGATGATGAATTGCTTCAAAATTTTATATTATGATGTATTATATATGTCAAAAGTATGAAATGTGAAAGTCAATCTATGACTATGATGATTGAGCTATGAATGTTGATTGAGTAAGGAACTCAATCTTTATAGTTGTTATGTGAGCTACAACATGTATGCTATGTTAGTTTTATGATTATGAGATGTATGTTGAGCATGCTATTATGTGCTACGTGATGCATGAAAACTGTTAGATTTTACTGAGCTATCGAGCTCATTCTTGCGAATAACCATTTTTGCAGATTCAAGAATTGAAGGCAACGCTATGTGCTACTTGATTAATATGGATCAAAAGTGATACATGAAGATTTAATATCCTAGCCAAGTTGTTATTCTTGTAAACCATGTCTAATGTTTCGGTAAATGTATTAATGTTGAATTGTAATATCTTTTTGTGATGTAAACTCTTGTAGTATTCAAATGATTCTGAGATATTTAGATGTAAAGGTCAAAAGTTTTGGGAACGAGAATAGTTTGTAATAGAAAATTTTAATTATTCTGCAAATTTCAATCGCTATATTATCGTTTAATGATATAAAATCAAAAGTTAGACATGTTATTCATGACCGAAGTCGATAATTGAATTGTATGAATTTTGGGGTAGTTACAAATATTACATGTATTAACAATAAATAAGGTCATACTATAACACAATTGGAAGATCTAAGGATTCAAAATCATTGTCAGGCCTGTTCTGGGTTTTCTGGGTTACCCAGAAACCCAGACAGTTCTTAGTAGGTACTTTGGAGCTTGATTAATCCGGTCTGCGGTCATTGTTTAAGTGGTTCAATCTTGTAGTCCTCGTGTCAAAGAACAACATCACTACACTTAGGTAGCTTAACTACAATAAATTCTCAAGATTTGAGTCGGTCAAACCCTGTCAGAAATCATGTTCATACGTTTTCTCGAATTTCCAGAAAACCTAAATCGTGTTCGATCAACCTACTTTGACTGTTCACTACATTGATTATGTTTGTTGTTTATGTGATCTAAAGCCATGAATCTATAGTTCATATACCAGAGTATAACATTGACACACTAACACAATCAAATCACATAACATCTGACAGATCTATGCACATGAACATCTCGTCAGACCAACCTGCGGAATTTCTGGGTTACCCAGAAATACAAAGTCATGTCCGGTCAACCCACTTTGACCATTAATATCTTGGAATCTGGACATGATATGTCCATGATTCCATTTCCAGATCACTCCCCTCATAGCATACTACAAGTCTATTACATCTAATAAGGCTAAATATTAACAGATCTAGATCTATGGCCTCTGACATTCGGTTGTCGGGCCATAAATCTAAAGTTCTGGACATTTTAAAAAACTTAATTTTTGAGCACTCTGATGTTATGAATCCATGATATATCATCACAGATCACTAAATAACATCTTATAGCACTTAAATAAATACACAAACAACAAATCTTTCTTAAAATACAAGATTAAATTTAAGTTAGGGTTTATACCCCTCTTTGAAGAGTCTTTAATCTTGGTTTTCTAATCTGTTCTTGGGGTGCTAGGGACTTGATTAGGGACTGATTTACTTGTCAATTTCGTGACTTTGAGAGTAAGAGAGTTTGGCTAAGTGTTGGTTCTCAAATGAGGCTAACTTTAGTCTTTTCTCTCTCTTTAATCTATCTACTTTGATTCAATGTATCTAAAACTTGCAAGGTGGCACTTAAAGATCAGATTTGGTGTAGATTTCCAGCGCATGGTATTATCCACAATGGTGACTCACTAGATTTAACATATCTCTTAACTTAAAACTTAAGTAAAGGGTATTTTAGTCATTTCGCCTCTAAAAGGGTATTTTGGTAATTTTCCACATGATTTTAAGGGTATATTAGCCAATTAACATGATTCCCTTTTAATCTTAACTCTTAGGGTTTGATAACTATGGTATATGGTCCCCAAATAGGAAAATAGGGTTTCCCAAAACACAATTAGGGTTTCCTAACTATTTGTTAGGGTTTACTAATTGTATATTAGGGTTTCTAATATACCATTAGGGTTTACTAAGGTTATACCTTATCTGATCAAACTTTGATCATTAATTATATACTGTACAAACACATACTCACTGATACAATTATAATAACTGTATTAACTATCGAATCCCTTTCCGTAACTAGGGTTAGGGTTTTCATCAGCTGTTTAACATAACTTCACTCATATTACTTAGTCAACAAATAGCTTGACCATCTTGCTCTGCTCATAACATAGATACTCAATATAATATTTATAATCAATATTGATATTAAATTTAAAAAAATTTATTCGTAAAAATTTAATTATTTAAATTTTTGGGTCCTCACAACTACAGATTTAACATAACATCAAAGATCTAGGTTAAAATTAGGGTTTGCACATTTCTTGAATGATTTTGATTGCTGGCATCTGATTCTGATCTTGCTATTACCAGTGCTTGTTTAGGTATGAATTATGAGTGTATAGGCTTTAAGAATTCGTGGGTTTGGCCTGAGGTTAAGCTTCTATTTATAGTCTTTAGCAACTTAGGTTTTTTAGTCCTTTTCACCTACTTAACTCTCTAAATATCTGATGTTTGTTAACTTGTTCTGCTTAGGGTGTGATACCAGCTCATGTGCAGCCTTGAAACTTGTTATCATGACTCGTAACCTACTTGTGGGCTAGCTTACAAATTTTAGTAGCTTAATTATGCCCTAATCCTCCTTAATCTTGATTAGGGCTTTGGTTTTTATGATTAGGGTTACTTAATGATGTATTAACACCTAATTAAAGTTTAATAACCATGGTTAGGGTTTAAGATAACCTAACTAGGTTTAGTTCTAACTAATTAGGGTTAGGGTTTCAAAATTAAGTTAATTTAGGGTTTAGAAATATAGGGTTAGGGTTTCCTGATTTAGATATTAGAGTTCCTAACGTAGGTTTTTACACAAATCCTACTAAGCACGACAAAGTGTTTTGTCAGTGTATAAGCACGACAAAGCAGCTTGTCAAAATATATATACCGAAAAGTCCATTTTCAGAGAAAAATTTCTAAGCACGATGTGTCACGTACGTCAGCTTTCGGGAACAAATTTATTTGACCTAATTCTATAACATAGTATATAATAACACAATACACATTCATAACGGAGAGATTTTATTTAATAATACTGAATTTACATAATCGAGTCTTATTTGGGTTTTGGGGTTTCACATTCCTTTTCCAAGAAGGCATCATGTTTGGCAACAAACATCTTTTGCTCAGTAGGATTGTAAAAATAGTATCCTAAACTTTCTTTAGGATATCCCACAAATGTGCACTTATGAGATCTTGTTCCAAGCTTATCATTCTAAAATATTTTCACAAAAGTTGTACATCTCCAAATCTTAACATGCTTAAGACTAGGTTTCCTCGTTGTCCATATCTCATATGGAGTCTAGGGGATGAATTTTGTGGCGACCTTATTTAGTAGATATATAGCCACTTCTAGGGCATAACCCCATAATGATATACTAGAAGATTGGTAAAACTCATCATGAAACGAACCACGTCCAACAATGTTCGATTTCTCCATTTAGATACACCATTCAACTGTGGTGTTTCTAGTGGAGTCCATTGTGAGATTATACCATTTTCTTTGAGACAATCGAGAAACTCACTGCTTAAGTATTCACCTCCTCGATCTGATCAAAGAATCTTGATACTCTTGCCAGTTTGTTTCTCTACTTCACTTCTGAACTCTTTGAACTTTTCAAATGATTCAAATTTGTATTTCATTAAATACACATATCTAAATCTTTTGTGATCATCAGTGAAAGTAATAAAATAAGAATACCTTCCTTGTGCATTCATTGTCATAGGTCCATATACGTCTGTGTGTACCAACGCTAACAACTCTGTAACTCTTTCTCCTTTTCCACTAAAAGGAGATTTAGTCATTTTTCCCATGAGACAAGATTCAAAAGTTGGATATGATTCATTGTAGCGCCCCCAAATTCGAGCCCCTTTTACCTCAGATCTGGTGCGTCACAGTACAACATCTTCTTACACATTCTATAACTAATGCAAAATATATATAAACATATATTGTTTATTTCAATGGATTCTACAAAAATACCCGAGGTCTACAACCTTAACATAATACATATCTTCAATAACTTAAAAGGTTTATAATATCATTTGCATCAGATAACTTAATTGTTCTAAATGCATAATAATCTACTATTGGAATTTGTCTTTTTACCTTTGTTTTTCTTCGAGCCTTCGTTTTAATCTGAAATTTGTTATCATGATATAGCAAGGGTGAGCAACTACTTTGCTCAGCAAGTTTAAATACAATAAAGATATATCATGATTGAAAGAATGAATAAGCTTTCGAATTTTTCAACAATATAATAATTGTGAAAGAGCATGAATCAGAAGTTCAATAATTGAATGACTGAACCAATAATGTTGGGTGGTCAACAATGACCATGACCAAATTTAACCAAACCTTATGGTAATGAAGGTAATTAGCCTTTTATATCTGATGAACATATGCAACATGCACTAAGTGCGAATCAATAATCATAGATGTGGAATAATAAATAATAATTATCCACTAACATGATTTGAAATAATAACTCGTGTTTGAGTTAGGGAACTTGCATATACCGTCGATTACTGCTACACAATCTAATTTAATCTCTTTATTGTAAAGACCTATCATTGTTATTATTCATCTTTCAATCAACATATCATAGTATACCTCATAATACAACTACTTTATAAGTAAATTATTTAACATTTAGCCATATAATCAAACATCAGATAATTCCTTAACTTATTAGAAATATTATCGTCCTTTGATAATATTTTAATCACTTAATCATCATCTTAAAATTCGGTCTCATATTATTAATCACTTAATAATATCTTATTCAATTCTTAATATTATTAACCATTAAATAATATCTTAGTCATTTACAAATATTATTAACCCTTTAATAATATTTTAATAACTTACTAACATTATTAATAATTTAATAATATCTTAATCACTTCTTAATATTATTAACCATTTAATAATATCTTAGTCACTTACAAATATTATTAACCCTTTAATAATATTTTAACCACTTACTAATATTATTGATCATTTAATAATATCTTAATCGTTTATAAATAATTTAACATAATTGTTTATCTCTTACTATTTAATTTATTTAACACACAGAACATGTCATTCATATAACATTGTATTAAAAATGACAAAAATACCCTCATAAAGTCTTATTATATCATATAATGATCATTTAATCATTAAAATCACATATCCAAGTTTTATAACTCAATATAACTTAATTTTCTCATTTATTCTTAACTCATTCATAAAAAATACCAAACCAACTTACTATTAGTTTTTATCCCGGTGAATATCAGTATATGATATTTTAGTCACCAAGTAATTTTCTTGTAATTTTCCAAATTCGTTTGCTATTTTTAAATAGGCTAAAACAGTCCAAAATAGCAACATTTATCATAAATTATTACTCTGTCCACAAATTTTGAAATATGCACGTTAGACTCCTATTATTATACAAAAGCTTCTGTAAAAATTTCACATTTTTCTGAGTTATATAACTCGAGTTCTAACAGTTTACTTTTAAAATATCACTTTCTTGTAAAAGTCATATCTCCCATTCTAAACATCCAAAAATTCTCATCTTTGGACAGAACCTAGTTAACTTAACATTTTATCACACCACAAAAGATTATGATTTTAAGAGTAACAAAAGTGGCCAAAATAGTTCACGCCAAAACAGGCCAAAAACTTTTCCAGATTTTTGGTTGGTAGGGACTGTTTTGCCAAAATTGAGGCCACGGCTTGCTCATTTAATATTTTTGAATGCTACCACTTGGGTTTAACAGATAACTCATAGATCTAACACACCACTTTGACGGATCACAAAAATAATACTTAGATTTTAAATGATAAAGCCTCAAAGTGGACTAATTTTTCATATTTTTAAGGCTAAAAATAATTTTTGTACACTTTTGATTTCCATGTTTTTCATCACTTAAAATGGTTAGATCTAAGCATGAAACACCTTAAAACATGTAAATCTAGTATCATAGGGTTTAATATCAATCTAAACCACCACAAGAACATACTTAGATCTAAATAAGTTTTAGGTTAGGGAGACTTTTTAACCTTTATGGTTTTTCCTCTTCTTCATGCTAGGTGGGTGAAGCTTGATGACATGACAAGATCTCTCTTCTCCTCCTCTCCCTCAAGCCCACGGCTGCCCTTTGTTTCCTCCCTCTCTCTCTCTATTATTTTCTCTCTCTTTTAGGAACTTAGAAAGTGGAAATGAAGATTAGCTTTTGCTAGCAAATTAGAGTAACTATATCTATAGGCCTTAAAATGTGTAGATATATTTTGTATATATAAACACAAATCTCATAACATATCTTCCAAAAATCTCTTGAAATCTTCTCTTTCTCTTTCTTTTTCCTATCTTTCCAAATCTTTTCTTTCTCTCTCCATTGTCTTTACAAATCTTTCCAATATCTTACTAAATCTTCCGAATCTTAGGAAATCTTTAAATATAACATGTGCTCAAATTCTTGCAAATCCCAACAAATCTTCCAATATCTTCTATTTTTGATTTTCTTTAATTACTTTAATAGCTTATTTTAGTTTCTAGAAAAATCCATTCCAAGTTGGGCCAAAAATTTAGGCCAACCCATATAATCATTTGGGCTTTAATTTAAATTGTTTGGGCCATATAAATTACCATTTGCTCAATTCTTAAAGCTACTCACCCTAGTTATTTAATTACGGTTTCTAATCCACTCTTTTTGGATTTTAAAAAATTACTTACATAGATTTAATCATATAACCTAATTAGGTTTCTTTTAATTAGGTTAATATAAATAATCAATTGAGATATATAAAAATAAATCTCTTAAATTAATTTACTAGCATGTAATTTAAATACTAAAAATCTCCAATAATTATAACCATTAGTTTAACTAATTCTTATACCTAATATATAAAGATTAGGTTGCATTAGCTTTCTTTTATTTGTTTATTGTATAATAAACAAATATATATACAATCACATAAGATTCATATTCATTTATTTCACATATCCACTCTATATATGTGTTAAAATAATTTAATACGTTGAGACATGTCCCACATAAGTCCTAATGTATTTATCCTTATCATTCATTTTGCTAAAATATATAGCACATCACTAAGTATATATATATATACCTATACATATACACATTTTCTTTAACCTTATAGCATTTATTTATTTGAAATTTATTTCCTTAATAAAATTTTCCATATACATAGTCTCTTTCTTTCTTTTCAAAATTTCTATCATTCTCATTTAATTTTTTACATTGCTTAAAAATTTAAATCAAACCATATAGGTTCTTTGAAAATTTTAATTAATCCTCTAATTCCCATTTAGGTTTTATTCTTTAACATTTATTTTAATCAGTCAAGATCTTATAAATTTTAGGGTTGTCACATTCTTCCCCCATTATAAGGATTCCGTCCCTGGAATCAGTATTTCACTAAAAGTACATATATCTAACCATTTCTTCTAAGAATTTCGTTCTCTGAATTATAGCCTACTAATCTCTGCTCCTTTTATTCATCAAAACTAGGTTTTCAACTTAACCTTTATCTGATCACATCTGATTTCAATCTCAATCAATGAGTACATACTATTTCCTTTTATTAGGATCACCTCTATCATCACATTCTTCCATAACTTTTCTCTAATGAGTTAAACCTTTTCATATCATGCTGAGGGGTCATATAGACCATGAACACATAGTTTTAACGGAATTCACACCGCAAAACAATAACTACTGAGTATGTTTACAATCACAAAAAAAGGTAAATTACTTTGCTAGTACGTTAGGTGATCAACCTATTGTACACTTACATCATGCACAATGTATCAATCTTGTTTAGTGACTATTTACAAAACTAGATTGGATTATTTTATCCAATCGGGGTTGTTCACCTCAGACTTAGAATAAGAGTTCGTACCAAAACAATTTTGTTCGGGATTAATTCTCAAAGAGATATTTAAATTTTCATAAACATTTGTCTAGCTGAATCAAATAGCTTAGATGTATACCAACAATTCAAATTTCAATCGAAACATTTGTCTAGCCAGTTTAATTGGCATTGACTTTTCTTTATTAACTGGTTTAAAATTCTAAAAATCATTTTATGACGTCATGATTCCACACTGTATTTACGGTCCGTTTGAGGATTTCGACATTTTGTGACTTTGTCATACTACAACATACCATAGTGGGCTGACGATCCTTAGATCACATCCAACACTAGGTAAGACTGCATTGATAACTCCATCATATTTATCATCTCTGCACCAGGTTCAGTGATGGATTAATGATATAAAAATATATTTTGATATATTTCAAATCATTTTTGTCTAGCCGAAATAATTTGTGACACCCACAAATTCGGGCACTTCCATTCCCACATGATTTGGTGTTCACTATACAAACATCATATATCTATCTACCCATAATAACTTAAAACATAATAGATAGAAACAAATCCTCTCCTTAAGAAGTTACATCATCTGAAATAAATACATCAATCCTAGGTCATACTAACCTTAAATCTTAACTGCGGAAACAGAAACAATTAATCATCTTACACAACATTAACAAAAGTCTAAAAGAGGAATACATCATCATATAAAACAGCAAGTCTTCATCACTTGTTAACCTTGCTCTTGCCTTTGCTAGTAGAAGGTTCGTCAGACATTTCGTTCTTAACTGTAATATTATTATTACGCAAGAGTGAGCACGATTGCCCACAAGTATAACAATAAAATAACAATATAATAACATGCGAGTGAATCAAAGATTTCTGGAATAAAACTCAACTTTTGAATCAAGAATGAATAACAAGAATCAAAAGATTTCTGAAGGTCATAAGACCTCGAACTATATCCTAGGTTATCAAGGGTTATACTTGAAACCTTTAACAGTCATAAGACTATGGACTCTTCTACTCGTACTTAGGGGGATCGGGATCAGCCCTTAGTACCATACTGTACATAATATCTTAACGCTAACGCATAAGTAATCCCTTATACAGGGTTGTTCATCTTTGTTTGACATTAGAGTTCGCACCAAAGGAAGTTTGGTTTGGATAATTTCAACAAGGGTTCTGAAATTTAGATGGTTCATCAACTAAGGACTAGGGTTCGCTAGTCTAACAAGGTTCAATAATAACTGATATTTAAATCAAATAATAATCTCAAGAGGTATACAATAGAATAAGTATTGTATAACTGAATCATACTTTGGAAAGATCAATAATGTTTCATATGACAAATTGAACTTGATTAATAATACGGAGAATTTACTCGATGTAAGTTTATAAACTTGAAATAACAATAGCAAGTAGGGTTAGCAAACTTGCCTCGTGCGTAGATTATACGTTAATTATACACATTCCTTAATTTAATCCTACATACCATTCATATTCACAACAATAGTTAATTATAACTTAACTAGTCATCACAAGATCATTCTTTTTGTCTAACTCAGATTATAACTATACTTAGTCAAATTATGACACTTATTGTCACATAATTTACACTTCACGAATAATATGCTAACTATGCATTCAATAATTCAATCCATACTTAAATACGTTATTGATATGTTAAGAATCTATTTTAACATCTCATTATACTTCTAACATATTTTTATGTTCCTTAGATTAGGTTACTATCACATTTCTAAACTTGAACAATTAGAAAAAAATTCATTTCTGGACAATCTGGAGAGTGGCGCTGCGGCGCCACTGTTGTGCTTGTTCTCAGTGCTGCGGCGTGGTTCTTGTGCCTGCATTCGGCACTGCGGCGCAGCGAACCAGACTCAGAACTTCCAATTCGCGAAAATTGCAGATCATGCAAATTTCTACCAATTTCTTAATTCATACATGAAATTAGACATACCCAGATATTATTATATACACATAACTAGTACCTAATCATTCTAGCATGATTTTAACATGTTAAAACACATAAATTGCAGAATCAAAACAAGTAATTTACTGTTCTTCATATTTTCGAAAGTTTTAAACCCAAAATATGAAAATGAACACTACGGTTTCGTTATAACACCGAATCCGTTCATTTGAAGTTTGTTTTCTTTGTTTTAACTTGCATAATTACATATAAGTTTAAATTTATGATACAACATATGATTAACGTATCAAATTTGGTACGTAAGGCCATATGACCATATTTTTATACTCTGTAACTTTGATTAAACTATCTACGATCTATTTTTATGAAACTGATGCTATGAAATTATACAATATATAGTAAAACATGTTATACTAACATATTAACACATAATCTTTACTCCTTTTTCAATTATAGAGATTTTACAAAACTTGAAAGCCATTTTCTTATAAAATTTAAACAACATAAATAAAATATGGGTTGAAGAAATTACCCAAATCGTAGAGTGTAGATTAGTAGGCTCAGATGCTTCTTCAATCACTCAATCTCAATCTCCTTCACAAATTCTAAAATTCTCTCTGACTATTTTTCCAGACTTGGCAAACAAATGAAAAAAATAAGACGTAATAATTTTATTAAAAGGAAACTGAGTGCAGTTGTAGTGGTTAGTTAACCCATCACGGGTTAACTACTACTAACTTCTCTTAGGGCCTCATTTAGTTGGCAATAATAGACTTCAAACCAATTAGTTTAATGATTCTCTTATACTATAGTTTAAATCATGTCACACCCAATTACACAATAAATCAAATATCTTGTTTAATTTAATTTGAATAAAATATGAGAATTTCTCATTGGGTCACATAATCACATAATTAAATTTCTCATTGATTAATTATGTCAAATTATTAAATCTCTAATTAATTATTAAAATAACATTATGCTTATTAAATATTTCATTTAATTCAATAAGTTCACATAATTACCTAATTTGAATAATAAAAATTTTTCACATTAATTTAATAAATATAATACATATAATTAAATTAATCTACCATAATTTCATCAATTAATTATTTAATCTAATAATTAAATCCATAAAAATATTTATTTAATCCAATAAATATTAAAATTAAATTATAAAATCTTGTTTGTCACATCTTTCCCCCCTTAAAAGGAGTTTGTCCCCAGAATCACGGCTCAATCAATTCGACCCGTTACATTCCCCCCTTACAAAGATTTTGTCCCCAGAATCGCTTACAATAATTTAAGTAAATAAATGAGGGTAACTTTTCATCATATTCTCTTCGAGTTCCCACGTTGCTTCTTCAGCATTGTGGTTCCTCCAAATTACCTTAACAGAAGGTATTACTTTATTTCTGAGTACTTGCTCTTTCTAGTCAATAATCTGAACATGAATTTCTTCGTAAGACAAATCTTTTTCGAATTGTAGGGATTCATATTCAATTACATGCTTGTAATTGGGTTTGTAGGGTCGTAAAACAGAAACATGGAAGACGTTTTGGACGTTCTCGAGTGCTGGAGGTAAAGCTATCTCATACGCAACTTCTCCGATCCTTCGCAGTACTTTAAAGGGTCCAATGAATCTTGGGCTTAATTTTCCTTTCTTTCCGAACCTGATCTTTCCCTTCCAAGGAGAGACCTTCAAGAACACATAACTACCCGATTCAAACTCAACATTTTTACGGTGTGGATCAGCATATTTCTTCTGCCTATCTTGAGCTGCTAACAGTCTTGTTCAGATCACTTTAACTACTTCTACTGTCTGCTGCACTAATTCTGGGCCTAGTAATTGTCTTTTGCCAACTTCATCCCAGTATAGCGGAGTTCTGCACATTCTGCCATATAATTCTTCGTAAGGCAGCATGCCAATACTAGCATGGTATTTGTTGTTGTAGCCGAACTCTACGAACGGTAGATGATCATCCCAATTTTCTTTAAAGTCCATTACATAGGCTCTTAACATATCTTCTAATGTTTGAATCGTTTTTTCACTCTGCCCATCTATCTGAGGGTGATATGCCGTACTCATTCGTAATCGCGTACCCATGCATTCCTGTAGACGTTTTTAGAAGTTCGATGTAAAGCGCGGACCTCTATATGAGATAATTGACACCGAAACTCTGTGTCGCAAAACAATCTCTTTCACATATAACCTTGCCAACTGATCTAAGTTGAATCTGATTTTGATCGGAAGGAAGTGTGCGAATTTCGTCAGTCGGTCAACGATAACCCATACTGCGTCATAGCCTTTCAGAGTTGTCAGAAGGCCAACCACGAAGTCCATCGTAATATGTTCCCATTTCCATTCTAGGATCTCCAACGGTTGTAGCAACTCACTCAGTCTCTGATGTTCTGCTTTCACTTTTTGACAGGTCAGACACTTGGCAACACACTCTGCCACATCTCGTTTCAAATTTGGCCACCAGAAATGTTGTCGAAGATCTTGGTACATCTTGGTACTTCCAGGGTGAATCGAATATAGTGAACTATGAGCCTCGTTCAAAATGTCTTCCTTAATCTCTGGCACTGGCGGTGCCTAAATTCTGCTTTCAAATCTAAGTATTCCTTCAGTGTCTATCTTGAATCTCGGTTCGGTTCCTTCAGATATCTTCCTTTTTACCTTTTTACATTCTTCGTCCTAAAGTTGAGCCTCCTTAACTTTATTAAGTAGGGTTATACCATATTTCATCTGGAACAGATTGTCGTCAATCTCCATAAGATACTTCACTTCTAACTCCAGTTTCTCAATTTTTGAAATGAGCTCCTCCTAAGCTGTCAACGTCATCAATTTCTCCCGACCCTTTCTACTTAAGGTGTCGACAACCACATTCGCCTTACCCGGATGGTATCAAATCTCACAGTCATAGTCCTTAATTAACTCCAACCACCTTCTTTGGCTCATATTCAAGTCCTTATGTGTAAAATTATATTTCAGACTCTTATGGTCTGTATATATTTCATACTTCTCCCCGTAGAGATAGTGCCTCAAGATTTTTAAAGCAAAAACCGCTGCAGTTAACTCTAAATTATGGGTCGGATATCGCTTCTCATAATCTTTTAATTGTCGTGACGCATACGCAATAACTCTGCCATTTTGCATAAGCACACATCCAAGTCCTTTATATGACACATCACTATAAACCACAAAATTTCTTGTATCATCCAGAAAAGATAACACATGTGATGTACTCAACCTCTTCTTCAATTCTTGAAAGCTTTCCTCACACTTCTCCGTCCAAACAAATTTCACAGCTTTTCGAGTTAAATTCGTTAATGGAGTTGCGATCTTGAAAAAGTCTTAAATGAATCTTCTGTAATATCCTGCCAATTCAAGAAAACTTCGTACTTCTGACGGCATTCTCGGCTGATCCCAGTTTATCACGACTTCGATTTTGGATGGATCCACCGAAATTCCGTTCTTATCAATCACATGCCCAAGGAATTGTACCCGCTCGATCCAAAATTCGTATTTCAAAAACTTGGCATACAACTTCTCTATTCTCAATGCCTTTAACGTTACCTTCAAATACTCTTCATGTTCTTCCTTGGTTTTCGAATATAACAAAATGTCATCTATAAATACCACTACGAATTTGTCCAAAAACGGCTTGAAAACTCCATTCATTAAGCCCATAAATGCTGCAGGAACATTCGTTAGACCAAATAACATTTCCAAAAATTTGTAGTGACCATAACGTGTTCTGAATGCTATCTTCGGTACATCCTCGGGTCTCACCTTAAGTTAATGATAACCACTCCTCAAGTATATCTTTGAAAAGTATTTCGCTCCCTTCAATTGATCAAACAGGTCGTCGATCCTCAGTAATGGATATCTATTCTTAATTGTGACCTTATTAAGTTCTCTAAAATCGATGCAAAGCCGCATCGTCCCGTCTTTCTTCTTCACAAATAAAACCGGCGCTCCCCACGGCGATACGCTCGGTTGAATGTACTTCTTATCCAGTAATTCTTGTAGTTGTACCATCAATTCTTTCATCTCTATCGGTGCCACTCGGTACGGTGCCTTCGATATTGGAGCTGTTCCTGGTGCCAAATCGATCACAAATTCAACCTCTCTATCTGGCAGAAGTCGTAGCAAATCGTTTGGAAATACGTCTGTGAAGTCCCTCACTACCGGTATCTCCTCTACTTTTGGATTCTCTTTACGGCTGTCGACTATGTAAGCGAGATATCCTACACAGCCTTATCTTAACAACTTCCTGGCCTGCATCATCGTCAGACAACTCGCTTGTCTAGGCGACTTGCTACCATAAAACATAACCTTTGACGGAGTTATAAGGTTAAGATGCTTCTTCTGGCAATCAATTACAGCCCCGTAATTGAATAACCAGTCCATACCTAAAAAAATGTCAAATTCTCCAAGTCGAATATGGATAAGATCTACATTCATGATATTACCCTTAATATCCACCCTACAGTTCTTATGTACGTACTTAACAGGGATTATTTATCTATTCACAATTTCTATGTTCATGGGGTGTTCTAACTCATCTTTAGACAATTTTAAGTTCTTAGCAAAGTCATCGGATATAAATGAACAAGTAGCACCCGAATCAAATAATACATAAATATTAACTTTATTGATCGGAATGATATCTGACACCACATCACGAGACTGCACAGCATCCTGCACTGTCATGTTGAATGTCCTGGCGGTCGGTCGGTTGGTTGCGGTTGGTCCTGTGATAGTCAGAGTGCTTCCACCGTTGATTCCCCTGTTTCATCCTGATCTTGACCCTCCAGATCCCTTCTTAGGATAGTCTCTTGCTAGATGATTCTTTGAACCACAAGTAAAATAGGCACCCTTCTTTGGGTTAGGACAGTTAGGTGCTATGTGGCCTTCCTGACCACAATTGTAGCACACTCGTTTACCTTTCATACATACTCCCAAATGAGCTTTCTCGCAGGTTGAGCATGCTTCAATCCTTTTCTTCTGTCCTCCTTGCTGATTTCTAGTTGATGAGTTGTCAGACCACCATCTCTTCTGATTATTACTACCTCCTGTGTTGCTTCCACTAGCCTTGTTAATTCCTTCACTCTCATTCTTCTTCTTCTTCTTCTTCTTCTTCTTCTTCTTCTTATTCTTCTTCTGATCCTGATTATACTTGGTTACCGCATCGCTTCCACCTTCAGCTAGTATGGCTTTCTCTAGTACTCCAGCGAACGTCTTCAATTGAAACATCGACACCTTACTATACAACTACGGCTTCAGTCCTTATTCAAACCTTCTTGCTTTCCTCTCATCCGTGTGTACTTGATATGTGGCAAACCTAGCCAACTCATTGAATCTTGCTGCATAGTCTGGTATGGACATATTCCCCTATTTTAACTCCAGAAACTGAATCTCCATTTGGTTATGTGAGCTGGTTGGGAAATACATCTCAAAAAAATCTCCTTGAACCTCTCCCACGTGATCATACCTTCTCCTCCACGGACCTTGTTTGCTTGCCACCAATAACTGACTTCGAATTTCAGCATGAACGTTGCGAAAGCGGTCTTCTAGTCCTCTCTGACTCTAGTGACATCGAAAACCTTCTCCGTCTCCATAACCCAAGTTTGAGCTTCTATCGGGTTCATGGAGCCCTTAAACTCTGGCAGTCCCACTGCCTTGAAATCTTTGAACGTTGTATTCGGTGGAGCTTGAGGTTGATTATTCATCGCTCCAGCTAGTAAATTCACCAATTGCTGAACAGGGTTAGCATTGGCGTTGTTGTTATTTTTCGTTGATCCTTCTTGAGCCGGTTGACGGTTTTGTCTTCTTCTTGGCGGCATATTTTTGTTAAAATATACGCTTATTAGATCTTTATTCAATTCTCTAAATAGTTAAGGCTTAACTCAACAATTTAACATAATCACTTAGCGCACTTTCTTAAACAATTTGTATTATTAATTTAATCAAAAGTTTTAACAACAAACGATAGCATCACTGCTATTTACATCAACTATCCCGTGATAAAGAATCTACAGGATTTAAAATACTAAAATATTCCTTCCTTCATAAACACATTAGAATTACATCTAAATACCAGATAAGTTTTTCACATAATTAAACAAATCCTATCACTGCCTGTTAAGGCGCTGAATAGCCTTGCTACGCTCCTCTTCCATGATGCGAGACATCGTCCTGCGATCCAGCATGTATGATGGTAGTTCTTTAAACTGGATTGGGTACCTCAAAACTCGATCCTTGGCCTCATTCATTGTAATATTAACTGTAGAGTACGTCTCCCCAAGCTTAGCCTTCTTTGCACGACAATCCTCTTCTGCAAGATCAGCACGACGTGATTCTCTTACTCAGCCCTCCTTTGCTATGATTAGCCTTTCTGAGCTTTCCTTCAGTTCCTTCTTTAACTTCTCTATCTCTTCAGACTTTTCCTCAGTTTGACCCTTCTCGTGGACCAAATCCCATTCTATGTTTCCTAGATGTGTGTGAAGAGTCAGAACTTCCCTATCTTTCTGCTCGATGGTAATTTGTTGAATAATTGTCTGCTCAGTCAAATCCTGAACCGTGTCACGTAACTCTACGTTACGATCATATAGCTCATCGTACATCTCTGCATCGATGGAGTTCGGTGGGAACCCCTCTTCTTCTTCATGATCCTCCTCTGGATCAATCTCAGGCTCATGCTCCTGACCAACAACAGTGATCAACGGAGATGACTCTCTCTGTACCAACTATTCCCTGACAACATGAATGTCTCGGGGCTCCTCCTCCGTAGGTACTCGGGGTTCCTCCTCCTCAGTTCGACTAGCTCCTCAAACATCCGACATCCTGACAACACAGTTTTAAGCTTTAGTTACTAATCGATACTAGCAAACACATAATTAACACATAAGCACATAAAGTCTTTTATTATCTTCAATGAATTAAGAATTCATTTCTTAGAACTCGATAAAAATTTTCCATCACTATGTTCTTCCTATAAGGCTACTACCTAAGGTTGTTCCCCCACCTAAGGTTCATAACCTACAGCTTTGATACCAACCTGTGAAACCCCCAAATGTGGGTACTTCCATTCCCACATTATTTGGTGTTCACTATACAAACATCATATATCTATCTACCCATAATAACTGAAAACATAACTAGATAGAAATAAATTTTCTCCTTAAGAAGTTACATTATCTGAAATAAATACATCAATTCCAGGTCATACTAACCTTAAATCTGAACTGCAGAAACATAAATAATTAATCGTCTTACACAACATCAACATAAGTCTAAAACAGGAATACATCATCATATAAAACAACAAGTCTTCATCACTTGTTAACCTTGCTCTTGCCTTTGCTAGTAGAAGGTTCGTCAGACCTTTCGTTCTTAATTACAATGTTATTATTACGCTAGAGTGAGTACAATTGTCCACAAGTATAACAATAAAATAACAATATAATAACATGCGAGTGAATCAAAGATTTGTGGAATAAGACTCAACTTTTGAATCAAGAATGAATAACAAGAATCAAAAGATTTCTAAGGGTCATAAGACCTTGAACTATGTCCTAGGTTATCAAGGGTTATACTTGAAACCTTTAACAGTCATAAGACTATGGACTATTCTACTCGTACTTAGGGGGATTAGCCCTTAGTACCATACTGTGCACAATATCTTAACGCTAATGCATAAGTAATCCCTTATACAGGGTTGTTCATCTCAGTTTGACATTAGAGTCCGCACCAAAAGAAGTTTGGTTTGAATAATTTCAACAAGGGTTCTGAAATTTGGAACGTTCATCAACTAAGGACAAATCGAATCAATAAGGGTTCGCTAGTCTAACATGGTTTAACAATAACTGATATTTAAATCGAATAATAATCTCAAGAGGTATGCAATAGAATAAGTATTGTATAACTGAATCATACTTTGGAAAGATCAATAATGTTTAATATGACAAATTAATACAGAGAATTTGCTCAATGTAAGTTTATAAACTTGAAATAACAATAGCAAGTAGGGTTAGGAAACTTGCCTCGTGCGTAGATTATACGTAAATTATACATGTTCCTTGATTTAATCCTATATACCATTCATATTCACAATAACAGTTAATTATAACTTAACTAGTCATCACAAGATCATTCTTTTTGTCTAACTCGAATTATGACTATACTTAGTCAAATTATCACACTTATTGTTACATAATTTACACTTCATGAATAATAAGCTAACTATGCATTCAATAATTCAATCCATACTTAAAAGCGTTATTAATATGTTAAGAATCTATTTTAACATCTTATTATACTTCTAACATATTTTTATGTTCCTTAGATTAGGTTACTATCACATTTCTAAACTTGAACAATTAGAAAAAATTTCATTTCTAGACAATCTGTAGAGTGGCGCTGCGGCACCACTGTTGTTCTTGTTCTCGGTACTACGGCGCGGTCCGAGTTGCGGCCAGGTTACTGGCGCTGCGACGTGACTCGTGCTGTGGCGCGGTTCTTGTGCTTGCATCCGGCGTCGCGGCGAACCAGACTCAGAACCTACAGTTCGCGAAAATTACAGAACATGCCAATTTCTACCAATTTCTTAATTTATACATGAAATTAGACATACCCAGATATTATTTTATATACATAACTAGTACTTAACCCTTCTAGCATGATTTTAACATGTTAAAACACATAAATTGCAGAATCAAAACAAGTAATTTACTGTTCTTCATCTTTTCAAAAGTTTTGAACCCAAAACATGAAAATCAACACTACGGTTTCGTTATAACACCGAATCTGTTCATTTGAAGTTTATTTTCTTTGTTTTAACAACATAATTACATATAACTGTAAATTTATGATACAACATATGATTGACGTATAAAATTTGGTACGTAAGGCCATATGGCCATATTTTTATACTCTGTAACTTTGAATAAACTATCTACGATCTGTTTTTATGAAACTAATGCTATAGAATTATATGATATATAGTAAAACATGATATACTAACATATTAACACATAATCTTTACTCCTTTTTCAATTACAGAGATTTTAGGGAACTTTAAAGCCATTTTCTTAAAAAACTTAAACAACGTAAATAAAAACTAGGTTGAAGAAATTACCCAAAGCGTATAGTGTAGATTAGTAGGCTCAGATGCTTCTTCAATCACTCACTCTCAATCTCCTTCTCAAATTCTCAAATTCTCTCTGACTATTTTTCTAGACTTGGCAAACAAATGAAATAAATAAGACGTAATAATTTTTTTAAAAGGAAACTGAGCGCAGTTGTGGTGGTCAGTTAACCCATCATGGGTTAACTACTACTAACTTCTCTTAGGGCCTCGTTTGGTTGGCAATAATGGACTTCAAACCAATTAATTTAATGATTCTCTTATACTATAGTTTAAATTATGTCACATCCAATTACACAATAAATCAAATATCTTGTTAAATTTAATTTGAATAAAATATGATAATTTCTCATTTGTTCACATAATCACATAATTAATTTTCTCATTGATTAATTACGTAAAATTATTAAATCTCTAATTAATTATTAAAATAACATTATGCTTATCAAATATTTCATTTAATTCAATAAGTTCACATAATTACCTAATTTGAATAATAAAAATTCTCCACATTAATTTAATAAATATAACACATATAATTAAATTAATCTACTACAATTTCATCAATTAATTATTTCATCTAATAATTAAATCATCGAAAATATTTATTTAATTCAATAAATATTAAAATTAAATTACAAAATCTCGTTTGTCACACAATTGGCGTAGACATACTTTTATTAGCACGATGTTAATAAATTTGAAATGTAGCATAGCTAGAAGATTTGGAATACTTATGCTTCCTCCTCCAATCTCCAATTTTCTCCCATGCTTCATTTCTTAGTAATTATATTTATTTATATCATCCTTAAAATTTACTACACTGAAAATCCTTAATTCTCTATCCACAACTTTTCTATATCCTAGTATAGTTCATTAAACTTACCACATGCTCTGAGTTTAGGAACTTTTCACAATAATATGAGTTTAGGAACTTATCCTAGCAATACGTAGTCCAAGAACTAATCAGGGACTATCCATACGCTTAGGGGTTTAAAAATATACCATACGATTATGAGTCACAAACTTACCATAAGTATGAGTTTTAAGTACTCGCACCTAACTTTATATTCTCTGTCTATCCATTATACACATGAGAAAATAATCACCTTCCCGACATGCATATTGCGAATATTAGTGATATTAGTGAGTATGACATTAAATTCTTAACCAGCCCGTTAAATTCGGTCTAGTGAGTTTGTTATCATCCAATATGCTATGCAGTGATATTAGTGAGTGTGACATTTTCAAAATTCTGCATGTGAAAAAGACAATATTATAGCAAACATTCATTTAATTAATTACCAAAATAAATTACGTCTTGTTTTAAATTGGTATTACTTTCATTATATAGTTCATCATTATCTAATTAAAGATTTGCTAGTGAGAATAAGGATCACATTTCAAATGTATATAGCCTTCTGTGTGCACAACAAACTATATATAAATAAATAGGTAGATAGCTCTTGTCCATTACATCATCATGTAATTCCTTATATTTTGCCTCTTAAATCATAATGGTCAAGTGTGTGCACATCCGAACTAAAATGATTTAAGTTAAGTCATACCCAATATTTTCATATAAGTGAAGAGAAAACTATAGCCCTTGTGTGTGCACAACAAAGCGGTAATGTTCAATTCCTTATAAATATCATATGTAATAAAAATAACATCTCAAATATATTTAATATGTGCCTTGTGTGTGCACAACAAACTCATATTAAATATTCAGTACTCTATTATTTTTATCATGCTAGAAGGCGACGTTCGATATTCCAAACATATTTGAACGTTACAACTTAATATAATTTCTTTGAGGGGTTTGTTATTATTTGTCTCATCTTATTTAGCGCGCATGCACACACACAGGTATATATATATATATATATATATATATATATATATATATATATATATATATATATATATATATATATATATATATATATATATAGTATAAGCATGCATATAGAGTACAATATTTTACTCGGATTGATTATGGACTTTTATTCTAGTTTTGTTTACTCGAGCCACCAAGTGAACCAAAAAGTCAAACCTAGGAGTGCAAAATTTAAATTTAAACATAGCTATTACATTTACACCCGGGCTCTATTACAAACGAGCCTTCATGCGCTTCTTGTTCCTTGGTCTCTAATTCATCAAGATAATTCTAACTAATCTTATTATATAAACTATTTAATTTAAATAGGAACTCTAATGCCCCAGAAAAATCGATTAATTTGTAAAATAAATTTTTTGATTTAATATTGAATAAAATTATATTATATGTTATTATTATGTGTTAGCAAGATGAAGGTCGTTCTATGACCTAGATATGTCGAAATGTCGTAGTATTTTGGCTACGTGAATGAATTAATGTGTTTGAATTTTCAAGACGAAAATAAAAGATTTACGATAAATTTTTCGAAAAACACTATTCACGCATTTCTGCTCGGGAATTATTTTTGAACTTCCTAGAAATACGTAACGATAGAATATCGAGGTGAGATGGATTATCCAATAATATTTCAGTTATGACAAACGCAGTTTTTCGCCCGCGAACTTAAAACCTAACGGTTTGGGAAAGTGATTTCCGAGAAGGAATTGAAATGCGTCTAATGAATTAAACGATGATCATATAATACGTAGGTACTATACAAAGTAATGAATACGAGTATTATACGAGTATGTATGAATAATAGTATGTCGTATATGAATAAGTATACGAGTTGGAATACGGGATTAATACGTAAATTATATGTTATAAGGCTTTACGCCAAATGAAATGGACTTATGGATTTATGTAGGGAGTGTAAGTCCAATAAGGAGTAATGTGCAAGCCCAATGTTAAAGCCCAAATGTTTGTAATGTATAATCCAATGTGGATTAATGAAAGCCCAAACTATAAGTTTAACGATCGAGAAATTTGTAGTTTAATTTAAATATTTATTGAATTAAATAAATATTTTAAATAATTTATTTATGGAGAAAATAAATTATGTATGAATTGTAAGGAAATAATTTAGTAACTAAATTGATTGATGTTAATTAAATTGAATAATGTTAATTTTATTTGAAGGATTTAATTTAAGGAAATAATTAAAATTATATCACTTGCTTAATATTTAAGAAAATAATTAAATTAAATGAATTGTTTAATTTAAAGGAAATAAATAAATTAAATAAAGTGATGTTTCTAATTTATTAATTAAAATAGATATGTAATTATTTATTAATTATAAGTATAATGATAATAAGATTTTTATTATTATTATAGGTTATTTAAATTAACTAAACTAAAGTTGTTATTTAAATTAACTAAATTAAGACATGACACAAAGTAACTATATAACATAAATAATATAAAAATAATTTAGTTTGGGGGAATTGTTGGTTAACCAAACATGGCCTTGTGGCCTTTGGCTTATTGTAACGTACGCCCATTGGTTTTTTAACTGATAACCACGATTATCAGTTGGGTTATTTCATACTTCGCGTCTTATTTCTACTAAGGCTAAAATAACAGAGTTTAGGGGAGAGCTTGGAAGCAAGAGAGAAAAATAGTGATATTGAGGGTTAGAGAAGAAGGGTTTTGGGAAAGGATTGCTTATAATTTTGCTATCATACTATCAAAGATTCAAGGTATAAACTAAAACTACTCCTATTATTGTTACTTGTAGTTTTGGTGGTATATATATATATATATATATATATATATATATATATATATTTGATATGATTTGGAAATCACGTGAATTGTGGTAGATGTGTGAGCATGTAGAGTTGCAAAATCTGTTAATCATCATGTAAACTGGATACTTGTTTGTCAAATTCGTGAGAAATTGGTTTAAAGGAATAAAAGTATATTACAGTTTTTATATTTTCCCATATGACTTGTGTAAAGTACCAATTTTAGTGGCCAATTCGTATGCTAAACTGCAAATTGAGTCTTGTTTATGCTAGTTCGTTTAAAAATGAAGAGAGCGTAGTTTGAACGAAGTAATTAGGTGAAAAATTGAGATTTCAGTGATGATTTTTGGGAAGAAACTCAAAAATAGAGTTTTCATGAGAAAACATGAAATTCAAGGAATTAAAACAGTTTAAAGTGTTGTTAAATTGTTCCAAGTGGTTGAATATGTTAGCAATCATGTTTGTGATAGTTCTATACCAATTGTATACGTTAATATTACTGTTTTGTGGGTGAAATTCGTGTTTGTTCGGCTAAAAACGGAGCACTGTTGCTGCATTTCTAGTTCTGTCTGTGCACTAGCGCAGCTGCGCCAGAGCAGCTGCGCCATACCCTGATCTGAGGCAATGAAGTTTGCTTATTTGCAGGTTATGATTTATGGTCTTATGTTGGTTAAACATGCATGCTAATGATGTTAAGACATAATATAAGCTATAATAATAGATTGTAATGTGTTGTAATGCAATGTGCAAAGATTTTAAATAATTATATAAATAAGTTATGAAATGAAACCGAATGTGATGTTTTCAAAGTTAGAGATGAACGATTAAGTTATGTTGGATCGTAATGAGATTTCAGATTCGTTAAGTATCTTAACCTATATGGTTAGGTGTTAGGTTAGGGTTATGACCTAAATGATGGTATAAACCCTAAAGTTAATGTTCATACAACTATTTGTTGTTACGATTTCAATGATATATATAGGGTAATTGGAGATTATTTTACACTTGTGTAGCTTACATACAAGGCAAGTTTCTAAACATATCTTTTTACATTGAGCACGTTTCTAATTCTATCTTGTCATTATTGAGCAAGCTTTCTAACTTCATTCTTTTATTAATGAATGCAAGTTCCAAAACCTTAACTATTTTTATTGAGCAAGCCTAATCTATCTTGCGTATGTTTGAATAAGCTCTTGTAACCTAATTCGTTACCTCGAGCGAGTTTTATTTCCTTAATATTGATATTGTTATTCCAAGCATATATTGTTCTAATACATTGATTCAAATGAGATTGTTCTAACTCTTTTAGATATAGCACTTTATATGTGTATCATGTTTATTCAATTATATTATTGATATCCGATCTTTGACTTTGATAGCCTTGTTCAGTTATACACTTTTATTAAACCTTCACGTAGTAAGTAAACCTTTATTGATGGAATTTGAATAGTGTTCTAAAATTCTAGAAACACTGATAAGCTAGTTCCAAACTAAACTTTCTTTAGTGCAGAAATTATAAATTCAAACTGAGACGAACAACCCTAATATAGGAGATTTTGTACGTGTAACGTTTAGATGTTTGTGCACAATACATGGTACAAAGGGCTGATCCCCCTAAGTACGTTAAGAAGAGTCTGTATAGTCTAAATGACTGTTAAGGTTGAGGTAATAGTACCTAAATACCGAAGACATAGTTCGTGGTCTTAAGACCCTCAGCTATTAAAGTTCAAACTTGTTTTCTATTTTTGATTCGTAGAACGAGTTCATTATTGTTCAACATTCGTTGTTCATTCTCATGTTGTTATTACTAATCTTTATATCAGTGAGCAATTATTTGCTCACTCTTGCAATTGACAATGCAGCTAAAGTTGAAAGAGGTGATGAGCCATCTACTAGCAAAGGAAAGGGCAAGATGTCCAAGTGATGAAGAATTATTTAGAATTTATTTAAATACATGATGTTATAAGACTGGTTTTCTTTTATGATGTATTCCGCAGATGATGTAATAATTTAAGGTTAGATTACCTGGGATTGTTTATGAGATGATGTAACCCTTTAATGCGAAAGATTATTGTTTAAGTTATTTTAAATTTTACCCTTTATTATGGGTAGTTAGATGTAATTATTTTGATAGTGAGCACCAAATTCGGTGGAAATGAAGTACCCGGATTTGGGGGTGTCACAATATGTAAGCTAATTAAACCTTAAGCCCAAACTATTAATTCAATGGGTTAGGGTGACCCATGAGGCAACCCATGATCACATGGTTGAATGTGATGACCAAGTAAAATAATTAAGGACCAAGTAAACTTAATGATTAAGAAAAGGAAGTAAGGAGCAAGTAAGCTTAAGGGCTAAGCAAGAGCTAAGTAAATGTGATAAGCAAGTAACTTAATAGCTAAGTAAATGTGATGAGCAAGTAGACTTAAAGGCTAAGGGGCTGTTTGATAAAAACTGAATGAATCTGAATCTAAATCTGAATGAACTGAATCTGAATTGAATCTGAATCTGAATGAAAAAAACTATTTGATAATTGACATATTTGAAACATCTGAATGGCAAATCTTTATTATTTTACCCCTCTCAAAAATTTCAAAATTGCTGTAAATTTATTTAATATTACTTAATATAATAGTTAATAATTTTTTTTAATTTTTTAATTTTTTTTACTTCATTCAACTGCTCATTCAGCCATTCAGTTAAAAAAAATTTTGATTTAGCCATTCAGCTTGTCCATATTACCGATTCAGCCATTAAGACCAAAACAAACGCACTGACTGATTCAGTCATTCAGATTCAGCTCCATTCAGCTCTAAACAAAGACCCCCTAAGTAAAGTGCTTATACTTAATGGCTAAGCAAGAGATAAGTTATGTAATAACCAAGTAGACTTAATGGCTAAGTAAATGTGGAGGCCAAGTAAACTTAGTGCTTAAGCTAGGAATACTAAGGAGCTGGAGTGGCTTTATAACCATTATACCCTTACTTTGTGATTTCTATAAATAGAAGATGTCCTAGCTCATTTGTTGGTTGTTTCATTTCATCCAACATTCTAAGAGCTTATTGGCTTGAGAGAAAAAGCTAGAAAAGCTAGATTTCATAGTTCAAGAATCAAGAAGAAGATTAAAGCTTAGTCAAGTGATCTTCAAGGGTAAGAACCTAAACCATGATTCTCTTTCTCTTCCATTGTTAGAGAAATGAGTAGTGGTAGAACATGTATGCTAAGAAGGAGTAAGAATGAGTAATCAAAAGACTTACGCCGTGAATAAGTCATGTGGTAAGATAAGCAATAAATGAAGTTTGAACTTAAAGAAGAACTTGTAACATGTTTACATTAATGAAGTTAGTATGATAAGATGGGTCAAGGATGATGGTTAAAAGATTAAGACCATGATAAGTCTTGAGAAATGGAATCATAAGTGGTTTATACTTTTATAAGTTATAAACTCATAAAGAATAAGTAATAACTTATCATGATTATAAGTTAATGAAGTATGTATGTTAAGGTGTTAGTAGGATGGATAGAATCCATTTGAAACGATGAACAAATCATAGGAAACGAAGTTATGCCAGAAATCACACGATTAGACTATAATCGTCGAATTCGTGAAATTCTCGGAATGGAAGTCGAATATTGATATTGAGCTCAAAAATGTTGGTTTTCAATAGAGACGAGTCTTATTTGGCATAATAGAGTTGCGGACTCAAAAATTACCGAATTCTGACTTAGAACGAAGGAACGAGCATTGAACATTCACGAACGTTTATCGGTATCATTAAAAATGAACTTAAAGGTAAATTCTGAGTTAACGAATTCAAAAATGTAAAATTCTTGCATGAACACGTAGAGTATGCAATTTATAATCTAATGGCTTTTAAACGAGCCAATTCGGAGTTCAAACGAAGAAGGTATGAGGTCGAGAATCTCACATAAGAAAAAGTCTGTCAAAATTTTTTGAGGCTCATGGTCCGCGCCGCAGCGCGACCCAGAGAAGAAAGGTCGGCGCCGTAGTGCGAGGCCAAACCATAGCCCACTATTAGTTGGCACCGCAGCGCGGCAAATAGCAAAGGAGATGGCGTCGCAGCGCCGTGACCGAGTTATAGGTACAGAAAACCCGCACCGCAGCGCGAGTTGTAGAGCAAAAGTTGGCGCCATAGCGCCAGCACTAAGTGAAGCATAGAGAGGAATGTTTTTGACTATAAAGTAAAGGAGAAGTGAATGAAGAGTAAATTAAATCCTTAATTATCTTAATGTAACATCATTAAGGATGTTATAAACCTTAAGTATGTCACTAAAGGTTAGATGTAAGTCAATTGAAGGTGAACATGGACGATATGCAATAAGTATACTTAACCTAACGTAAGAACGATGTAAATTATAATGGCAAGTCGGAACCAATAATAACAAATCTAATACATGATTAGCTTGAGAAGAAGGGTAAGATTCATTAGGAACCATGTATATTCATTCATATCCTACTGTGGTATATTATGTGGTTATGTGTTGTAGAGACCATAAAGACTAAAAGGAAAAGTAAATTTTCTGTATCAGACGCTAAAGGCAAGTTTTTCTTATCGCTTGTCTAACCTTTGTGCTAGTCAAGTTTTTTGTGATTCATGTATGAGAGGCATGAATTATTTTACGAAATGGTCGATGCCAGTTTTGACTCGGCTAGACTAATCCTGAAAGATTGATTGATTAATTTACAAGTCTTTCGATATAGAATTAATAACGCTATCCTACGCCAATTATTTGGTACGAATTCAAGGTAAGCCTGAGTATGAATAAACAAATGTATTTTACATCGATTATTCAATGGGCATGCGAGGTTGCCAAAACTTAAACGTACACACATTTAAAGGATGTAGTGTTAATTAACATAGAGTACTATAGGCTGAACACCTAGACGTGCTCGTAAGATATGCCGGACATACGGAGTTAGTGTCGGGTTGTCCTTTTCAAAGAAAGTATGAAATGCTCATGGTTTGGGACCAGAATTGATGTTTTACTGAATATTATTATTGTAAAATATTTTGAAGGAAAAGTGAAGTGCTAATTTGAATTATCGATAGTACTTCATAACTATTGTTCAGTTATTGAAGATATACCATTCCTATGTTTCAAGCATGTCGTTTAAATGAAATCATTGTACTTGCTGAGCTTGTTATGCTCACTCTTGCTTGAACCATATGATTGCAGCTAAGGTCGAGCGAACCGAGGGTTCGAGTAGAGATAAAGGCAAGGCGAAGAGGAATGATTAGTTTATCCTGTAATAGACTAGTAAGTGTATGTATTATATTATGACGAATAAAGAATGTAATGGTTTAAGAACCTGGAAACGGGATTTACTATTATCAATGTAATAAGAATGTCGTTGATTCACTCAGCTTGACGTGGTTTCAATAGGCTGAATGTACAGGTATGAGTACCGTGTGACACCATCTGTCAGGTTGGAAGATACCCGAATTTGGGGGCGTCACGGGTTGGTATCAAAGCATTAGGTTATAAAACTTAAGGGAGGAAGAACCTTAGGCTAATAACCTCGTTAAGGAATGAAAAGTTTGAAGGAAGTAAACTCGAGCTTTACTTGAGTCGAATGAGTTAATAAGGTATTGAGAAAACGCAGTACCGAAAGATTTAAAAGATGGAAATTAACCCTAAATAAATTAAATGTGATTTGTGCTTATACTATTGTGTGTTATGTACTAATCAAAATGTTATGTGTTATTGTAGGATGTCGATCGATAGCTTGATGTATAGAGATAAACATGTGGTGAGTGAAAAGTTGGTGAACCGAGTAGAGCCTGTACCCATGTCCGTGGCGGAGGTACCATTAGTAATTCTAGAAGAGTCGGAGCCAGAGGAGTACTTTTCGAAGGAGAACTACTTCGAGGGAGATATGGATATAGCATCATACCTTAATATGATGATCTATGAGGAGGAAGAAATGGAGGTAATATCGGGTAATACGGTGGTACCTACACTGGAGTCAACACCTCTAGATGCAATAAGAGCATTGTATCTGGCAGTGCTTGATAGGAATGTGCAACTAAATACAGTTGTTCAGAATCAGAATGAAGAGATTAGTTATCTCCATGAAGCTAAGGTGTCTGCAGAAGTACAGTTTGAGTCAGAGCATGATAAACATATGCTTATGGCAGAGAAGGCTAGGGACTATAAGGAAGAGGCTGATGAGCATCATAAGAAACTGGTTGAGAAAGACCAGAAGATAGCACGGATGTCTTACATCCATGAGAGTGCTCATAAGGATTTCAAGCTGAAAGTTGTTTGTTATTCCATTGAGTTAGGACAAACCCGATATACGATTAGTCAGGATATTGTGTCGACTCTAGCGAATGAGAAACACGAGGATGCTATTATGCATTATTGAAGTTTAGAGTTATAAAGTAAAACCCTCTTTTGTATAAAAGGGTAGTCTTTTTGTAAATCCCAACTTTTGTGGAGTTCAATTGCGGGATAGAAATGTAATATGCTTTCTTATGGTATGAATTGTTGTTTGGCGAATAATAACTAAGTAAGGAAAATGATAATAATGAAATTTTATTTATTTAACAAGAAAATGCCGCCAAGAAGAAGACAACATAATCAGGAAGCGGAATCACATAATGATAACCAAGGGGGTCAAAACAACCCTATCAAAGAGCTCGTTAATTTATTAACGGCTGCATTTAACTAAATCAAGGGTAGAGTACCCGCGGGACCTAGAGTAGATAAAACGACTACCTTTAAAGAATTTAAAAGCGTAGGTCAGCTGGAGTTCAAAGGAACGACGGACCTAATAGAGGCCCAGACATGGGTGTAAGAAATAGAGAAGGCATTTGTTATTACAAACGTAGTTGAGGCACAAAAGACTTCTTTTGCGACCTAAATGATGAAGGGAGAAGCTAACTTTTGGTGGGAGGCTCACTAGGGTGGGGCGAGAATAGATGCGGTAATGTGGGAACAATTCAAGAAGGTTTTCTTTGAGAATTATTTCCCTATAAGCATGCAAGGGAGGAGGGAGATTAAGTTCCTAGAACTTGAACAAGGGGACATGACGGTTTTCCCAGTACGAGACTAAATTCAATGAATTGGCATGGTTTGCTCTGCACCAAGTGGACATTGAGAAGAGGAAGGCTCGTAGGTTTGAGCAGGGCTTGAAACCTTGGCTCTATTAGTAGGATTTCTGTGTTCCAGAGTGCTTCCGATTGGACCATTCTAGAAATGGCAATTAGAGCAGAAGGTGGTAGTGAGGCGTTGACCCAATACCACAAAGAGAGAAAAAATAAGAGTAGAGGAGAGGGAGGAGCCAAGGCAGAGAGTGCTAGTGGTAGTGGCATTATGCAAAAAAGAAAGAATTTTAACTCTGGGAATACTGGAGTGGGACAAGGAAATCCTAAGCGTAGGATCGAGGTATGTAAGACATGTGGAAAGATTTATTTAGGAGCCTATCTAAAGGGGAAAGCGATTTTTTATAACTGTGGACAGGAGGGTCATATATCATCCAATTGTTCTAATCCTAAGAAAAACTATGGCTATTTTGTATGTGGCTCATTGGACCACATGGCCAGAAATTGTCCAAAGAAGGGGTCGGAGGAAAGTAAAGGTGCTACTTGATCTGTTATAGCATGTGAATTTGCTAAGTGATTAAGTTCATTCTCGAAAAGATTATAAACACCTGTAAATGTTAAGGTAGAGAATGAGGAAATAACTTTCGTTGATTATATTCGTGGAAATTGTTTCAGGAATAAGAGAGTAAGTAACTATTAATAGATAAGTACCGATAAAGTTGAGAGGTAATTCTCGGTATGAATGGGTTGATTAACCATAGAACTTTAATAAATTGTCTAAGGAAAAGTATGAATCTTCGGGATTTTTTAAAGAAACCAAGGTAGTAATTTACGGTAATAAATCACCATAATTTTCTTGTTGTCTAATCATGAAGCAATCTAGAAGGATGCTAAGATAAGTTTAGGTTGTGATACAATCGTAACCTTTGATGGTTGACATATGGGAGCTGGGCTAAATAATTCCTTCAAAGGGCGACGGTATATACGTAACTGGCAACCGATCTAACTCACAGTGATGGTAGTGTAGATGAGACGGGAACTTGTTTGTTGGTTGTTTGTGGGAAACCACTCAGAGTACCATATGGACTACTAGCAGAGAATTGATGTGTGCTGAGTCCTAGAGAAGTAATAAAAAGAAGATAAGAATGTAAATCATCAAAGATGATGAACATATTAAGTAAGACATCTCCGTATGTCATGAAGCTGTAAGCCGGTAATGAAAGTAGGTCGCATAAACTTAGGTTAAAATAACGTGAACCCTAAGTAGTACAGTTAAGTAAACCAATGCGTAAGTCAAATATAAGGCTAATTGGTTAGCGGTTAAGAATAACTACCCATGGCCAGGATCGATGATCTATTTGATCAGTTGAAATGTGTAAATAATTTTTCTAAGATAGATTTATGTACGGGGTATCGTCAGTTGAAAGTAAGGAGGAAGGATGTACCAAAGACGACATTTAGAACTTGTTATGGTTATTACGAGTTTTTGGTTATGTTATTTGGGTTGACTAATGTATTGAAGTTAGACTTTCTGTAAGGGGCGCCGAGCAAGTCAGTGGCAAGCTGATAGGTACTCTTGTGAGGTGCTATGGTTGAAAGTACCATTAGCATCACAGAGTGTTTGAATAATATTTGGACGAGTGTGTCGTAATGATCATTGGTGATATTCTAGTCTTTCTAAGACGCTAGAAGATGACGCTGAACATTTAAGGATAGTGCGGGAAACACTACGGAGGGGGAAGTTGGATACAGAATTCACTAAGTGTGAATTTTAGCTTAAATGATATGAAGATTTGTTATTGATAAGTATGATGGGAATGAGAAGCGAGAAAAGAGTTTTAGGAACTAAAAAAGAAGGTTAAGTGAGGCACCTGTATTATCTTTCTTAGATGATACGGGGAATTTTGTAGTGTATCTCGATGCTTTGCATAGATGACGAGATTGCGTTCTCATGTAGCATGGCAAGGTCATTGTGTATGCATCACGCTAGTTAAAGGATTATGATAATGTTTATCCTAATTGTGATCTAGAATTGGCAGCTTTAGTTTTTAAATTAAAAACCTGAAGATAGTATTTATACAGGGAGAAGTGTGAGATATACACGGACTATAAGAGTCTGAAATATATCTTCACATAGAAGGAGTTGAATATTAAGTAGAGAAGGTGATAAGAATGGATAAGAGATTACGATTGTGATATGTTATATCATTCAGGGAAGGTAAACGTAGTAGCCGACACGTTAAGTAGGAAGGGTAGGGAAAAGCTATCAATGTTAACGACTCAGAATGAGTTAATAACGGAGATGGCGAGAACGAAGTTAGAAGTTAAATTATGGAATCGGTAGAGACGTTATTCACAATGTAGACTCAATCCACGAAAATGGAACGAGTTAAGGAAGTACAACTAGGTAACAAGAAATGTAAGCAAATGAAGAAGAAGATGTAGGATGAAGAGAAGATCAGGTATCATCTCGTTTTGAAGGAGGAATTTGAGTTCTAAATAATTTTGAGTTAAAAGAAGAACTAATACGAGAGAGATAACGTAAGGTTTTAGTAAGTGTTTAACTTCTAATTCAAATTATTGATAGGAAGGGACAAGTCACGTGAAATAAGATAATACCTTCGGTGAAGGTGAAGGTGAGAAACCACAATGTCGAAGAAGCATTGTGGGAACTCGAGATTAAAATGATGGTAAATTTTTCCTCATTCGTTTATGTAATTGTAGCGAGATTCTGGGGATAAAATCTTTATAAGGGGGTGGGGGGGAGAGTGTAACGCCCTAGAAAAATCGATTAATTTGTAAAATAAATTTTTTGATTGAATATTGAATAAAATTATATTATATGTTATTATTATGTGTTAGCAAGATGAAGGTTGTTCTATGACCTAGATATGTCGGAATGCCGTAGTATTTTGGCTACGTGAAGGAATTAAAGTGTTTGAATTTTTAAGACGAAAATAAAGCTTTTCGAGAAATTTTCTGAAAAACACTATTCACGCATTTCTGCTCAGAAATTATTTTTGAACTTCTGAGAAATACATAACGATAGAATATCGAGGTGAGATGGATTATCCAATAATATTTCAGTTATGACAAACACAGTTTTTCGCCTGTGGACTTAAAACCTAACGGTTAGGGAAAGTGATTTCCGAGAAGGAATTAAAATGTGTATAATGGATTAAAAGATGATCGTATAATACGTAGGTACTATACGAAGTAATGAATAAGAGTATGATACGAGATATTGTGACGAACGAGAATTTTGTAATTTATTTTAATATTTATTGAATAAAATAAATATTTTTCGATGATTTAATTATTGGATTAAATAATTAATTGATGCAATTGTGGTAGATTAATTTAATTTTATGTGTTGCATTTATTAAGTTAATGTGGAGAATAATTATTATATAATTATGTGAGCTTGCTGAATTAAATGAATTATTTAATTAAGCATGATGTTATTTAATTAATGTAATTATTAATTAGAGATTTAATAAATTGTCATTATTTAGTAATGAGATATTTAATTATGTGACTATACGAAATTATGAGAAATTATTATATTTTATTAAATTAAATAAGATATATGGATTATTGTCCAAGTGGATGTGACATTAATTAAACTATATTGTAAAGGTTTTTATTAAATTAATTGGTTTTGTAATATATTAAGCATAGCCAAACATGGCCTTAGTGGGAGTTGCCACCAGTTACCCATGACTGGGTTAACTGGCCATGATGCGCGTCTATTCTTAACTATATTATGTGTATGCTCCTTCTTTTCTATTATTCTTCTAAGTCTGATAAAAACATCACAGAGAGAAAGTTTGAGAAATTGTTGAGTGAGTTCGCTTGGTGTGTAAGAATTTTTGAGGAAGGCTTTAATTCATCTCCTATTACTTTATCTACGCTTGGGTAATCTTCTCAACCCAAGTGTTATATTTACGTCTTTTAAAATTTCCATGAGTATGGCTTAAGTCTTCTGTGAAACTCTGTAATTGGTTTAAGAGTAATGTTTATGGTTTATATGTGTGTTATGTTATATCAAATTGTGTTTAATTATGTATATGTTGTAAACCATAACATCAAATTCATGAAAACATGTCGTATATGATTTCTACAAAATTAAAGAGTATGAGTTTTGGCCTTATGGCCTTATACGTGATATTTTATGTAGTGATCGTATATTATCCCTAAATTTTACACTTCTATATTATTATGCATGTTGATACGAAGAGACCAAGCCTTAAACGAACGGATACAGTGTTATAATGAATTCGTAGTGTTAAATTTATGATTTTGTTCATTAACTTCAAGAACATCAAGAACAGTCAAATTTTAAATGATTTAATTCTGTTATTGGGTGTTTTAAATGGTTAAAATCACTTTACAAAGGTTGGGTTATGTTTATGTATAAATTATAACATATGGGTATGTGTAATTTGGTGAAATTAGTGTTAAAAATGTGTTGAGTTCGCTGAATTCTGTGTTCTTCGCGAACTGAAAACTCAAAGTCTGGGGTTTCGCGCCGCGGCGCCAACTCCCAGTTCATTTCTCGCGCCGCAGTGCCACCGCGTCGCAACACGAAGTACCAGGCCGCAGCGCCACTCTCTAGAAAGTTCAAGAATGAGATTTTTAAAATGTTTAAGCCTAACAATGTGTTAGTGAATTAATGTAATGAACATGTAAACATGTTAGAAGTATAATGTGATGATAAAATAGTTGTTTAACATGTAAATAACATAATTACATGTGAATTGAATTATTGAATACATAATTAGCTTGCTAATTCATGAAGTACAAATTATGTGATAGTTAATGTGATAAATTGATTAAGTATAGTCAATAATTAAATTAGACAAAAAGAAAGAGTTTATGATGATTAATTAAGTTATAATTAACTGGTATTGTGTATGTGAATGGTATGTAGGATTTAATTCAAAGAACGAGTTTAGTTAAAGTGTAATCTACGCACGAGGCAAGTTTTCTAAACTTAAACTCTTAAATTTGAGCAAGTTTCCTAACCCTACTTGTCATTATTGTTCAAGCTTATTATTTATCTCGAGTAAATTATCATTACTATTATTCAATTTCAAATGTTATATTAAAGATTTATTATCTTTTCAAAGCATGATTCAGTTATACAATAACTGTCCTATTGTATACTTCTTAAGATTATTATTCAAATTGAATATCATTATTGTTGAACCCTATTAGACTAGTGAAACCTTAATAATTCAACTAGTACATAGTTGATGAGCGTTCTAAATTTCAGAACCCTTGATGAATTATCCAAACCAAACTTCCTTTGGTGGGGACTCGAATGTCAAACTGAGATGAACAACCCTGTATAGGGGATTATTTACGCTTTAGCGTTAAGATATTGTGACAGTATGGTACTAAGGGCTGATCCCCCTAAGTACGAGAAGAAGGTCCATAGTCTTATGACTGTTAAAGGTTTCCAAGTATAACTCTTGTTAACCTAGGACATAGTTCAAGGTCTTATGACCCTCAGAATTCTTTTGATTCTTGTTATTCACTCTTGATTCAAAAGTTGAGCTTTTATTCAGATGTCTTTGATTTATTCGCATGTTATTATATTGTTATTTCATTTTTATACTTGTGGGCATTTGTGCTCACTCTTGCTTAATAATAACATTGCAGTTAAGAACGAAAGAGCTGACGAACCTTCCACTAGTAAGGGCAAGGGCAAAGTTAGCAAATGATGGAGACTTGTTATTTGATATGACTTGTTATTTTATATGATGTATTTGTTTAAGACTTAAGTTAAAGATGTTGTTTAAGACTTATTTATTTATAATTCCGCACAGATGTTTAAGGTTAGTTTAACCTGGGATTGTATTCTTATTCAGATGTTGTAACCTTTAAGGGGAAGATTTTATTTCTATTATTGCATGGTTTGCTTTATTATGGGTAGATAGATAGATGATTTTTGTATCGTGAACACCAAATCCTGTGGAAATGGAAGTACCAGATTTGGGGTTGTCACAGGTTGGTATCAGAGCTGTAGGTTATGAACCTTAGGTGGGGGATCAACCTTAGGTAGTAACCTTATAGAAAGAAGATAGTAAAGGAAAACTCTTATCGAGTCTTAAGAAATGAATTTTTGGGTAATTCATTGAAAATAATAAAATACATTATGTGTTTATGTGTTAATTTATGTGCTCGTTAGTACGGCTTAGTAACTAAAACTTAAAATTTTGTTGTCAGGATGACGAATGTTGGAGAAGCTAGTCAAGCTGGGGAGGAAGAACCCCGATTACCTATAGTACCTACAGAGGAGGAGCCCCGAGACATACATGTTGTTAGGGAACATTTAGTTCAGAGGGAGTCATCTCCATTGATCACCGTTGTTGGTCAGGAGCATGAGCCCGAGACTGATCCTGAGGAGGAGTTTGATGAGGAAGAGGAAGAAGAGGAGTTACCACGGTACACCGTTGATGCGGAGATGTATGACACGTTATACGACCGTAACGTGGAATTACAAGACGAGGTTCAAGAATTGACTGAGCGAGCGACTGTTCAGCAGTCTACTTTAGAGGAGAAGGAGAGGGAGATTTCGACTCTTCACTCATGATTGGGAAATATAGAATGGGATTTGGTCCATGAGAGGGGTCAAACTGAAGATAAGACAGAGGAGATAGAGAAGCTGAAAAAGGAACTTAAAGAAACCTCTGGAAGACTGAAAATAGCAGAGGAAGGATGGGTAAGAGAATCAAGTCGAGCTGATCGTGCAGAAGATGATAGTCGTGCAAAGAAGGAAAAGCTTGAAGAGACATACTCCACACTTAATCATGCAATGGATGAGGCTCAGGAACGAGTTTTGAGATACCCCATCTGTGACGCCCCCAAAACAGGTCCAATCCATCCAACCCATTCTGAGTCGCCAAATACATGGTACAGAAAATAACTACAGCTTTATTATTACAATTGTCGTGCAAAATACGACAACACATATACTGTGAGTTTAAATACAAATATTGTCACCTAGACAGTATTCATACTCAATTAAGTCCTCATTATACTTATTGATACACTATTTTACAAAATAGTGAGGACTACTAAAACAACTGTCTTGAACCATCATTCCACACCCCGACTAGTACTCGCTACATTCTCGCCTCCTGAGAAGAAAAATGGAACAACAAGGAAAAGGGTGAGCTCAACTAGCCCAGTAAAGAATATTATGACTAAGATAATATACAACAAATTATCCTTAGTCTTCAACAGAGAAAAATCTAATAGAATACAATAGACAACAAGTTTTAAATCAACAACTGCAGCGGAAACATCAATTCATTAGAAGAGTTAAGTAGAGAATGCAAACTACTATCTTCTATATATGAATTTAAAAGTTCATCGTCGATATTTTATCCCTGTAACATCAATCAATATATATCTAGAATCAAATATTCATCTTTGCACTACAGGCCAAAGATATTCATCAGTTGGTCATGTTCACCTCAACACCTGTTCATCTTTGCACTACGGGCCAAAGATATTCATCATAAAATCATCAATCTTTGCACTACAGGCCAAAGATATTTAGTAACATCATCATTTAGGACTGAGGATGATGAAAAATATTTTAGAGAAAACGAATCCAGTGAATCAAAAGAGTAAATATTAAGGATTCGTATTTCAGCTATTCCATATCCAAAAATACCTCATAAACAATCATAGTGAAAATTCAAGAATGATCAAAACATGGATACAATCAAAGCTAGTATCCAGAATAGATATTTTGGACGAAAAGAAGAAATTTTTATTTTTCGGTGAATAGTAACTCGTGAATAGTAACTCGTGAATAGTAACTCGTGAATAGTAACCCCGACATGAAAAGTTCTAAATTTAATAAAAATTCAGATCAATACTTCGGCATAATGATATTGAATAAAATAATATCATTTAAGAAGAAATAACATCCCTTACCTCAGCAAAAACAGTACTTCTAGTTGAAACACCGGATATAGGTTATGACTTGAACTTGCACCGTATAGCAATACTCAAAGTATTAGAATACTCACAAGAATACGCTCACTAATGTAGAGAGAGAAAGAGAGAGAAACTTGTGTTTCTGGTGTGATTTTTAATTCTAACCTAAGCACCCTATTTATAGGAAAATGCTTAGAACACCAAAGCAGAAAATTGAATATAATATTAATATAATTATACAAATTTTCCTTAGCCCACCTTTAGTCAAAAACACCAGCCACACATGTTAATGATGTCCAACAAAATACAAAAAACGTTTTTCTTCAAACTAATAAATAAAACTTCCAAAAATCAATTATTTCGGAACTTCAGAACTTCAATAATTCATAATAAATAGCCTTTTTATCAGAAAATTCGAATCTCGCGTGTTTTTATAGGAAATTCAATTCTCTACAACTTTACAGAAGAAAGTTTTTCCAAATTCCAAACAGAAGTTGACCGAAATTCACAAACGGGCGATTTTACAGTTAATAATAAATTTTCGGTCAAGAATTATGTCCACCAACACACAAAACATGTGTTAATCATTTAATGCCACAAAAATATTCTTCCTCCTCATATACTCATATATCCCACATTCATTATAAAAATACCACCATCAATATATTATTAAAATAATATATTTAAATGAATTATTTTATCAGAAAAAGATAAAATATTAATTTTCAACAATTGTCACATTAAAAATTTTCTCCATCTATATCCACATTAATATTTTCCTTATCATATAAATCAATAATTAATTATACACAAATAATATTACAGAATCACAGTACTGGCAACCAGGCCGTTCCCAGGAAAGAGGGGGCTTTCCAATAAGGATCTCTCCTTACTGGCGCGCAATTAGATGACCAAACCTCTCCTTAGACAGAACTTTCTAGACATTACCAATAATGTTATCTAATAATATTATTCAGATAATATGAATTATTGTTCCGATAATAGAAAATACTGTGTAGTGACAATTATTAAAACAACAGTAATATAAAATATCAACGCAGCAATTATTGAATCAATAAAATATAATATTGAACAGTAATTACTGTAACAATTATTGAGTAGTGCCTTCTTACGTAAGAATCAATAATTGGTGTAATACCGTGTGCTACTGTGCAACAACGCGTATTACTGTGTTTTAACCACCGTGTATTCCAACAGTATTAACGGCAACAACTACGTAGTTATTTATAAACAACTTGTTTTTGTCGTTTTCTTCATCCAATCACTTTCTGTTATGGGGCCCACACAAGGCTGCGCCGTCGTACGAATATTCCCCGACAACAAGAATATTCCACGACCAAACAAATATTCCCCGACAACAATGAATATTTTAGGACCACTTGCTTATTTGAAACATTTGCGCATTTTACCCATAACTAACCACATTAATCAAATCAACCCTTACTATTTCAAAATAATAAATAGAGGAATTTAAATTTCATTTATTAATAATTTGGGGTCTTACAACCTCCCCTCCTTATGAAATTTCGTCCTCGAAATTGACATAGGTACCTGGTGTTTCGAAAAGATGAGGATACCTCGCTTTCATTTCCGTTTCTAACACCCAGGTCATTTCCTCAATAGCATGGTTTCTCCACAAAACCTTAACTTGTGGTATAACCTTCGTGCGTAGGACATGCTCTTTCCTATCTAAGATCTTAACAGGTACCTCCTCGTACGTTAAATCTTCAGCTATCTCGTCTGGTTCTAACTCAATAATGTGGTTCGGGTCTTTCACATATTTACGAAGCATATATATGTGAAAAACGTTATGAACACGAGACATGCTTGGAGGTAACGCGAGTCTATAGGCCACATTTCCTACTCGGTCAAGAATCTAAAATGGACCAATAAATCGTGGATTGAGCTTTCCTCTCTTCCCAAATCTTGTAACTCCTTTCCATGGAGCTACACGTAATAATACATGATCCCCAATGTCAAATTTCACGTCCTTTCAATGAAGACCCGCATAACTCTTTTGTCGACCCTGTGCCGTTTGTATACGTTGTCGAATCGTTTGGATCTTCTCTGTAGTCATTCGTACCAACTCTGGTCCCAACAACGTTGCTTCTCCCACCTCATCCCAACATACTGGAGAGCGACACTTTCATCCATACAATACTTCAAAGAAAGCCACACCTATACTTGCCTGATAACTGTTGTTTTAGGAGAATTCCACCAATGGTAGATACTTATCCCAACTTCCTTTGAAATCTAGGACACAAAGTCTTAATAGATCTTCAAGAGTTTGAATAGTCCTCTCTGATTGCCCGTCCGTTTGAGGATGGTATGCCGAACTGAACCGTAAATCCGTGCCCATAGCTTTTTGCAAGCTAACCCAAAATCTTGAAGTGTATCTTGGGTCACGATCCAAAACTATGGATACTAGCATACCATGCAACCTTACAATCTCATTCACGTACATACTAGCAAGACGTTCAAGGGAATAAGTCTCCCGTATCGGAAAGAAATGAGCAGACTTGGTTAATCTATTAACAATCACCCAAATAGCATTTATGCCTTGAGAAACCGTGGGAAGACCCGTAACGAAATCCATGGTAATGTGTTCCCACTTCCATTTCGGAATCTCAAGTGGTTGCAATGGACCCTTTGGTACTTGATGCTCCGCCTTTACACGTTGACAAGTTAAACACCTCGAGATAAACTTTGCAATCTCTCTCTTCATATTGTTCCACCAAAATGTATGTCGAAGATCACGATACATTTTAGTACTTCCAGGATGGATTGAAAATGGTGTATTGTGTGCCTCCATCATGATCTTGTACTTCAAATCAGAATCATTAGAAACACAAAGTCTGGAGTGGACTCGAAGTATTCCTTCTTCATCGATTTTTTGCTTCTGGAATAGCACCTTCTTGCACTTTCTTCTTCATACGCATCAGCTCCGGGTCTGTAGCTTGAGCAACTTTAACTTTATCGATTAAAGTTGGTTCTACGCGTATACTTGACATCATCGTACTCGTTCCTGTATATGATCTTCTACTCAACGCGTCAGCTACCACGTTTGCTTTTTCAGGATGGTATTGAATGGTATGATTGAAATCTTTCAACAGCTCGAGCCAACGTCAGTGTCGCATGTTGAGTTCTTTTTGAGTGAAGAAATATTTGAGGCTTTTATGGCCTGAATATATCTCCACTTTTTCCCCATATAGATAGTGCCTCCAGATCTTTAGCGCGAAAACGACTGCTGCCAACTCTAGATCATGAGTAGGATAATTCCTCTCATATTCTTTAAGTTGTCGCGAGGCATAGGCTATGACTTTCCCACGTTACATGAGAACACATCCTAACCCTTTGCCTGAAGCATCGTTGTAGATAACAAATCCATATGAACCAGATGGTATTGTCAAAACAGGTGCCGAAATGAGTCTCCTCTTAAGCTCTTGGAAACTCTTCTCGCATTCTTCGCTCCATACGAATTTGATATCCTTCTTGAGTCAGCTGAGTTAATGGAGTAGCGATTCGAGAAAATCCTTTTACGAATCTCCGATAATAACCAGAAAGCTACGTATTTCAATTACTGACTTAGGTTGCTCTCAACTGTGACTCATATCCCAATCTTGGATATCACGTCACAATGGAACCTATCAGTTACTACCATACGAATATGGCATCCCCTACGGAGAGTCTGGCTTCAGTGCATTCCACAAAGGAAGTCACCAGATAGAGGCTCGGGTACAAACTTCTACAGTTAGGTTTTTAACTCCTGAAGTTCAATAGGAGCCATTCAATATGAGATTTTAGAAATGGGTTTTGTACCGGGTTCAAAGTCGATACAAAATTCAATATCACGCTTTGGGAGTAAGCCAAGAAATTCTTCAGGAAATACGTCAGGAAACAAACAACAGAAATATCACTTAAATCTGACGTATTTTTGTTCAAGTCCATGACATGGGCTAAGAAAGCTTGACATCCGTTTTTTAATAAACGAATGACTTTACGGCTTGATATGAAAGAGTTTGACTTCAATGGTTTGGTTGCTTGAATTTGAATAACAGGTTGCTTAGGAATATGAAAACTAACAACCTTACGAAAACAATCAATTTTGGCATGATGAGTAGTTAACCAATCAATTTCTAAAATCACATCAAAAGCAAGTATCTTTAAAGAGATAAGATCAACAGGTAATGTGATGGTGCTAACTTGGATCACACAAGATTTATAAACAGTGGATGTGATGAAAGTTTCCCCTAACGGAGTTTCAACAGATAAGTCAAAGTCTAATTTTCTCCGGAGTTAAGTTTAAACGTTGAGCACAAGCAGGAGAAATAAATGAATGGGTAGAACCGGTATCTAATAAGGTATAGACTTCGTAAAAATTTATAATTAACTAACCCGTGCTAACTTCGTTCGGGTTCCTCGCATTCTGACCAGTCACGAAAAATGCTCTTCCAGGAACCGTTGACTTTGACTTTTCTGGGATAACTTTTTGAGTCACCACCCCCGTTGGACTTGGTTCCCCTACAGTGCAATCTCGAGCGATATGTCCTTCCTTTCCACAGTTATAGCATACCTTAAACTGTTGTGGGCAGTTTGGGTTGATATGTCCTTCTTTTCCGCACTTAAAGCATATGACCGGCGGTCGCTCTCCTCCCTTGGAACCAGTTGCTGCTGGTGCTAACGTCTTCGTATTGTCATTGTTGAATCTCCTCTTTTTAAAATCTCCTCCCGACTCGCTTCTTCTATTTTCATAGCCACGATTACCACCAGAGTGGTTGCCGTTCTTGTCTGTATTTTTCTTTCTCCGCTGGTTATCATTATTCTGATGACTGCTGTCACCGGTATGATCCTGGTTGTGGTCCCTCGATTGACCGTACTCGTTATCTCGCTCTAATAATTGAGCCCTGTTGACAACATCTGAATAGAGAGAAAATTTATGAGAAATGAGATATTGACGTATGCCGGGTTTCAAACCTCTCAGAAACATCCGCGTCATACGTTCCTCATTCTCCACCAAATGAGGTGCAAACCTGGACAACTCTGCAAACTTCGCCTCGTACTGGGACACCGTCATGTTATTCTGCTCCAGTCTAATAAACTCTACCTCCTTCATATGACGAACACTTTTAGGAAAGTATTTGTCATTGAACAGTTTCTGAAATGTCTCCCAAGACATGCTGAGTGCGGCTGGATGGGTACGTTTCACAGACTCCCACCAGTAGTCTGCCTCGCCACGGAACATAAAGGTGGCGAATGGTACCTTCTGTTCCTCCGTGCATCCCAAGACATCAAATATCTTGGTAATTTGCTTGACCCATGTCTCCGCCTTAATCGGATCTGGCTTTCCCCAGAATTCTGGTGGTCCCAACTCTTTGAACTGCTTGGCTGTGACAAGCCGCGCATTGCTATCATTTCCACCCGTATTCTGTACACGAGTCTCCCTCGTCTGATTTTGCATGAACTGCAAAAAGCTTCTAAACATCTCATCGTTCATCGTCTGCTCAGTGGTGTTGTTCACAGGAGGAACATTGCCAGCCTGTTGCACGTTTTCCTCGTTAGTGAGTACAGGTGTCTCCACGGTTTCATTTACTCCACTGTTAACATTCTCAGTCGACATTCTCAAATACTGCCATAAAACAAGGGTTAATTTAACAAATTAACAAATCACATAATATCCCTATATTATGACCGACCAACAAATAAGCTTAGGTAGGACACACTAGCGAAGGATTTACTCGTCTCTCCCCTCCTAGTTCTATTCCCCAATCTCCGCCAGAGATCATATCCCTAAGCTCTGATACCAACTGTGACGTCCCCAAAACAGGTCCAATCCATCTAACCCATTCTGAGTCGCCAAATACATGGTACAGAAAATAACTACAGCTTTATTATTACAATTGTCGTGCAAAATACGACAACACATATACTGTGAGTTTAAATACAAATATTGTCACCTAGACAGTATTCATACTCAATTAAGTCCTCATTATACTTATTGATACACTATTTTACAAAATAGTGAGGACTACTAAAACAACTGTCTTGAACCATTATTCCACACCCCGACTAGTACTCGCTACATTCTCGCCTCCTGAGAAGAAAAATGGAACAACAAGGAAAAGGGTGAGCTCAACTAGCCCAATAAAGAATATTATGACTAAGATAATATACAACAAATTATCCTTAGTCTTCAACAGGAAAAAATCTAATAGAATACAATAGACAACAAGTTTTAAATCAACAACTGCAGTGGAAACATCAATTCATTAGAAGAGTTAAGTAGAGAATGCAAACTACTATCTTCTATATATGAATTTAAAAGTTCATCGTCGATATTTTATCCCTGTAACATCAATCAATATATATCTGGAATCAAATATTCATCTTTGCACTACAAGCCAAAGATATTCATCAGTTGGTCGTGTTCACCTCAACACCTGTTCATCTTTGCACTACGGGCCAAAGATATTCATCATAAAATCATCAATCTTTGCACTACGGGCCAAAGATATTCAGTAACATCATCATTTAGGACTGAGGATGATGAAAAATATTTTAGAGAAAACGAATCCAGTGAATCAAAAGAGTAAATATTAAGGATTCGTATTTCAACTATTCCATGTCCAAAAATACCTCATAAACAATCATAGTGAAAATTCAAGAATGATCAAAACATGGATACAATCAAAGCTAGTATCCAGAATAGATATTTTGGACGAAAAGTAGAAATTTTCATTTTTCGGTGAATAGTAACTCGTGAATAGTAACTCGTGAATAGTAACCCCGACATGAAAAGTTCTAAATTTGATAAAAATTCAGATCAATACTTCGGCATAATGATATTGAAGAAAATAATATCATTTAAGAAGAAATAACATCCCTTACCTCAGCAAAAATAATACTTCTAGTTGAAACACCGGATATAGGTTATGACTTGAACTTGCACCGTATAGCAATACTCAAAGTATTAGAATACTCACAAGAATACGCTCACTAATGTAGAGAGAGAAAGAGAGAGAAACTTGTATTTCTGGTGTGATTTTTAATTCTAACCTAAGCACCCTATTTATAAGAAAATGCTTAGAACACCAAAGCAGAAAATTGAATATAATATTAATATAATTATACAAATTTTCCTTCGCCCACATTTAGTCAAAAACACCAGCCACACATGTTAATGATGTCCAACAAAATACAAAAAACGTTTTTCTTCAAACTAATAAATAAAACTTCCAAAAATCAATTATTTCGGAACTTCAGAACTTCAATAATTCATAATAAATAGCCCTTTTATCAGAAAATTTGAATCTCGCGAATTTTTATAGGAAATTCAATTCTCTACAACTTTGCAGAAGAAAGTTTTTCCAAATTCCAAACAGAAGTTGACCGAAATTCACAAACGGGCGATTTTACAGTCAATAATAAATTTTCGGTCAAGAATTATGTCCACCAACACACAAAACATGTGTTAATCATTTAATGCCACAAAAATATTCTTCCTCCTCATATACTCATATATCCCACATTCATTGTAAAAATACCACCATCAATATATTATTAAAATAATATATTTAAATGAATTATTTTATCAGAAAAAGATAAAATATTAATTTTCAACAATTGTCACATTAAAAATTTTCTCCATCTATATCCACATTAATATTTTCCTTATCATATAAATCAATAATTAATTATACACAAATAATATTACAGAATCACAGTACTGGCAACCAGGTCGTTCCCAGGAAAGAGGGGGCTTTCCAATAAGGATCTCTCCTTACTGGCGCGCAATTAGATGACCAAACCTCTCCTTAGACAGAACTTTCTAGACATTACCAATAATGTTATCTAATAATATTATTCAGATAATATGAATTATTGTTCCGATAATAGAAAATATTGTGTAGTGACAATTATTAAAACAACAGTAATATAAAATATCAACGCAGCAATTATTGAATCAATAAAATATAATATTGAACAGTAATTACTGTAACAATTATTGAGTAGTGCCTTCTTACGTAAGAATCAATAATTGGTGCAATACCGTGTGCTACTGTGCAACAACGCGTATTACTGTGTTTTAACCACCGTGTATTCCAACAGTATTAACGGCAACAACTACGCCGTTATTTATAAACAACTTGTTTTTGTCGTTTTCTTCATCCAATCACTTTCTGTTATGGGGCCCACACAAGGCTGCGCCGTCGTACGAATATTCCCCGACAACAAGAATATTCCACGACCAAACAAATATTCCCCGACAACAATGAATATTTTAGGACCACTTGCTTATTTGAAACATTTGCGCATTTTACCCATAACTAACCACATTAATCAAATCAACCCTTATTATTTCAAAATAATAAATAGAGGAATTTAAATTTCATTTATTAATAATTTGGGGTCTTACACCATCCAGTTCGAAGGACTTCCGTCGTATATGCTGGATCGCAGGACGATGTCTCATATCATGGATGAGGAGCGTGGCAAGGCTATTCAGCACCTTGATAGACATGACTAGAATCTGTTTAATTATGTGAAAGACTTAATTAGTATTTATATGTAAATTCCGATGTGTTTATGAACGAATGAATATGTTAATATTTTAAATCCTGTGGATTATTTTTTCTAGGATAGTTGATGTAAATAGCAGTTATGCTATAGTTTGATGTTAAAACTTTGAGTTGAATTAAATATATTAAGTTGTTTGAGATGATGTGATAAATGAGTATGTCAAATTGTTGAGTAATGCCTTAACTATTTAAAGAAATAAATAAAGTCATAATAAGCGTTTATTTTAACAGAAAATGCCGCCAAGGAGAAGACAACAACGTCAACTGGCTCAGGAAGAGTCAACAAATAATAACAATAACGCCAACGCTAATCCTGTTCAGCAGTTGGTGAACTTACTGACGGGAACAATGAACAATCAACCTCAAGCTCCACCAAACACAACGTTTAAAGACTTCAAGGCAGTGGGACCGCCAGAGTTCAAAGGTTCCAGGAACCCAATCGAGACTCAAACGTGGGTCATGGAAATGGAGAAAGTATTCGACGTTGCTAGGGTTAGAGAAGACCAGAAGACCGCTTTCGTAACGTTTATGCTCAAATCTGAGGCCAGCTACTGGTGGCAAGCAAACAAAGTGCGAGGAGGTGAAGGTGTAATTACGTGGGAGAGATTTAAAGAAATGTTTTTCGAAATGTACTTCCCAACTAGTTCGCAGAATCAGATGGAAATTCAATTTCTGGAACTGAAACAAGGAAACATGAGCGTACCTGAATACGCAGCTAAATTCGATGAGTTGGCAAGGTTTGCCCCATACCAAGTACACTCTGACGAAAGAAAGGCCAGAAGATTTGAACAAGGACTAAAGCCTTGGGTTTACAGTAAGGTGTCAATGTTTTAAATAAACACATTTGTCGGAGTACTGGAAAAGGCCATCCTCGCTGAAGGTGGGACCGATGCGGTGACCAAGTACAATCAAGAGCAGAAGAAGAAGAGTGAAGGTGAAGGAAATAACAAGACTGGTGGAAGTAACACTGGGAGTAGTCATAATCAGAAGAGGAAGTGGACGGATAACTCGTCAGCTGGAAGTCAACAAAGAGGACAGAAGAAGAAAATTGAAGCGTGCTCAAACTGTGGAAAAGCTCATCTGGGAGTTTGCATGAAAGGGAAGCGAGTGCGCTACAATTGTGGTCAGGAAGGCCACATATCACCAAACTGTCCAACCCAAAGAAGGGTGCTTTTTTTAACTGTGGTTCTAAGGATCATCTAGCGAGAGATTGCCCCAAGAAGGGGTCAGGAGGAGCAGTGCAATGAGGTAACCGTGGAAATAGCAGTGGAAATACCTTAACCATTACTGGACCACCTACAACAAACCGACCGAGCGCTAGAACTTTCAATATGACAGTGCAGGATGCAATCCAGTCTCGTGAGGTGGTGTCAGGTATCATTCCGATCAATGAAATTAATGCTTATATTTTATTTGATTCGGGTGCTACTTGTTCCTTTATATACGAAGACTTTGCTAATAGTTTAGATTTGCTTATGGATGAGTTGGAATATCCCATGAATATAGAAATTGCGAATAGAGAGATAATTCATGTTAAGTACGTGTTTAAAAACTGTAGGGTGGATATTAAGGGTAATATCATGAACGTAGATCTTATCCCTATTGGGCTTGGAGAATTTGACGTTATTTTGGGTATGGATTGGTTATCCAAGTGTGGGGCAGTAATTGACTGCCAGAAGAAGCGTATTAACCTTATGACTCCGTCAAAGGTTGTGTTTTATGGTAACAAGTCTCCTAGACAAGCGAGTTGTCTGACGATGATGCAGGCCAGGAAGTTGTTAAGACAAGATTGTGTAGGATACTTAGCTTACATAGTTGACAGTCGAAAAGAGAATCCGAAGGTAGAAGAAATACCGATTGTGAGGGACTTCGTTGACGTATTTCCAGACGATTTGTCAGGACTTCCACCAGATAGAGAGGTAGATTTCGTGATCGATTTGGCGCCCGGAACCGCTCCAATATCGAAGGCACCATACCGAATGGCACCAGTAGAGATGAAAGAACCGATGGTCCAACTACAAGAATTGCTAGACAAAAAGTATATTCAACCGAGCGTATCGCCATGGGGAGCGCCGGTGTTGTTTGTGAAAAAGAAGGACGGATCGATGCGGCTCTACATTGACTACAGAGAATTGAACAAGATCACGATTAAGAATAGATATCCATTACCAAGAATCGACGATCTGTTTGATCAATTAAAGGGAGCAAGATACTTTTCCAAGATGGACCTGAGGAGTGGTTATCACCAACTGAAGGTGAGACTAGAGGATGTACCCAAGACAGCGTTCAGAACGCGTTACAGTCACTACGAATTTTTAGTAATGTCGTTTGGTCTAACGAATGCTCCTACAGCATTTATGGGACTAATGAATGGCGTGTTCAAGCCGTTTTTCGTGGAGGTATTTATAGACGACATTCTGGTATATTCCAAAACCAAAGAAGAACACGAAGAACATTTGAGGTTAACATTGGAAGTATTGAGAAGGGAGAAGTTGTACGCTAAATTTTTGAAATGCGAATTCTGGATCGAGCGAGTACAATTTCTTGGTCACGTGATCGATAAAAACAGAATTTCGGTAGATCCATCCAAAGTAGAAGCCGTGATTAACTGGGAACAGTCGAGAACGCCGTCAGAAGTAAGAAGTTTTCTTGGATTGGCGGGATATTATAGAAGATTCATTCAAGATTTTTCCAAGATCGCAACTCCGTTAACGAATTTAACTCGAAAAGCTGTGAAATTTGTTTGGACGGAGAAGTGTGAGGAGAGCTTTCAAGAATTAAAGAAGAGGTTGAGTACGGCACCTGTGTTATCTCTTCCGGATTATACAGGCAATTTTGTTATTTTTAGTGATGCGTCGCATAAAGGACTTGGTTGTGTGCTAATGCAAAACGGTAAAGTCATCGCGTATGCATCACGACAGTTGAAGGATTACGAGAAGGGATACCCGACTCATGATTTGGAGTTAGCTGCAGTGGTTTTTGCTTTAAAAATTTGAAGGCACTATCTCTACGGGGAGAAGTGTGAGATATATACGGACCATAAGAGTCTGAAATATATTTTCACACAGAAGGATTTGAATATGCGTCAAAGAAGATGATTAGAATTAATTAAGGATTACGACTGTGAGATTTTATACCATCTGAGTAAAGCGAATGTAGTTGCCGATGCCTTAAGCAGAAAGGGTCATGAGAAATTGATGATGTTAACTGCTCAAGAAGAGCTAACTGTAGAAATGGAGAAACTGGAATTGGAAGTGAAGTATCCAATGGAGATTGATGAGAATCTATTTCAAATGCAATCTGGTACAACTCTACTAGATAAAGTGAAGGAGGCTCAGCTTCAGGACGACGAATGCAAAAAGGTGACAAAGAAGATATCTGAAGGAACTGAACCAAGATTTAAGAGGGATAAGGAAGGAATACTGAGATTTGAAAGCAGAATTTGGGTTCCGCCAGTATAAAAAAATAAGGAAGAAATTTTGAGCGAGGCTCATAGTTCAAGATATTCGATTCACCCTGGTATTACAAAGATGTATCAAGATCTTAGACAACATTTTTGGTGGCCAAATTTAAAACGCGATGTTGCAGAATGTGTTGCCAAGTGTTTGACCTGTCAGAAAGTAAAAGTAGAACATCAGAGACCAAGTGGTTTACTTCAACCGTTAGAGATCCCAGAGTGGAAATGGGAACATATTACAATGGACTTTGTGGTTGGCCTTCCGACGACTCAGAAAGGCTACGATGCAGTATATGTTATCGTTGACCGACTGACGAAATCTGCACACTTCCTTCCAATCAAAATAATATTCAACTTAGATCAGTTGGCTAGGCTATACGTAAAAGAGAATGTTTCAAGGCACGGAGTTCCGATATCAATTGTTTCAGATAGGGATCCGCGTTTCACATCAAATTTCTGGAAACGTCTTCAGGAATGCATGGGTACGAAGTTGCCAATGAGTGCAGCTTACCACCCTCAAACAGATGGACAGAGCAAGAGAACGATTCAAACATTAGAAGATATGCTAAGAGCCTGTGTAATGGACTTCAAAGGAAATTGGGATGATCACCTACCGTTAGTAGAGTTCGGCTACAACAACAGTTACCACGCTAGTATTGGCATGCCACCTTACGAAGCGTTATACGGCATAAAGTGCAGAACTCCGCTTTATTGGGATGAAGTTGGTGAAAGACAATTGCTAGGGCCAGAATTGGTACAGCAGACAGCAGAAATAGTCAAAGTGATCCGAGCACGACTGGTAGCGGCTCAAGATCGACAGAAGAAATACGCTGACCCACATTGTAAAAATATCGAGTTTGAATCAGGTAGTTATGTTTTCTTGAAGGTCTCTCTCTGGAAAGGAAAGATTAGATTCAGAAAGAAAGGGAAATTGAGCCCAAGATTCATTGGACTCTTTGAAGTACTGAGAAGAATCGGAGAAGTTGCGTATGAGGTAGCCTTTACCTCTAGCACTCGAGAATATCCATAACGTCTTCCATGTTTCTGTGTTACGACCCTACAAGCCTGATTACAAGCATGTAATCGAATACGAACCCCTACATTTTGAGAAAGACTTATCTTACGAAGAAATTCATGTCCAAATTGTCGACCGAAAAGAACAAGTTCTGAGAAATAAAGTTATACCTTCAGTTAAGGTAATTTGAAGAAACCACAACGCTGAAGAAGCTATGTGAGAACTGAAAGAGAATATGATGAAGAATTACCCTCATTTATTTACTTAATTTTTTGTAAGCGATTCTGGGGACAGAATCGTTGTAAGGGGAGGAAGAATGTAACGGGTTGAGATTTATTGAGTCGTGATTTTGGGGACAGAATCCTTTTAAGGGGGAAAGATGCGACGAACGAGAATTTTGTAATTTATTTTAATATTTATTGAATTAAATAAATATTTTTTGATGATTTAATTATTGGATTAAATAATTAATTGATGCAATTGTGGTAGATTAATTTAATTTTATGTGTTGCATTTATTAAGTTAATGTGGAGAATATGTATTATATAATTATGTGAGCTTGCTGAATTAAATGAATTATTTAATGAAGCATGATGTTATTTAATTAATGTAATTATTAATTAGAGATTTAATAAATTGTCATTATTTAGTAATGAGATATTTAATTATGTGACTATACGAAATTATGAGAAATTATTATATTTTATTAAATTAAATAAGATATATGAATTATTGTGCAAGTGGATGTGACATTAATTAAATTAAATTGTAAAGGTTTTTATTAGATTAATTGGTTTTGTAATATATTAACCATAGCCAAACACGGCCTTAGTGGGAGTTGCCACCAGTTACCCATGACTGGGTTAACTGGCCATGATGCGCGTCTGTTCTGGGCTATATTATGTGTATGCTCCTTCTTTTCAATTATTCTTCTAAGTTTGATAAAAACATCATAGAGAGAAAGTTTGAGAAATTGTTGAGTGAGTTTGCTTGGTGTGTAAGAATTTTTGAGGAAGGCTTTAATTCATCTCCTATTACTTTATCTACGCTTGGGTAATCTCCTCAACCCAATTGTTATATTTACGTCTTTTAAAATTTCCATGAGTATGGCTTAAGTCTTCTGTGAAACTCTGTAATTGGTTTAGGAGTAATGTTTATGGGTTATATGTGTGTTATGTTATATCAAATTGTGTTTAATTATGTATATGTTGTAAACCATAACATCAAATTCATGAAAACATGTCGTATATGATTTCTACAAAATTAAAGAGTATGGGTTTTGGCCTTATGGCCTTATACGTGATATTTTATGTAGTGATCGTATATTATCCCTAAATTTTACAATCCTATATTATTATGCATGTTGATACGAAGAGACCAAGCCTTAAACGAACGGAATCGGTGTTATAACGAATTCGTAGTGTTAAATTTTTGATTTTATTCATTAACTTCAAGAACATCAAGAACAGTCAAATTTTACATGATTTAATTCTGTTATTGGGTGTTTTAAATGGTTAAAATCACTTTACAAAGGTTGGGTTATGTTTATGTATAAATTATAACATATGGGTATGTGTAATTTGGTGAAATTAGTGTTAAAAATGTGTTGATTTCGCTGAATTATGTGTTCTTCGCGAACTGGAAACTCAAAGTCTGGGGTTTCGCGTCGCGGCGCCAACTCCCAGTTCATTTCTCGCGCCGCAGCGCCACTGCGCCGCAACACCAAGTACCAGGCCGCGGCGCCACTCTCTGGAAAGTTCAAGAATGAGATTTTTTAAATGTTTAAGCCTAACAATGTGTTAGTGAATTAATGTAATGAACATGCAAACATGTTAGAAGTATAATGTGATGATAAAATAGTTGTTTAACATGTAAATAACATAATTACATGTGAATTGAATTATTGAATACATAATTAGCTTGATAATTCATGAAGTACAAATTATGTGACAACTAATGTGATAAATTGATTAAGTATAGTCAATAATTAAATTAGACAAAAAGAAAGAGTTTATGATGATTAATTAAGTTATAATTAACTGGTATTGTGTATGTGAATGGTATGTAGGATTTAATTCAAAGAACGAGTTTAGTTAAAGTGTAATCTACGCACGAGGCAAGTTTTCTAAACTTAAACTCTTAAATTTGAGCAAGTTTCCTAACCCTACTTGTCATTATTGTTCAAGCTTATTATTTATCTCGAGTAAATTATCATTACTATTATTCAATTTCGAATGTTATATTAAAGATTTATTATCTTTTCAAAGCATAATTCAGTTATACAATAATTGTCCTATTGTATACTTCTTAAGATTATTATTCAAATTGAATATCATTATTGTTGAACCTTATTAGACTAGTGAAACCTTAATAATTCAACTAGTACATAGTTGATGAGCGTTCTAAATTTCAGAACCCTTGATGAATTATCCAAACCAAACTTCCTTTGGTGCGGACTCGAATGACAAACTGAGATGAACAACCCTGTATAGGGGATTATTTACGCTTTAGTGTTAAGATATTGTGCACAATATGGTACTAAGGGCTGATCTCCCTAAGTACGAGAAGAAGGTCCATAGTCTTATGACTGTTAAAGGTTTCCAAGTATAACTCTTGTTAACCTAGGACATAGTTCAAGGTCTTATGACCCTCAGAATTCTTTTGATTCTTGTTATTCACTCTTGATTCAAAAGTTGAGCTTTTATTCAAATGTCTTTGATTTATTCGCATGTTATTATACTGTTATTTCATTTTTATACTTGTGGGCATTTGTGCTCACTCTTGCTTAATAATAACATTGCAGTTAAGAACGAAAGAGCTAACGAACCTTCCACTAGTAAGGGCAAGGGCAAAGTTAGCAAATGATGGAGACTTGTTATTTGATATGACTTGTTATTTTATATAATGTATTTTTTTAAGACTTAAGTTAAAGATGTTGTTTAAGACTTATTTATTTATAATTCCGCACAGATGTTTAAGGTTAGTTTAACCTGGGATTGTATTATTATTCAGATGTTGTAACCTTTAAGGGGAAGATTTTATTTCTATTATTGCATGGTTTGCTTTATTATAGGTAGATAGATAGATGATTTTTGTATCGTGAACACCAAATCCTGTGAAAATGGAAGTACCGGATTTGGGGTTGTCACGGATATTATATGAGTATGTTTGAATAATGGTATATCGTATATGAATAAGTATACACGTTGGAATACGGGATTAATACGTAAATTATACGTTATAAGGCTTTACGCCAAATGAAATAGACTTGTGGATTTGTGTAGGGAGTGTAAGTCCAATAAGGAGTAATGTGCAAGCCCAATGTTAAAGCCCAAATGTTTGTAATGTATAATCTAATGTGGATTAATGAAAGCCCAAACTATGATTAAGCTAATTAAACTTTAAGCCCAAACTATTAATTCAATGGGTTAGGGTGACCCATGGGGCAACCCATATTCACATGGTTGAATGTGATGACCAAGTAAAATAAGTAAGGACCAAGTAAACTTAATGATTAAGCAAAGGAAGTAAGGAGCAAGTAAACTTAAGGGCTAAGCAAGAGATAAGTAAATGTGATAAGCAAGTAACTTAATAGATAAGTAAATGTGATGAGCAAGTAGACTTAAAGGCTAAGTAAAGTGCTTATACTTAATGGCTTAGCAACAGATAAGTTATGTAATGACCAAGTAGACTTAATGGCTAAGCAAATGTGGAGGCCAAGTAAACTTAGTGCTTAAGCTAGGAATAGTAAGGAGGTGGAGTGGATTTATGACCATTATACCCTAACTTTGTGATTTCTATAAATAGAAGATGTCCTAGCTCATTTGTTGGTTGTTTTATTTCATCAAACATTCTAAGAGCATATTGGCTTGAGAGAAAAAGCTAGAAAAGCTAGATTTCATAGTTCAAGATTCAAGAAAAAGATTAAAGTTTAGTCAAGTGATCTTCAAGGGTAAGAACCTAAACCATGATTCTCTTTCTCTTCCATTGTTAGAGAAATGAGTAGTGGTAGAACATGTAAGCTAAGAAGGAGTAGGAATGACTAATCAAAAGACTTAAGCCGTGAATAAGTCATGTGGTAAGATAAGCAATAAATGAAGTTTGAACTTAAAGAAGAACTTGTAAGAACTTGTAACATGATTACATTAATGAAGTTAGTATGATAAGAAGGATCAAGGATGATGGTTAAAAGACTAAGACCATGATAAGTCTTAAGAAATGGAATCATAAGTAGTTTATACTTTTATAAGTTACAAACTCATAAAGAACAAGTAATAACTTATCATGATTATAAGTTAATGAAGTATGTATGTTAAGCTGTTAGTAGGATGGATAGAATCCATTTGAAGCGATGAAAAAATCATAGGAAACAAAGTTATGCTGGAAATCACACGATTAGATGATAATCGTTGAATTCGTGAAATTCTCGGAATGGAAGTCGAATTTTGATATTGAGCTCAAAAACGTTGGTTTTCAATGGAGACGAGTCTTATTTGGCATAAATAGAGTTGTGGACTTGAAAATGGCCAAATTCTAACTTAGAACGAAGAAACGAGCGTTGATCATTCACGAACGTTTATTGTTTGGGTTAAAAATGAAACTAAAGTTAAATTATGAGTTAACGGATTCAAAAATGTAAAATTCTTGCATGAACACGTAGATTATGTAATTTATAATCTAATGGGTTGTGAACGAGCCAATTCGGAGTTAAAATGAAGAAGTTATGAGGCCAAAAATCTCACATAAGAAAAAGTCTACCAAAAATTTTTTAGGCTCAGGGTTCGCGCCGCAGCGCAACCCAGAGAAGAAAGGTCGACGCTGCAGCGCGAGGCCGAACCATAGCCCACTGTTAGTTGGCGCCGCAGCGTGGCTAATAGCGAAGGAGATGGCGCTGCAGCACCGTGACCGAGTCATAGGTACAGAAACCCGCACCGCAGCGCGAGTTGTAGAGCAAAAGCTGGTGCCGCAGCGCCAGCACTAAGTGAAGCATAGAAAAGAATGTTTTTGAATGTAAAGTAAAGGAGAAGTGAATGAAGAGTAAATTAAATCCTTAATTAACTTAATATAACATCATTAAGGATGTTATAAACCTTAAGTATGTCACTAAAGGTTTGGGGTAAGTCAATTGGAGATGAACGTGAACGCTATGTAATAAGTATACTTAACCAATAATGGTCGAGTTTCGATTAATAACGTAATAACGTTAGTAAGCTATAAGTAAGATTAAAAAGTTGAATGGATCTTTATTAATGAAGTAAGTTCACTTAAGACATAGAAGAGAAAAAAGTTGGTAAAAAGTTGAATGGATCTTTATTAATGAAGTATGTCACTCAAGCCGGAACCAATAATAATAAATATAATACATAACCTAATGTGGTATGTTATGTGGTTATGTGTTGTAGAAACCGTAAAGACTGAAAGGAAAAGTAAATTTTCTATATCAGATGTTGAAGGCAATTTTTTCTTATCACTTGTCTAACCTTCGTGTTAGTCAGGTTTTCTGTGATTCATGTATGAGACGCATGAATTATTTTACGAAAGGGTCGATGCCAGTTTTGACTCGGCTAGACTAATCTTGAAAGATTGATTAATTTATTTACAAGTCTTTCAATATAGAATTAATAATATTATCCTACGCCAATTATTTGGTACGGATTCAAGGTAAGCCTGAGTATGAATAAACAAATGTATTTTACATCAATTATTCGATGGGCAAGCGAGGTTGCCAAAACTTAAACGTACACATATTTAAAGGATGTAGTGTTGATCAACATAGAGTACTATAGGCTAATCACCTAGACGTGCTCGTAAGATATGCCGGACTTACGGACTTAGTTACAGGTTGTCCTTTTCAAATAAAGTATGAAATGCTCATGGTTTGGGACCGGAATTGATGTTTTACTGAATATTGTCATTGTAAAACGTTTTGAAGAAAAAGTGAAGTGCTACAATAGTACTTCATAACTATTTTTCAGTTATTGAAGATATATTATTCCTATGTTTCAAGCATGTCGTTTAAATGAAATTATTGTACTTGCTGAGCTTGTTATCCTCACTCTTGCTTGAACCATATGATTGCAGCTAAGGTCGAGCGAACCGAGGGTTCCAGTAGAGATAAAGGCAAGGCGAAGAGAAATGATTAGTTTATCCTATAATAGACTAGTAAGTGTATGTATTATATTATGACGAACAATGAATGTAATGGTTTAAGAACTTGGAAACGAGATTTATTATTATCAACGTAATAAGAATGTCGTTGATTCACTCATCTTGATGTGGTTTCAATAGAATGAATGTATAGTTATGAGTACCGTGTAGCACCATCTGTCGGGTTAAAAGATACCCGGATTTAGGGGCGTCACAGAAACCTTGATCAGAAATCAAGAGGAAGTACATAGGAGAGAGATATAATCTACATCAGGAAGAAAATCAGAAAAGACGAGGTATGCAGACCACCTTTAAAAAAACCCATACATTCAAGCATCCAATCAAAATAAATCCAATCTCATTGGTCAATAGTTCATAATCAATCTCGTTTATTATCATATATATAACCATATGTATCAATAAATTAAACATTCATCTCATGAATAATAAATATTTAATATATATTGATATCAATTTAATGGGCAGATTTAATTAGCATTAATTTTAATTATGATTTAAAAATAAACTCCTATATTTAATTAACATGAAATTATATTTTAAATACAAAATAAACAACTTTATTTTAATTTAGAACTTCTGGAAAAACATGAAATCTATTTTTTTAATTTAAATAAACCTTTTATTTTAATTATTAATTAGATTTTATAAATGAAAACAATTTTTATTCCTTTTTAGGTACCGGCACTGCAACTCCCAAGATGTACTGGGTTTGGGCGCTGCAGCGCTGGATCAGCCCGTTTTTTGAAACCCGGTCCTGACGCTGCAGCACCAAGTTTATACTGCGTAGAGGCACTGCAACGCCAGTTGACCCATTTGGAAAACTGACCTGGAGCTATAGCGCGCCGTTTACTATATAAACAGGCACTGCAGCGCCAGTTTGTAGACACTATTTTCCAGTTCGTGAATTCAACAGTTTTTCTCAAAAAACTCAATTCTATACTAATAATTATGCCTAAAAAATTTGTACAAAACATATATCAATCATATATATCAAATTTAAATAATTAATAACTGAATAAAGGTTTGGCCCTGATGCCACTGTTAGGTTTATGAGAATCATAGACGCAATCAAATTGCAAAATAAGCAGAAGCATGACAAAATCAAATTTAAAAATTTTCAAAAACAAATTACTGGATCATCCTCGGATCATCCTTTATGCATATTATTAATTAAAGTGAATGATAAGAAGTTATGGAATCATGCCCTTGAAGATTCTAGCTTCCACAGGTACGAGTTCAACTCCTAGTTCTTCGTGATCTCCTTGAATATCCGGGATTGATTTCTTTCTTTGATCAACGTTAGCCACCCAAGTGTTTGGCCTCTAGAGGTGATCCACCAAGGAATAAGGATTATTCAAGGAGGGTGGTTGGCTAAACCCAAGTATTTCTATCTCTGCAGAAAAGGACTACTCTCCAACAATTGAAATTACATATACTGATATCTAACATAAGACTCCACTTGTATATATATATATATATATATATATATATATATATATATATATATATATATATATATATTAGTCAACCCTTCTAATCTATTTAGAAATATGGTTTTATTTAATTAATTAATTTCCTTTAATTAATTAAATTCCTTTAATTAATTAAGCTCCCTAATCTTATTAGGGATAATTAATTAAACTCTTTTAATTAATTTACCTCCTAATCTTATTAGGAATAAATGAGAGTACTTATATTAAATTAATTCCCAAACTTCTTTAGAAATTAAAATAATAATAATTGTAATAATATTAATAAGACTCCTCTTATTAATTTATATTTAATATTTCTAAAATATTAAATAATAAATATTAAGGTATTTAATTTATTCTATCACCAGAGATTAAATTAAATATACCTAACATATTATTACGATTATGCTATTAATTTCTTAAATAATTTTTCTTCCTTTTATGGTGTGACCCTTTAGGTTCTCCATATTAAACCGGTTGTGAATAAATCAATTTGAAGAATTCTAATCTTATTTAAATAAATAAATTAAACTAGTAATCTATTTAAATAAATAATATTTATTCTAAAATAAGGATAAGTATCCTTAGCGATCAACGACTTTCCAGATAATATAGATTTCAATATTAATCATAAAAGAACCTTTGAGTAAATAGTTTCTGTACAGTTCAATCGTTCCACCATACAATGTCCTAATTAAATATAAGACATGGAATTACTGTCAAGTCTTATTTTATTTAATTATATGCATTTCAATTCCCAAATACACAACACCGAATAAATGCATTCCACATTGGCCAAGGATTCTTGATTTGTTATTTATCGAATCACATAGGACATTTCTCTTCTTTTACTAGAAGTGGTAGATTCTTTATTAATCATTCATTATCTCCATATATAACTTATTACACCCAAGCATACCCTTTGATATACCCTAAGGGTCTTAAGGAATAAGTCAAAGTATAATTCATTATACACAAGATACTATGATGATCTCAAGTCTAAGGATCACTTGTACTATTATTACTATAGAAATTCCTATTGACAGGTAAGTAAAACTCCATTGGGCATTCCTTAGCGAGCCACGTTCAGTGAACTTGTTCTCCAATAAGCACCTGCATACCTGCTTTAGTGTCTCCACACAGATGATAATGAGATCAATCATCCTCATCTAATAAGCAAGCAACGTATGTACCAATCTATCCAGATTCACTAATCTCCTTTTTAGTTATCCAACGTTTGGGAACTATTTTAGTTTTAAGCTATCTAACAATTTAGATCTCATTAGCATGATCATCATCATGATTATAAAAATATTGCTTAAAACCATGGGTTTATCACATATTAATAAAAACAACATTATGTAGATAAATAATTGCTTATAAATCATTCCTTTATTAATAAATAAATAAGATTGATACAAAGTATATGCTTTATGATCATAAATGATTTGCTTGTATGGATACTACTTTCATACACTACTTATGTTCTATGTCTTCATCTGTTTCGCTCTGAGTGTTATTGGTAAATCGTAGAGTGGTACTTGAGATTGGCTTTTTGATCTGCCACTCTTACTTCACCTACATCAACTCTATGGCTTCTAGGCACTTCTTCTTTCAGTTCTGCCATGTTCTTCATCATCTTGGCACTTCGGCTCATAGCTCTTTGACTCTTGGCTTTTCGGCTCTAGGCTCCTTGGCACCCTGGCTCTTTGACTATGTGCTTTTCATCTCTTTGGTTCTTCAGCTCTTTGGCACATCTCTGCATTCTTCATGGCATTGCAACTCTAGTTGTTGTGCATTATGTCGCACTTGCTTTTTTGCTTAAGCCAATAATTCAAATCTTTTTATTTTGTACTATGGCTCCTTAATTAATTTGGTGCGATAACTCCCTTGATTCTATTGTTGATATGGCTGAGATGATCAACAATTTTGAATTTTAAATCTCAAAGATATTTATAGTCTTTCAAAAGACTTCCCGTTGCAAAGTGTCTATTGGAGCATTTATGAATCAGATATCTTAGTATCCTTGATGTTAACTTTCTGTACTTGTATCAGGTTGCTTTCGCCTGGTCACATCAAACTTCAGCTTTGTCTCCCAATAGCTAGATATCTTTTTTCTTCAAAATAGTTGTTAGACACATTGATCTGATCTTCATTCTTGTTCAAGGATACGCTGTTGGATGCGTCGGGACCTTCAATATTGCAACGTTCTGATTGTCAGTCTTATTTGTCAGACTTGACTTTGCTCTACTAACTTGATGATAGTAGACCGATGGGAATTATAGAGTTAAGCTTTATATTTTCTCTACGATTGTTGACTAGATTTCTATTTTACTATCTGTTCTTTTGCTTGCTTTTCGATGATAGTAGACTGATAGGAATCGTAGAGTTGAGCTTTGCATTTGGTCTACAATTATGACTTGGCTTCTGTTCTACTATCTACTATTCTGTTTGCTCTATGAATAATTTTTCCATTATGCTTTAGCAGATTTTTAATTATTCTCTAAACTCTTTTAGTAGCTCTGTGATGCTAAAGACAGCTCTACGATTAGACTGTCTCTTTGAACTATTACTTTCACCTTGGCTACTACTTTACGAACTCTTGGTTTACTCTGCGAACTGACTTATTCTTTATGATTAGGCAGAGTACTTTATGATGCTTGTGTAGACTAGAAGACTTCTCTTTGTTCTCTGAATGTCTTGGTGGCTCTATGATGTCAAAGATAACTCTTAGGTATGTTTGTCTCGATGCTTTACAATACAAGCTATTGCTCTACGAAATCTTGATTACTCTGCAAACTCACTTGTGCTTTGTGATTAGGCAGAGTACTTTTGCAATTCATCCTTTGTAGAGACATTCTAGAGATTACTTCTTATTAGGACTATACTCATACGTTCTTAGAGTATATCCTTTTTGTCGACGCCGGGAAAATTTAATTCCTAATGTTGGTTATTGTAACCTTTATTATTTCGCTAGGTTGACTAATTTATTTAAAAGGCGATGTTTAGGAAAAGGACCGACATAAATGTCGACGATTTTGAAAAGATTGATTTTATGCGATTTTGTCGAATTAGACAAAGCCACCAGTTGGTATGAGTTCAAAAGGATGTACCAACTCATCTGGATTTTGGAGGTTTTCGTAGTATGACCCAATATGTGACTCCATTTAATTTGGTTGGAACATGAGATTCATAGAGTTTGGGGGCTTGCTTAAGCAAGGGAAGGTGTTAGGCACCCCCCCCCCGACTTTCGTGAAACACGGTTACCACGACTTTTTAATTCCCTATGTGTGTGTGTGTGTGTGATTTTAACTATAAAGGTGCTTGAGTGCTTTATCTTGAAAGTGTTGTTGTGTCTAAGGGTTTGAATTATAGAAAAGTTCATTTTTTTCAGTTAAAGCATATGAAAGTGATGTTTTGAAAAGATGGTTTTCAAACCCATCGCCGAATAAGAATCAAGGCCCTTTGATATTCTAGAAGCGGCTTGATTTGATTTTAATCGAGATGTGAAGCATCTTCGAAGAATAAATCCAAACTATTAACTACAATGGTCGGGCTCCTTGTGGACATGGAAGCCATCGAAGTAAGCCGGAGCACCACAAACCACAATATCACTATTTAGGGGGCCTTAAATCCAGATACTATTTTAAGGCCCAAGATTATATGTAAAATGGATTGCAAGCTGATTTCACAACTTAAACAAGTCCATCATGGGAACCGATTTTAGATGTATTGATTGAATCTTCAACCATATAGTTCCTAGGCTCGCATAATATCATTTAAAACCTTGCATAAAGTATATATTTAAGACAAAGTATACATATACTTTCTAACTTCGCTAAACAAGTGATTTATCAATTAAATTCGCACGCGATTAGTTAAACTTCCTACGTCCTCTAGATATGGATCTAGGATATCGTGGTAGCAATAACATTTACAAAACTTTAAAATAAACTAGATCTACCTAGATCTGTGCCTGTCTAGCTCAATGGGTCAAGCTATGAAGCTTTTGGACCGGTTAAATGTTAGATCAGTCTAGATCTAGTCAAACACTACAAATATAAACTATTTTCACAAAATAACCGGTAAAAAACTAGATCTATGCACAACCAAGCAGTATATATATATAAGTGTTATATATATATATATATATATATATATATATATATATATATACACACACACACACACATTTGAGAAGATCTTACTTATTTACACGAGATCTACAAATGAACGACTGAAAGCTTCAAAGAACTTGATTTCAACCTTTAAAAAGTTGATATAACAAGGTTTATATGTATAGAAGTGTCTAGAACTGAGATTTACAGTGTTTAGGAGCAAGATCTAGTCTTTTCTCTCTCTAAGTCGCGACTTCTCTATCTCTAAAATGTTGTCTATCTCTCTAGCAATCCTCTCTCTCCAAATGAGCTGAAATCCGTCCATTTAAAGAGGAAAAAGGTGGAACTGCATGTACAATGGAGGCAACCGCAACTACACCTGCAACAGCCCAAAAGTGGCTCCACTTGCTTGATTTTCGTCTCCCGAAGTCAGTTTTAATGTTGCGCGCTGGAACGACCATAACTCTCAATCCGGGAAGAGTTAGAAGACGTGTCATATCATTCAGAAAATCTCTTTCTGATAGCTTCACAAAGGTATAATATTTGCCCAATTTGAAGCTCGGGAAGGCAGAGAATAAGGGGAAATATCATCCCGAAGTAGATGTCAGCTAGTCATTCGCCTTGCTGTGCACTAGACAGCCCGCTCCTTTCAATTCGGGAATAGTTGAGAGATGTAACAATCCAAAATTTTTATATATAATTTCAAATATTTATTGAATTAAATAAATATTTTTGTTGATGTGTTTATTGTTAAATAAATATTTGTTTAATTTAATTATTTAAATAAATAATTTATGAGTTGTGGGGAATTAACTTAATTAAGTATAATGTGTTAATTAAGTTAATATTCGGTAATTTGGTAATTTTGAATTTTGAAGTAAATTAAATTAAAAGAGTGACGAATTAATATTCTGATTTAATTTAATAATTGAATTAGAGAGTTGATAAAGATTAAAAGAATTGTAATAATATTGTTTTAATTTAATTTAGTAATTTAAGGGATGTATTAATTTATTAAATAAAATTATAATGAAAATTATAATTTTGTGGTAACTTGGTTATGTGGCATTTTATTTTTATAAGTTGATGTTAACATTAATTTAATTGAGTTGGAATATTAGAATTTAATTAAATAAAGTGTGACAATAAACTATATAATAAATGAGTTATTAAAATAAATTATTAGAGATTTAATTCAGTTTTGCCAAACAAGGCCTAAAAATTTTAAGTCTTTAATTTTAAATTGGTTTTAGCCAAACAAGCCTTATGGCTTTTGATTTTCAAAAGAATTATAACTGACATCAGTTATTATATGAATTAATATGTAATATATGTATATGTCAATTATATTACGTATATTATATATTAGTTATATTATATTATATCAGTTTTATATTACGTAAAGTTAAAAGAGAGAAAGAACATAGAAGATAGAATGAAAAGAAAACACAGAGAAAGAAAAGAGAGAGAGAGGTTTGAGAGAAAGTGAGAAGTCTGTGAGTTTGAAGGAAGAAGTTTGAGAAATCAAATAAACTAGCTAATCATTTTTGTTGGTTAAACAAGCAATTGAAGGTATAATTTTAATTTTTAAAGTTTTGTTTTGTTTTAAAAGTTCTCTGTGTCTGAGTTTCATGAACAATTAGTTGAAGTATGGGTTAAACATGTTAATTAGTAAACATAAACTGTTTTTATGTGGTTTATATATGATTTAGAGTAGTCTAATCCATGAAAGTATAATATATGTGAAGATATTATGTTTACAGAAAAATATAGATATGTATATTTGATATGACTTATTTTAGAATCACAATTGACACTCAATTCATAGTATAAAGTGTAAATTGACTATTGATTGTGAAAATACATGAAGAAACAAAAATAAAGTAATTGAAACTAGTTGTTTTGGTTGAAAAATGAATTCATAGTGATTAATTTCGCTAAGAATGTCAAAAAGTGAGAAAATAGTAAAAACATAGAATTTAAAGGTTGTAATTTTGATGTTTATGTTGTTTATATGGTTAGAAACATGTTACAAATATTAGTTATTGTTTATGTAAAGTTTATACTACTTGGGTAAGTTGGTATTGTTGTTAGAAAGGAGTTTTTAGGCCAATTTGGCTTTGTTATGTGTTCTTCGCGAACTGGAGCGGCCTAGAACTGTGTCGCGGCGCTGCAACGCTGGCTCAGAGCACAGTTCTAGCGTTGCAGCGCCGGCTCAGCGCTACAGCGCCAGTTTAAGGCCTTAGTTGAGCGCGACAGCGCCAGACTAGCACTGCAGCGCCGGTCCTCAGTAGAAACTGGGGCGCTGCAGAGTCAGTTAGCAGTTTGGCCCAGAAAGTTGATTTTTATTATACAATTGTGTAATTATTAATATAGTGTAATGTTATGACTATAAAAATGAGATTTGTAATATTGTGGTGTTATAGTACCAAATATGAAAAATATTATTAGTAATTAACGTATTATGTGATAACTAAAGAGTTTTGTTATTGCATTAAAGGTGTGGTTAAACCTAAGACTACAAGTCGTATATGAAATAGATACTTAATTATGTACTGAGATCATGTAGTAACTAATTATGTCGTGATGACATTTGTATAGGATATTGAGAATCAAGTTATACTGTTTAGTTTATATGCAAGGCAAGTTTTCGAATCTTAATCTCTATTTGAGCTTTTCCTACCTTACTTATTTTATGCGAGTTCTTAAATTCTATTGAGCAAAGTTCTTAATTTTGTTTCCTTATTTGGAAAATGTTACCTTAGCTTATCATTTTTGTTCAAGCAAGGTTTATTATATCATTTCAATGCTTTGAAATTTATTCTTAAAGCATGAATTTGATGTATTATACTATTCATTTATAGTTCATAACTACTCTATAACATGTTGTTGTTGAACACTCGCATTGTCATTGTGAGAGCCCCGAATCCGGGTCCCAAATCAACGAGGATCCGGTACAATCATTCTATACTATTTGCAGAAGATATAAACATAAATTGTTTATACACTACATTTACACACTAACCCCAAGGTCGAAAACCTTCACATAATACTTGAACTAATATTTTATCTAACATACAATGTTATTATTATACTATACTATTAAAATTTAGCTGCACATCCAGTCCCAAGCTGTACTTGCCCTTAACTTTATCTATATCCGATGTATTCATCTTAATCTGCAATGTTAATCATGATATAGCAAGGGTGAGCAACAAGTTTGCCCAGCAAGTACAAGTTCAATAAATTAAGGATATATCATGATAGAAAGAATTGTACAATAAGTTGGCTAAAATTCTGCAATATAATTGAGAACTAGCATGAACAATTTTTCATAACTGAAAGAACATTGAACATGAACATATCAATTATATCTGGACCGAATGGTAATGAAGGTGATCAGAGTCATTTGGGAAATTCTTGGTTTTCCAGAACAGTTAGGTTATGGTCGATCAACTATGTTTGACTGCTTATAACTTGAGATCTAGACATGGTATGGAGGTGATTCCACTTCCAGTATACTCTCCTCATGGCAAAGAACAAATCTATAACTTAAAACACAACAAATCATTAACATACAAATATCAATGGGCCTTGACATTAGGTTGTCAGACCATAGATTTAGGGTTCTAAGTCGGTTCAAAAAACTTGATTTCTAGTATCTACATGTTATGGATCTTTGATGTAACATCTTGGATCACTCAATAACATCCCTTAACACAACTTTAACCAACTAAACATGACATATAACATTAAATCACATGATTTATAAAATTAGGGTCTATACCCTTTATGCTTTAATCTTTTATTCTGATCCTTTGACCCTGTTCTTGTTAAGCTAAGAGGTATTCTTGGCTTTCTATATCACAAACTTTCCCTTAAAGTTTCGAGAATTAGAGAGAGAAAAGAGGTTGGATAAGATAAGAAGTAAAGTAAGATTGTGTAGGTGGCATGTATTGGTTGATATGGGATAGATTTTATCATATGGCAATATCAAATGGGGTGAGTCACCAAGATTTGGTGTAACCTTTTACTTAAAAAGTAAGAAAAAGGGCATTTTGGTCATTTCGCATTCACTAAGGGGAATTTGGTCTTTTCCCCTATAATTTGAAGGGAAATTTGGACATTTCCCTTTTATTCCATAACTTATAACACTTAGCCTTTTACACTTAACATTTGAGCTCCCGAATTAGAGTTTTAATAAACCAAATTAGGGTTTCGGATTCCTAGGACTTAGATTAGGGTTTTTGAGCGTATCGTTAGAGTTTCTAAACAGTCGTTAAAGTTTTCTAACCTTAACCATGACATTCTTAACACAACATTAAGGTTAAAGTTTTCTAACCTTAACCATGGCAAGATGACGGTTCTGCCCTTCACCGGGGTTATCTCCGGCTTGAGCTAATTTAGCAGTCATTGCTTAGGGTTATCTCTGAGATTGGACTGCTGCAGGTTTAACCATCCTCAGTGTTGTTTCTGAGATGTGCCTAACTTCCCGGGGTTATCTCTAGACTTTGGAAATGAGTGCCTCGGGGCCATTACCAAGTGTTCTGAAGCTGTTTGCACGGATTTGAAACAAGCATTTTCGGGGTTATCTTTGGAACTGCAACTGTATGCCTCGGGGTCTCCAAGCTGAGACTAAGTATCTTAGGGTCCAAGATGACACGATTATCTCTGAGATGACACGGTCTTCTGTGACACCCCCAAATCCCGGTACTTCATTACCTCAAGATTTGGTGTTCACGTAATCAAAACATTCATTTCTAACTACCCAATCATAATAGAATTGAATAATAAAAGAAAACCTGCCCATACAAGATTAAACTTAAATAAAAGAAATCTCCCAGGTTATTCAACCTTTAACAATAATCATTCAAATGCGGAAAATTAAATAACTTCATTACAATCTTTAAATCAAATTCTGAAAGTAAACTATCAAAAATATTACAAGTCTTCAGCATTTATTCATCTTTCCTTTTCCCTTGCTGGTACTAGGTACGTCACCCGTTTCAACTTTAGCTGTAAGAAATTTTACAGGCAAGAGTGAGCAAACAATGCCCACTTGAAATAACAATAAGTAAATCAGTTAACTTTACATCATGTACCAACATTAGGTTTAATAGAACTGAACAATAAGTTCTATTACTTTCTAAAAACTTTAATCAATTACTGAGGGTCTAATGACCACGAATCATGTCCACAGTTATAAGTAATTTTTCAACTTAAACTTTAACAGTCATAAGACTATAAGGACTTCACGTACTTAGGGGGATCAACCCTTCGTACAATGTATTGTGCACAACCATTTCAACGCTAAGCGTAAACCTCTATTAAAAGAGTTGTTCATCTCAGTATTTAGAATACAAGTCCGCACCAAAGTAAGTTTGGTTTGGATAAGCTTTCAAGGTAATTTGGAGTTCAACGGACATCAACTAAGGATTAGTTGAATACAAGATAATAACACTATGTTGTTGAACGATCATACTGAATAAACATTTCGTTCTAAGTTCATGCTTTAGGAATAATCTAATAGCATAACAATTGAATAATTTATCATACCTTGCTTTGAACATCATTAAGCTAAGGTTACATTTTAGAATTTAATATCAAGCATGCACAATAAATAATAACTTGAACGATAAACTAAAGGTACTTGCATGCTAATATAACTAGTTTAGAGTTAAGAAAACTTGCACAATTATAAAAGTAGAGTTAGAGATCTTGCATAAGTATAACATAACAGTGAAAAGTAACCTTGCTGAATAATAAAGTAGCAAAGGTTAGGGAACTTGCCTCGTGTGTAGGTTAAACAATTACTATTTATGTTCACCCCAAGTCCTACACATACCATATGCATTGACAATACACATTAGTTACATTAACATTACCTTTATGAGTTCCTTTATTACTCTTAGTATAGCTACTAACTAAGTTTAAGTTTAAACAACAACACATCTTTCATGAACATTACTTTTTAGCTTTATTACAACTATTTAAATGATCATGCCATTGCACCACGTGTACATTAACAACTTAATACAACATCCTAATACATGTCCAACATGTTATCATTAAGTTATACTAATACCCAAAGGGTTGCACTTGCATTCGTGCATCCCGACGCCCTCCGATTGGCTCCAAATACACAACAGTCGTAAAGATGACCATTTTGACTACTGTTACAGACCTCAAATAAAAAAACTTAAAGAATGAAAGTTGTAGGTCTACTCGTCCTCTTTCCGAATCATCTTGAATTACCTAAATCGGAGTTCGTATGAAAAAGGTTATTGCCATTTTACTACAGGAGGCCAAAACTGCCCAACTAGGCCACTTTTCCGGTCCCGGGGCGCGGAACAGTGGCGCTGGGGCGCGAGCTACGGCGCTGGGGCGCGAGCATCAGCGCTGGGGCATGAGCCACAGTGCTGGGGCGCGGGCTACGGCCCATTTTGGCGCTGAGGCGCGAGATTTGGCGCCAGGGCGCGAAATTTGGCGCTGGGGCTTGAATTTTGACGCTGGGGCGCCGAAACTCAGAGGAACCAACGAAGAACAGAGCCCAAAACTACTGTCTTAATTTCTTAACAACAATTCACCCCAACAACATGTATAACTAATATAACTTACACATAGTTGCTATCAATCATCCATATATCCATCACCAATCATTAATTATCAATACCATAAACTAATTCTTTGAAACACTGTGTTTTAAAGTAAAAATCCATTGATGAAATATAATTTACAGTGAACGAAAATTTCCACTGTTATCAACAATTTTTGATTCCTTTGAAATACAACTATACCAACATAACAAATTAACATGTATAGTTCAATTCCTCAGTTAGCATACAATTTATAGAATCACATACAAATTTTGTTATTTTTCAAAACATATGTTCGTATATAAATTTTCACCGAAAAACCAAGTTATCTTCCTCAATGATAATGTAGCATACAACACCTACACACCTATATATACATGCTAGTTATAACAACACAACATGTAATACCAAAACAATTTCTGGAACAAGAAAATAAAGACATACAATTTCTCAAAAACTATATAACGTAAACATATATTATAAGGTTTGTACAACCTACCTTTAATTTGTAGAAAACTTGTAAATCAAAACTTGTTTTGGACAATCTTGCACTTGGCTTCTTCTCAAAATCTCTGAACTTTTTCCTTTCTCCAAATTCTTTTCTACAACACCTGTTAAAATCACTCTCAAATTCTCTCTAGTTTTCCTCTTTTCTTCTTTTTCTTTCTGTAAACTTCAACTGAGTCTTTCTTCTCCCTAACTCTAACATACGTATAATATTATAACGTAAAATAATAATATAGATATTAAGTATAGGATTTAACTGACATCAGTTATAATTTTTTTTGAAAATCAAAATCCATAAGGCTTGTTTGGCTAAGCTTAATAAAAATAACCCATTAAATCCTTACACCTTGTTTGGCAAATCTAACTAAAACAAATAGATTAATCCTTATACTTTGTTTGATAAAACATCATTAAATTAAAGACTTATTATGCAATAAGACATGTTTAGAAAAACCAAATTAAACTCTTTTTATTTATTTTAATAACTCCTTTATAGCAAGGTTATTAGTCACACTTTTATTAAATTAATAAATCAATTAAAACATTAATCTATTAAATTACTTTAACACATAAATCATTATCACATAATTATAATTTCTTTTATAATTATAATTTTATTTAACCAACTAATATTTTAAATTACAATTTCCTATTTAAAATATTATAACTTATTTAAATCACCATAAGCTCTCTAGCTTACTTATTAAATTATATTATTATATAATCTCATAACAATTAATTTACTTAGCTCCTTAATTATTTACTCAACAAATAATTAAATCACATCAACTCAAATTACCATATAATTCAATAAATATTTAATATTGTCAATAAATATTTAATATTTAATATTTAATTATTTATTCAACAAATAATTAAATAAATCACATCACTCAAATTGAACAATTATTTATTCAACAATAACATATCCATTAAATATTTAAATAAATCAATAAATATTTAATATCACGCTTTAAAATTATTGAATGTTACATCATTCCCTCCTTACAAGGATTCTGTCCTCAGAATCACAATTCAAATAAATCATTCGTTACATTCTTCCCTACTTACAAAGATTCTGTCCCCAGAATCGAAGACACAGATTAAACAAATAACTCAGGGTATTCCTTCAACATTTTCTCTTCGAGTTTCCACGTTGCTTCATCAGCGTTGTGGTTCCTCCAAATCACCTTCATAGAAGGTATCACTTTATTTCTGAGCACTTGTTCTTTCCTGTCGACTATCTGGATAGGAACCTCTTCATAAGACAAATCTTTCTCGAACTGCAATGGTTCGTACTTGATCACATGTTTGTAGTCGGGTTTATATGGTCGTAACACCGAAATGTGAAAAACATTATGAATATTTTCCAATTCTGGAGGTAGAGCTACCTCGTAAGCCACTTCTCCAACTCTTCGTAGCACTTCAAAGGGTCCAATAAACCTCGTGCTTAGCTTTCCCTTTTTACCGAAACGAATTTTCTCCTTCCAAGGAGAAACTTTTAGGAATACATAGCTTCCTACGTCAAATGCACGATCTTGCCTGTGTTGATCAGCATACTTCTTCTGTCGGTCTTGAGCTGCTACCAATCTTATGCTGATGAGTTTGATAACCTCAGCAGTTTGTTGCACCAATTCTAGTCCTAACAGTTGACGTTCACCAACTTCATCCCAGTACAGTGGAGTTCTGCACTTTCTGCCGTATAACGCTTCGTAAGGCGGCATGTCGATGCTTGCGTGATAACTATTATTGTAGGCAAATTCCACCAACGGTAATTGCTCTTCCCAGCTTCCTTTGAAATCCATGACGCATGCTCTCAACATATATTCTAATGTCTGGATCGTTCGTTCGCTTTGGCCATTTGTTTGCGGATGATATGCCGTACTCATTCGCAACTGTGTTCCCATACATTCTTGTAGTCTCTTCCAGAAGTTTGATGTGAACCTCGGATCTCTGTCTGACACAATTGACACTGGAACTCCATGTCTTGCAACGATCTCTTTAATATATAGTTTTGCCAGCTAATCAAGATTGAATCTAATCTTTATTGGCAAAAAGTGTGCAAATTTTTTCAGTCTATCTACTATTACCCAAATTGCATCGTATCCTTTCTGAGTAGTTGGAAGACCCACCACAAAATCCATCGTGATATGTTCCCACTTCCATTCAGGTATTTCCAACGGTTGAAGCAATCCGCTGGGTCTTTGATGTTCGGCTTTTACTCTTTGACATGTCAAACATTTAGCCACGCATTCTGCGACATCCCTTTTCATATTCGGCCACCAAAAATGTGGGCGTAAATCTTGATACATCTTCGTGCTTCCTGGATGAATCGAATATCTTGAGCTATGAGCTTCGGTCAGGATTTCGTTTTTCAATTCTGGTGTTGCTGGAACCCAGATTCTTCCCTCGTACCGTAGTAATCCTTCGGTATCGACCTTGTATTTCGTATTGTTTCCATTAACCATATTCTCTTTTATCTTTCCACATTCTTCATCTTGTAACTGAGCATTTTTCACCTTGTCCAGTAAAGTTGGACCTGCTTCTAGATGAAATAGTTGTTCGTCGGATTCCTGTGGAAATTTGATTTCCAGTTCTAACTTTATCATTGCTGAAATGAGCTCCTCCTGAGTTGTTATCAACATTAATTTCTCCCGACCTTTCCTACTTAAAGCATCCGCAACCACATTCGCTTTGCCCGGATGATAAAAGATCTCACAATTGTAATCCTTTATCAATTCCATCCATCTCCTCTGACGCATGTTCAGGTCCTTCTGATTGAAAATATACTTCAGACTTTTGTGGTCTGTGTAGATCTCACATTTCTCTCCATACAGATAATGTCTCCATATCTTGAGAGCAAATACCACTGCAGCCAATTCTAAATCATGAGTCGGGTAACCTTTCTCGTAATCCTTCAGTTGTCTTGATGCATAGGCAATAACTTTGCCGTTTTGCATAAGAACACAACCTAACCCTTTGTGTGAGGCATCACTATACACCACAAAATTTCCTGTATTATCCGGCAGGGTTAACACAGGTGCCATACTTAGCTTCTTCTTCAAATCTTAGAAGCTCTCTTCACATTTCTCCGTCCACACAAATTTTACAGCTTTCCTTGTCAAATTTGTTAGCGGAGTGGCTATCTTAAAAAAATCTTGAATGAATCTTCTATAATAACCGGCCAGCCCCAAGAAACTCCTCACCTCCGAAGGTGTTCTTGGTTGTTCCCAATTGATTACAGCTTCCACTTTCGATGGATCTACTGAAATCCCATCTTTGTCAATCACATGACCCAAAAATTATACACGATCGAGCCAAAATTCACACTTAGAGAACTTCGCGTACAACTTTTCCTTTCTTAGTGTCTCCAACGTCAGACGTAAATGTTCCACGTGTTCTTCTTGAGTTTTGGAATACACCAGAATGTCGTCGATAAACACTACTACGAACTTGTCTAAAAATTGTTTAAACACCCTGTTCATCAAATCCATGAACGCAGCAGGTGCATTGGTTAAACCAAAAGACATCACCAGAAACTCGTAATGTCCATATCGAGTTCTGAATGCCGTTCGTGGTATATCCTCCTTCCTCACTTTCAACTGGTGATACTCATTTCTCAAATCAATTTTCGAAAAGTATTTAGCGCCCTTCAACTGGTCAAACAAGTCATCTATTCTTGGCAACGGGTATTTGTTTTTAATAGTGACTTTGTTTAACTCCCTGTAATCAATGCAAAGACGCATTGACCCGTCCTTCTTCTTTACGAATAAAACTGGTGCTCCCCACGGCGATACACTTGGTTGAATATATTTCTTATCTAGCAGTTCTTGCAACTGTACCATCAGTTCCTTCATTTCTATCGGAGCCATTCTGTACGGAGCCTTTGATATCGGTGCTGTTCCCGGCACTAAGTCGATCACGAATTCAATTTCTCTGTCCGGCGGAAGTCCTGGCAAATCTTCTGGAAACACGTCTTCGAATTCTCTCACTACCGGTATTTCTTCTAATTTCACACCTTTCTTCTGAGTATCGACTATGTAAGCTAAATAGCCCACACAACCTTGACTCAACAACTTCTTGGCCTGCATAGTCGTCAGACATTTCATTTGTCTTGGCGACTTGCTACCATAGAATACTACCTTTGACGGAGTAATAAGGTTTACACACTTCTTTTGGCAGTCAATTACTGCTCCATAATTGAACAACCAATCCATTCTCAAAATTACATCAAATTCCCCGAGTCTAATCGGAATCAAATCTACTAACAAGATATTCCCTTTAATGTTCACCCTACAGTTCTTGTAAACGAACCTAACAGGGATTATTTCCTTATTCGCAATTTCTATGTTCAAAGGAAAATTCAGTTCTTCTCTAGGCAATTCTAACCTCTTAGCAAATTCATCAGATATAAACGAGCAAGTAGCACCCGAATCAAATAATACATATGCATCAATATCATTGATTGGGATAATACCTGACACCACATCCTTTGATTGCACAGCATCTTGCACAGTCATGTTGAAGGTTCTGGCTGTGGGTTTGTTTGATGCTGCAGGTCCTGTAATGGCCCATGTACCTCCATTGTTACCTCCATTGCTTCTGGTTGTCCCTCCCTCCTTCTTCTTAGGGCATTCACGAGCAAAATGCTCCTTGGATCTGCATGTGAAGCACGCCTTCTTCTTCGGTTGAGTGCAGTTTGGGGCGATGTGACCCTCCTGGCCACAATTGTAGCAAACGTGTTTCCCCATCAAGCACGCACCCTTGTGAAATTTCCCACATGTCGCACATGCTTCAAACTTCTTATTCTGCTGGTTACCCTACTGGTTTCCAGTACCCATACTTCCATTCCACTTTCTCTTCAAGTTGTTGTTGTTGTTGTTGTTTCCACTGCTACCACCTCCATTCTTAATCTCATTCTCATTCTTTTTCTTCTTTTGTTCCTGATTGAACTTTGTCATTACCTCACCTCCACCTTCAGCGAGTACTGCTTTCTCCATCACCGCTGCAAATGTCTTCAACTGGAATAGGGAAACCCTACTGTACAGCCAGGGCTTCAGTCCCTGTTCAAATCTCTTCGCCTTAAATTCGTCTATGCTAACCTGATATGGCGCAAACCTCGCCAACTCGTTGAATTTTGCGGCATACTCGGATACCGTCATCGTCCCTTGCTTCAGCTCCAGAAACTGTACTTCCAGCTGACTCTTTAAACTCTCCGGGAAATAGGTCTCGAAGAACAACTCCTTAAACCTATCCCAGGTCATCACTCCTGGCCCTTCACGAGTTTTATTGGCCTGCCACCAATAACTAGCTTCTGCTTTCAACATGAAAGTTGCGAAAGCCGTCTTCTGGTCATCCCCTACCCTAGCGACATCGAACACCTTCTCTATCTCCATAATCCAGGTTTGAGCTTCAACTGGATTCATGGACCCACGGAAATTCAGGTGGTCCAACCGCCTTGAAATCCTTAAACGTTGTACCATGGTTTTGAGGTTGATTCTGCAACGCTCCTGTCAATAGTGTCACTAGTTGTTGAACGGGATTCGCATCAACATTGTCGTTAGCTTCTTAGGTGGTTCTCTGTCGTGTTGGTTGACGTCTGGGAGGCATTTTCTGTTTAAAATAAAACATCTATTAGACCATTACTCAACTTCTTTAAGTATTTCTAATTAACTTGCCTCTACAAAAGAAATAACCACATAGCACATAACACTTTGAATAAAATAATAACTTTTATTTATTCATAAACTTTTTTGAAAACATAACACAATAGCATCTCTGCTATCTACATCCTTTCCTGAACTACAAAAGTTTCAGGACAACACCATTATTATCATATCCCATGGTTACTTAACACTAGGGATTTACACATTATTTAATACATATTACATGCATTACAGGCACACTTTCTACGATGATCTATTAAGATACTTCTTAGCCCTATCACGTTCTTCCTCCATGACTCGAAACATCGTTCTTCGATCTAACACAAATGATGGCAGCGTCTCGAACTGAATCGGATATCCCATAATTTGATCTTGAGCTCGATTAATTGCGGTGTCGAATACTTTGACCATTTCTTCCATCTTCATCCTTTTTGCCTGTGAGCTCCTTACTGCTCTTCCAGTTCGTTGATAAGCTTCCTCGTATGCATATTCAGCTCTTGCCCTCTTAGCCACTTCTTTTCTCAGCCTGCCCTTCAGTTCAGCAACCATCTCGATCAATTGTTCCTTCTCTCCTTCAGTCTGTGTTAGTTTCTCCTCGGCGTTTGTCAGTCGTTCATCACGATCCTGGATCTCGCCGTCTTTTTGTGTAATTGTAGTCTGTTGTTCAGCTACTATCTCCTGCAACTCCTCCACTGTATCTTGTAGTTCCACGTTAAGGTCATGCACTTCATCATATACACGGCCAGCTATCGAGTTAAGCGGAATCCTTTCCTCCTCATCCTCGTCATCCTCATCCTCCTGCGGTAACTTAATGGGATCCTCCTCGTCTGTATCCACATCATCATCCTCATCCTCAACTACTGTGACCAACGGGGCTGACTCCCGTGGCAATAGTTGTTCCCAAACTACCTGAACATCGCGAGGTTCCTCCTCTATAGGCATTTGAGGTCCCTCCTCCCTAGCCTGACTAGACTCTCCAACATTAGTCATCCTGACAACAAAGTTTTAAAGTTTTAATTAATAATCATTACTATTCGACACCCACGAGTACATAAACATAAACACATAAGCACATAAGTGTTTTATTACTTCTTTCTTAAAACTCGATAAGAGTTAACTCCACTATCTTTTCAAAAGGTTACTTCCTAAGGCTTTTCCCCCACGTAAGGTTCATAACCTAAAGCTTTGATAACAACCTGTGACACCCCCAAATCTTGGTACTTCATTACCTCAAGATTTGGTGTTCACGTAATCAAAACATTCATTTCTAACTACCCAATCATAATAGAATTGAATAATAAAAGAAAACCTGCCCATACAGGATTAAACTTAAATAAAAGAAATCTCTCAGGTTATCCAACCTTTAACAATAATCATTCAAATGCGGAAAATTAAATAACTTCATTACAATCTTTAAATCAAATTCTGAAAGTAAACTATCAAAACTATTACAAGTCTTCAGCATTTATTCATCTTTCCTTTTCCCTTGCTGGTACTAGGTACGTCACCCGTTTCAACTTTAGCTGTAAGAAATTTTACAGGCAAGAGTGAGCAAATAATGCCCACTTGAAATAACAATAAGTAAATCAGTTAACTTTACATCATGTACCAACATTAGGTTTAATAGAACTGAACAATAAGTTCTATTACTTTCTAAAAACTTTAATCAATTACTGAGGGTCTAATGACCACGAATCATGTCCACAGTTATAAGTAATTTTTCAACTTAAACTTTAACAGTCATAAGACTATAAGGACTTCACGTACTTAGGGGGATCAACCCTTCGTACAATGTATTGTGCACAACCATTTCAACGCTAAGCGTAAACCTCTATTAAAAGAGTTGTTCATCTCAGTATTTAGAATACAAGTCCGCACCAAAGTAAGTTTGGTTTGGATAAGCTTTCAAGGTAATTTGGAGTTCAACGGACATCAACTAAGGATTAATTGAATACAAGATAATAACACTATGTTCTTGAACGATCATACTGAATAAACATTTCGTTCTAAGTTCATGCTTTAGGAATAATCTAATAGCATAACAATTTATCATACCTTGCTTTGAACAACATTAAGCTAAGGTTACATTTTAGAATTTAATATCAAGCATGCACAATAAATAATAACTTGAACGATAAACTAAAGGTACTTGCATGCTAATATAACTAGTTTAGAGTTAAGAAAACTTGCACAATTATAAAAGTAGAGTTAGAGATCTTGCATAAGTATAACATAACAGTGAAATGTAACCTTGCTGAATAAAAAAGTAGCGAAGGTTAGGGAACTTGCCTCGTGTGTAGGTTAAATAATTATTATTCACGTTCACCCCAAGTCCTACACATACCATATGCATTGACAATACACATTATTTACATTAACATTACCTTTATGAGTTCCTTTATTACTCTTAGTATAGCTACTAACTAAGTTTAAGTTTAAACAACAACACATCTTTCATGAACATTACTTTTTAGCTTTATTACAACTATTTAAATGATCATGCCATTGCAGCACGTGTACATTAACAACTTAATACAACATCCTAATACATGTCCAACATGTTATCATTAAGTTATACTAATACCCAAAGGGTTGCACTTGCATTCGTGCATCCCGACGCCCTCCGATTGGCTCTAAATACACAATAGTCGTAAAGATGACCATTTTGACTACTGTTACAGACCTCAAATAAAAAAACTTAAAGAATGAAAGTTGTAGGTCTACTCGTCCTCTTTCCGAATCATCTTGAATTACCTAAATTGGAGTTCGTATGAAAAAGTTATGGCCATTTTACTACAGGAGGCCAAAACTGCCCAACTAGGCCACTTTTCCGGCCCCGGGGCGCGGAACAGTGGCGCTGGGGCGCGAGCATCAGCGCTGGGGCGCGAGCCACAGTGCTGGGGTGCGGGCTACGGCCCATTTTGGCGCTGGGGCGCGAGATTTGGCGCCAGGGCACGAAATTTGGCGCTGGGGCGTGAATTTTGACGCTGGGGCGCCGAAACTCAGAGGAACCAACGAAAAACAGAGCCCAAAACTACTGTCTTAATTTCTTAACAACAATTCACCCCAACAACATGTATAACTAATATAACTTACACATAGTTGCTATCAATCATCCATATATCCATCACCAATCATTAATTATCAATACCATAAACTAATTCTTTGAAACACTGTGTTTTAAAGTAAAAATCCATTGATGAAAAATAATTTACAGTGAACGAAAATTTCCACTGTTATCAACAATTTTTGATTCCTTTGAAATACAACTATACCAACATAACAAATTAACATGTATAGTTCAATTCCTCAGTTAGCATACAATTTATAGAATCACATACAAATTTTGTTATTTTTCAAAACATATGTTCGTATATAAATTTTCACCGAAAAACCAAGTTATCTTCCTCAATGATAATTTAGCATACAACACCTACACACCTATATATACATGCTAGTTATAACAACACAACATGTAATACCAAAACAATTTCTAGAACAAGAAAACAAAGACATACAATTTCTCAAAAACTATATAACGTAAACATATATTATAAGGTTTGTACAACCTACCTTTAATTTGTAGAAAACTTGTAAATCAAAACTTGTTTTGGACAATCTTGCACTTGGCTTCTTCTCAAAATCTCTGAACTTTTTCCTTTCTCCAAATTCTTTTCTACAACACCTGTTAAAATCACTCTCAAATTCTCTCTAGTTTTCCTCTTTTCTTCTTTTTCTCTCTGTAAACTTCAACTGAGTCTTTCTTCTCCCTAACTCTAACATACGTATAATATTATAACGTAAAATAATAATATAGATATTAAGTATAGGATTTAACTGACATCAGTTATAATTTTTTTTGAAAATCGAAAGCCATAAGGCTTGTTTGGCTAAGCTTAATAAAAATAACCCATTAAATCCTTACACCTTGTTTGGCAAATCTAACTAAAATAAATAGATTAATCCTTATACCTTGTTTGATAAAACATCATTAAATTAAAGACTTATTATGCAATAAGACATGTTTAGAAAAACCAAATTAAACTCTTTTTATTTATTTTAATAACTCCTTTATAGCAAGGTTATTAGTCACACTTTTATTAAATTAATAAATCAATTAAAACATTAATCTATTAAATTACTTTAACACATAAATCATTATCACATAATTATAATTTCTTTTATAATTATAATTTTATTTAACCAACTAATATTTTAAATTACAATTTCCCATTTAAAATATTATAACTTATTTAAATCACCATAAGCTCTCTAGCTTACTTATTAAATTATATTATTATATAATCTCATAACAATTAATTTACTTAGCTCCTTAATTATTTACTCAACAAATAATTAAATTACATCAACTCAAATTGCCATATAATTCAATAAATATTTAATATTGCCAATAAATATTTAATATTTAATATTTAATTATTTATTTAACAAATAATTAAATAAATCACATCACTCAAATTGAACAATTATTTATTCAACAATAACATATCCATTAAATACTTAAATAAATCAATAAATATTTAATATCATGCTTTAAAATTATGGAATGTTACATCTTCTCCGTTGTGATTTTGCGGTATTTAAACTGCATTCCTTAGGGTTATCTCCGAGGTTGAAGTTGGAACTCCCGGTGTTGTTTCTGGGGTTATGGTTGAAACTTTCGGTGGTATTTTTGGGTCTGAGCTGGATGTCTCGGGATTATGTCCATGATGTTAATACTGAATATCCCTGGGTTGTCTTGGGATTGAACTGAGATGTCTTCAAGGGTTATCTCTGAAAGACGATTCTGCCCTCCTGCAATGTCAGTAACAGGTATGTAGAAAAATTTTGAGTGTCTACAGATGCCCCTCTTTATCATATTCATGTAATGCAATGGCATGAGTAGGATAAAGAATACTAGACACATGAAATGTAGCAAGATAATCGTGATGCAATGTACAACAGCATGATGCAAATGTATGTAGTTTGTTGGATTGTTCTTCAACATGGTGGGATGATTTCGGCTCCCCTTAACTTCTACCAGGATCAGGGTTATTCATGACCACCCTGGTAAACTGTTTGGATGTATGATCCAAAGTTAACACGAATTTCCATGATGTTGACGTTGGGATTGTCGCCAAAGCCTTTAATCTTTGGTATAGACCTACACTGAAGATGTATCTCTCATGTACAAGAGACTCTGTGAGGATGCAGTCTGTCTGTTAAGGATGTGTATAACATATTCCATCATCGGTCCTCCCCGATGAGGATGCTCTATCGGAGTTACTGCCAACAGTCTGTGTTGTCAGGATTGCCTGACCCTCGTTAAAATGTATATCAACGGATGAAATCCCTACTGGGAAAATGTTAAGGCTGCTTGACCTTTGTTGACGTGTGGATCAACGACTAAAATCATCGGATGGCTTTCGAAGCTTTATTGGATTTACTTGCCAATAACTGAAGTGATGTCAAGGTTGTTTGACCTTCGTTGATATGTGTATCAATGGCTGGAAACACGTGATACCCCTGTCGGGGACTATAAACTTGAGAATGCGTGATGCCCTCGTCGGGGATTGTGTATCAACAAATGCAGATGCACGATACCCCCGCTGAGGAATCTGCTTGATCTTCGCTGACGTGTGCTTCAACGGCTGAAATCATCAGATGGCTTCCGACGCTTCGTTGGATTTACTTGTCAACGGCTGAAATGATGTCAAGGTTGCTTGACCTTTGTTGACATGTACATCAACGAATGAAAATGCGTGATTCCCCCGCCGGGGATTGTAAACTTCAACAGATGACAATGCGTGATACCCCCGTCGGGGATTGTGCATCAACAGATGCAAATGCGTGCTACCCCCACCGGGGTTTGTGAACTTCAAAATGTGTGATGCCCCCGCTGAGGATTGTGCATCAACAAATGCAGATGCGTGATACCCCGCGGGGGATTCTGCTTGAGAATGACGACCTCAAACTGACGGCATTGGACCTTTGTGCGGTATTGTCGAATGCAATCTACAACTACTGAGATCATCGGTATAGTATACCCTGTGTTTAGGTGAATACCAATGAATGATATGGAAGCCACAGTCAGCCCCAAGAAAACTAGGATTTCAGGCTATTTTGCTTAATTACGTAGCGTTTTTTTCCCTGATTTGGCCTTTTCAGCTTGTGAGAACTCCTTTGCAACTCGAATTGGACCGAGCCGGAGGGGTAGGACCCATGTAAGGGAGCCACAGGTACACCTATAGCAGTCGAATATGGACCTACGGCCAACCGTGAATGCCCATAAATTGGATGGTTGCTTTCACAAGTTTTTTCAAGGCGCGCCGCGAAGAAAATCTTAGAGCTCTTCTTCAGATTTGCTGAGTTCGGACGTCTTTCTGCAAATTCTATCACCGTACAAGTGTTCTACACTGTCTTGGTAACGTATACATGTCTTTTTTTTCCAGTTTTTATCCGTTGGAAAATGACTTTTTATATAAAATGCGTTTAAACACATAGTAGTGAATATGCATGCTCATATGTCTTGATAAAAAATATTCAACATAGTAAATGTTAGTATTAAACCATGCTGAACATAATGATGTGAAAAAATTTAACTTTTGAAACTATCAAATTGGCACCTTTTTCTACTATTTGTTATCTTATTTGAGGACAAATGAGCAAAGGTAATAAAGCAAAGTAATCCTGTTAATTAGGCTACCCTTATGGATTGATGACTTTGACTTTTTAACACAAATAGTATGTATATGACTGTAGGCAGGTGTGCTACTGAACGACCACCTAGTCATGCCTACGTGCATGTGGATAGTCCTATTTATAGAGGAAACTATAGCAAAAATTTTCAAAATGTAGGCATTGTATAGTCATGTATTTTTAACTCTACCGTAGGCGTATGTTAAAATAATGAATGCATGCATATAGTCATTAAAAGCATTTTGAAAAGCTCCAAGTTAGAAAATACCACACCCTTTCTGAGGTGATTTGGAGATTTGTTGTCCAGATATTATGGATCCAGATCAGCCGAGTAGTTCCTGCAGGACCACTTCAGGTGTACATAGGAGGGCTTCTGAAGTGCCTCGACCCCGTTCAGTTAGACAGCCTCGTTGTCTGGCGGAGGCGATGATTCATCCTATCTTGGTTGATGTACCGGATGTCGAGAACGAGGGGGAGGATGTACCGATAGCGGCTCTAGCTTCTACTACTCATATTCCCCATAGGGATTTCCCATGCATTCAGGTGGCTATCCCAGATCTTCTGTTTGAGTCGCCACCCCTCAGTTTACTTGCATACAAATGAGGTAACAACTGGATTTGATCTTCCTTTTTCCTATTGAGGAGGAGCAAGGATTTTGACATTGATTTGCATGTGATGTAGGTTCCCGGCTTTACACAGCCTCGAGGGAACTGGTTCAGCATACACTCCCTGTATCAGGCTCTGCATCCAGATTACCGAGGTATCATGCATGATTGGGGCTTTGGGACGTTCTTTTCCATTCTTCCTTACAGTTGTCCTTGGGTTGCCAGCAGCTCTTGTAGATTCTCCCAGTACTAGCATTGTTGTGATCCAACATTCAACATAATACTTCGAGCAGAGTCTTCATCTGATGACCTTTGAGAGGGATCAGACTAGAGCCTTGATGTTGACCGCTCTTGATGGGAGAGATGCTGCTCTATTAGAGAGACGATGCCTTGGCACATAGAGATACCGCTATTGAGGAGTGTGATGAGGCCAGATCAGCCAGAAATGTCGTGATAGTTGAGCGAGATGTCGCTATATCTGCCCGGGATGTAGCCGTTATAGATAGTACCACAGTTAGGTCCCTTACTACTGGCATGATTGCAGAGATGAGTGCATACATTAATGAGCATAGCGTCACCATGCAGATGGCTGTAGATCTGTTAGCTCATGTGGATACCCTTGTGTAGGAGACCACATCGTTACCTCCTTCTTCTGAGAGAGATGTCATGTTGGGCTTGATAGCTCGCATATACACTGATTTGTAGATGTGCTTGCATTATCCTGCACAGACTTGCTTAGCCATTTTGTCATGTATAGTTCATTTATATCAAACAACATTATATATAGCAGGGAAATATATTTTTGTTCACTTCCCTTTTAGTTATGCCTTGTTGCTTGCTTGATATTTTCTTGTTTCTTCAGGGCTTGTGATCTTGAAGTATTCTGAATTCCTCCTTGAGGGATGGACATTGAGATGTCTCCGTATATTTCAGAATGGATCGTTGATCTGTGTATTTTCCTTACCATTTTTGGTGTCTTGGGACTGGTTTCTGTATAGAGATGTGGAGAGGAGTGTGACTTTCCTCTCCGAGATCGACCGCACCACAGATGGTCGCCAGTACTTCTATTCAAGAGGAGCCAAGTTAGTTTCATCTCTTATGGATTGGTGTTTCTCTTTGAGGAACAACCACAACTTAGATGGTCCCCGATCCTCCCATTTAAGGGGAGGTCAGGTAGTTCCATCCCTTTGGTCTGAAGCCGATGAAATGTGATGAATTGAAGGTTGATCCCAATACCGCTGACAAGTGTTTGTGTTTCAGTAGAGGGTTAGATCGAACCATGACTGGCTGCCAACGTACTCCTGTTGAAGCGGAGATCAGGTCTGCGTAGCTCGAACCTGGTGTAAGAGGTTTAACGCTGTATATGGCAAAGAGGGTGTAGAAATATGTTTGTAGAGAAGGGTGTATAAATGTTTTTGTTGTTTTTGTTGTTTTCATTTTTATTTTAACCGGACCATATAAAATATGGCTGCCTGCGTACTCCCGTGTATCAAGGAGATCAAGTCGGCGTAGTTCGCCCCATGTTCAGGACGGTTTGCAGGCAATGAAAAGTTTGATCCCATGTTCAGGAGAAACTGCAGGTGAGAAAGTTTAATCCCATGTACAAGATAAACTGCTTGAAAAGTCTTATCCCTACTGGGGTAAAGCTGCGGGTGTGAAAGGTTCAATCCTTGGTGGGATAACTAGACTTGAGTAAGGGTTCAAAACGAAATGAAGAGAAGGATCTAGCGATCCGCAACTAGCTGGTGGTTAGAAAATTTATGTCCCTGATGGGGCAGATGAGTGTGAAGAGAAGTTATATATAGTGAAGGGTTAGAAAACTTGAAATGACTGGGGATTTGATGATCCAAAACCAGGATGTTTGCTTGATGGTAACCTCAGACATAGTACCGTTTCACGGTGTCCGAGTTGATATGTTGTGAAAATTCATCGCCATTCATTTCCTATAATCTGAGAGCACCTCCTGTCAATACCTCCTTGACAATAAACGGGCCTTCCCAGTTCGGGGGCAAATTTTCCCTTAGACTGATCTTGGTTGTCAATGATCTTCTTCAAAACCAAGTCGTTTTATTTAAACTGTCGTAGCCAGACTTTTCTGTTGTAGGACCTGGCGATCCTTAGTTGATATAACTGACTGTGGAAGATAGCATCGGCTCGCCTTTCGTCTATTAGAGATAATTGGTGATACCTATCTCATACCCATTGGTCTTCATCCAGCTGAGCATTTATCAACACTCTGAGGGATTCCATTTCGACTTCTATGGGGAGCACTGCTTCCATCCCATAGGTTAATGCATAAGGGATTGCCCCAGTGGAAGTGCATATTGATGTTCTGTAAGCTAACAAAGTCAGAGGCAATAGGTCAGGCCATCCTTTGTGTTTGGCAGACATCTTCTGCATAATCTTCTTGATGTTTTTATTAGCCACTTCAACAACACCATTCATCTTTGGACGGTAGATGACGGAGTTGAGATGTTTGATATGGAATTTACTGCACAACTCCTCCATGATTTTGTTATTGAGGTTCTTAGCATTGTCTGATACAATTAACTCTGGTTTTCCATATCGATAAATGATATTGTTTCTGATGAAAGCAATGATGACTTATTTGGTAACCTTGGGGAATGAGACTGCTTCTACCCACTTCGTGAAGTAGTCGATCATGGTGAAGATAAAATGATGCCCATTACTGGCTTTGGGCTCGATGGGCCCGATCACGTCCATTCCCCACATTGAGAAGGGCTAAGGAGAACTCATATTGTGGAGCTCCCTCGGAGGGGCATGGATAGCATTCCCATAAATCTGGAACTGATAACATCTCCTGACGTGATCTTCACAATCAGACTTGAGAGAGAGCCAGTAATGCCCTGTTCTGAGGATCTTCTATACAAGTAGAGGGTCGCTCGTGATGGGCCACATACTCCACCATGGATCTCATCTATGAGCCTCTAAGCTTGGTCCCTGTCCAGACTTCCGAGGAGACCTAATCCTGCATCTCTTTTATAGAGTGCCTCCCCGCTCAGGTAGAATTTCATAGCCAATCGATGGATCCGCCTTCTTTTAGTTGGGCTCGCCTGAGCGGTTGTAGATCCATCTTGCGTGTACTTCTTGATATGCTGATACTAAGGGTGTTGGATGGAAGGTAGCTCATCCGATACTTCTCCAATGTAATTCCCATAGGCTGGAGCCTTTTGTTGGGCAAATGTGAGGGTTGGCATATTTTTCTTGTCATATATGTTGATCAAGGAGGCCAAGGTTGCTAGCTCATCCGCAAAATCATTCATATTTCGAGGAATGTGTAGGAAGGATATTTCTTTAAAGTCCGACGCCATCTATAGAACCTGCCGTTGGTAAGGCAGCAAATGTAGACCTTTGGTGTGATAGATTCCTGTGGTTTGTCTAATTACCGATTCGAAATCTCTGAAGACAGTTAATCATTTGGTGCCCATTGATCGGGCAAGTTTTAACCCCATGATACAACCTTCACACTCAGTTGTGTTGTTGGTGTTGGCAAACTACAATTTGACGGTGACAGGATGCTACTCCCCCGTAACGGATACTAGAACTGCTCCCGCTCCAGAACCATCCATATTTACAGCTCCATCAAAATACATCCTCCATGATTGGCGTTCATCGTACTGATGGTGTTGCTGAATTGCCATTACCCCTTCATCGGGGAAGTATGTTTCTAAGGGTTTGAAATCCCCAAAAGGTGTGGCGGCCAGTTGATCCGCAATTCCTTGACCTTTAATGGATTTTTGCATCACGTAGATGATGTCAAATTGTTGTAGGATCAACTTCTATCTGGATAGTCGATAGTTCAACATGGGTTTACTGAACACGTACTTGAGAGGATCCACACGAGATATAAGATGGGTTGTGTGACCATGGAGGTAATGTTGTAACCTCATGGAAGCCAATTCTAAAGCACAACAAGTCTTCTCAATCAGAGTGTACTTGTGTTCACTACTGCTGAATCTTTTGCTGATGTAGGAGATAGCTCGCTCTTGGCCTCTATTATCTTTCTCTCCCAACATGCAGCCCATGACATTGTCACTTATGGACAGGTACATGAACAGGGGAACATCATCACTGGGTGGTACCAAAATAGGAGCTTTAACTAGCTGCTCTTTGATTGTAAGGAAGGCCTTCTGGCACTCATCATTCCATTTCATGGAGGAGTTCTTCCTTAACAACTTGAAAATAGGCTCACAGGTTGCTGTGAGTTAGGAAATGAACCTGCTAATGAAGTTTATTCTTCCCAAAAATCCCCGTATTTCCTTCTCTATATGAGGAATGGGCATTTTTGTAATGGCCTAGATTTTGGTGGGATCCAGCTCAATCCCTTTGTAGCTAACTAGGAATCCTAGCAACCTGCCTGATTTAACGCCAAAGGCGCACTTGGCTGGATTCAACTTCAAGTTGTACTTACGCAACCTGTTAAAGAGCTTTTTAAGATGGTCTAGGTGGTCTTCCTCGCTCCGGGACTTGACAATGATGTCATCCACGTAGATCTCTATCTCCTTATGCATTAAATTATGGAATAGAGCCATCATGGCTTGCTGGTAGGTAGCTCCGACATTGATGAGGCCGAATGACAACCATCTGTAGCAAAAGTTTCCCAAGGCGTGATGAATGCAGTTTTCTCACGATCCTCCTCAGCAACCATGATTTGATGGTACCCTGCGAAGCAATCAGCAAAGCAGTATATGTCGTATTGAGCAGTATTATCAATGAGAATGTGGATAAATGGCACGGGAAAGTTATCTTTAAGGCAAGCTCTATTCAGATCCCGGTAATCCACGCAAACTCGTACCTTCCCTCTTGGTTTAGGCACGGGGACTATGTTTGATAGCTATTCAGGGTATGTAGACACCATGATGATGTCTGCTTGAAATTGTTTCACAATTTTCTCTTTAACCTTTAAACTCTACTCAGGTTTCAATCGCCTGAGCTTCTACCAGACTGGCTTGAATCCCTCTTTGATGGAGAGACGATGAATGACAATGTTAGTGGACAAACCCACCATGTCTTCATGAGAACATGCAAACACATCCTGGAATTGGGTTAATAGTGTAACCATGTCATTCCTTTAGTTTGGGGTGAGGTCTGTACTAATCTTGATTAGTTTAGGGCTTTCTAAGGTTCTGAGATTGAAGGAAGTTGTTTGATCAAGGTTGGGTTTGGGTTTGTCTTTGACCCATTATTTGATTTCCTGAGATATCAGTGTCCTATTGTATTTCCATAAAGTCTGAGTCCAACTTTTCATCAAAGTTACAATCCTTGTGGAGAAAAGTCACCTCATCAGCAAGTATATGCACATCTAAATTCAGAGTCCTGAAACAAAATATGCTTCCACTTAATATATATGAAACTGTTCAATCATACAAAGTGTTAGCATGTACTGACAAAACAACTGCTAATACTGTACAAAAAAGTAAGCAGTTATTATTATCTACAGGGCAGAAGGAGTTTCTGCCCGTTTTACCCTTGTTGACCAATAAAAGGAGTGATGCTCCAATTGTCAAGGGTGAAGTCCTGATGGACTGCAATTATGGAGGGGCTATTATCGTCCTCCCTCTCTCGAATGATGACCATTACGTCTGGGCAATCATCGTTTGAGGTGTATCTATTTGTATGTTCATCATGGACAATGATGCGTATATTTGACATCACCCGGGTGATGTCCTGTTTACGTCTCTGTTCCTCTTCTTCCCCTTTGGGATCTGGAACTAGGACTTCTTTCCCCTTTACTGGTATCGATTTAGGAAATAACATGGCCATTACATGGGGTAGCACCTTTACCGGAGACCGTACATGCTCAGGAACTATAGGTGGAGATAATCGCAGGGTGGCTAAAGCTGAAGGAACCTGTTTATGCTTATAAGGATTCCTACAACTGGAACTAGCGGTATAGCCTAGTCCGGCTATCCCTATTTGACTGGGACATTGAATGGGATGCTTGATGCCTTGATTGTCTTTGCCCAACCCCTGTCCAGTTTGATATCCCAACGACATCATTTCTTGAGTGGCCGACATTACATCGGTAGAAATTTGGGGTATGAGAGGTGGTGCCCCAACAAGATGGTAGCGAGTGTTGCTCACCTCCAGGGAATAAAAACTGACCGTCTCAACTTCTGAATTGAAGCTGATGAGTTGTATGTCACCTTATTCAGGACATTCCGGCTCAGCGTTGACAGTGACTTGGCTATTGTTGATAATGTATTTAAGTTGTTGGTGAAGAGTGGAGGGGACTGCCCAGGCCATGTGAATCCACGGTCTTCCCAGAAGCAGGTTATATTCTGTACCTATTTTGAGAACGTGAAAAGGCACGCAGACTGTATGTTGACCAATCTCCACTGGCAGCTCAATCTCTCTGACAGAGTTTCGTCGGGATCCGTCGAAAGCTTTGATAACTATATGGCTATTTCAAATTCGATTGAGATTGATGTTCATCTTCACCAAAGTGGCATAAGGACAAATATTTAGAGACAAACCGCCATCTATTAAAACTCCTCCCACCATATATCCGGAGGACAAAACTGTAATGTGCAACAGCTTGCAATGACCGGTCCTTTCGGGAGGTATATCGTCATCAGTAAAAGATATCACATTGTTGTTGAAAATGTGTTCCACCAGATGCTAGAATTTCTCAACATCTATTAACTTAGGCAGTTGGGCTTCTTCCAAAACCCTGAGCAATATCTTCATGTGATCTTCGGAAGAGAACACTAAGTCCAGTATGAAAACTTGGTGTGGAGCTTATCTTAAGCTTAAAACCACCTCGGCTTCCTTATGGCCCATTGTATAGAGAAATTCTTCAACTTTTTCCATAGGAATCTTCCCCTTTGACTTGATGGTAGGCATCATCACCCGTTGGGGAAGATACAGTGGATTATCCTTCGACACTGCTGTAGTTATGTGTGATGTGGATCCTTCAACCCCTCTATAATTCCATGGAACTTTCTGTAGGCTGACAATATGATATTTTGGTCCGAATGGTAATATAATTGACTCTGGTGCAGCCACTTTCAAAGGATTGTTAACCCCTTTGAGTTGAATTGGTTGGATTATATGTGAGGGAGTAGCTGCATCTGTCTCATCAGATATAACTGCTACGATTTCCTTCCACTTTGTAGGAAACACATCCTCACTCTCCAGTACTACAGTATCATCGTCTGCCATCTGCAGGACACCGCTGTCAATTAAATTCTGCATAAGGTGGCGGAGTGCCCAGCATTCTTCTGTGTTGTGACAGAGAGATTGGGAGTGATATTGACACACCCCAGTGAAATCAAACTATCTTGAACGCGAGCTTATTGGAGGTAGCAGAGCTGTGATTCTTCCTTCATTTATCAGCATCTGTAGTATTTCTTCCATCGGTTGGCCTATGTATGTAAATTCCCTTTTATGGGCAAAATCCCGACGGGCTTTAGCACTTGTTCTTTTTGCAACTTTATCCTCCAGTGTTTCATTTTCTGGAGTATGTGATGGAGTGTACGTAACAAAAGGGAGGATATTGGCATGCTCCTGACTAAATAATTGGCATGTGACTTGGTGCTGATGGACCACCAGTTCTGCCAATTGGTTAAGTTGCTCACGCAGAGCATTCATTTTCCGTTCTATTGTTAACTGGAACTTTGCATAGTCCCATTTGTCAGCACCATCCTTGCTGGTCTGGGAAGATCCACTATTAAAATTGGAACTCTGTCCATTGCTCCAATTAATCATATTGACCTCTTCTTCTTTGTGTTGAGGAAAAGGGTTGTCTTGCACATGGGGTTAATCGGGCTTGGTGACCACAATCTCACCGCTATCAATCAAATCATGGATCTTGTGTTTTAAGGCCCAACAATCTTGAGTATCATGTCCTGGTGCCCCGACGTGATAACCACACTTTCGAGTAGCATTGAAACCCCTCCCATTCGGGTTGGCTGGTGGAAGAAGATGAGTAATTTTCTTCTGAGTGGTTAGAAGATTAAAAATGTTCTCGAGTGAGTCCCCCAGGGGTGTGAACACTTGAGTGCGTCTGACTTCTCCACCTTTAGGTATTAGAGGGTTTGAAGATTGTTCTTGAAAGGGAGTGTAATTTCTCCTTTGTATAGGCATATTCTGACTGCCTTTCTGACCTTATAGTATCAAGGAAACATCCTCCTCTTTCTTTTTATGGACCCTTCGGGGGTTGTTTCAATAATTTCCGGACTAGATGTGTTCTGCAACAGCTTTGAGGGCAGCTAGGTCTTGAATTTTTCCTGACTTCAATCCCATCTCAGCCATCTCCCCATGCTTAATCATTTCAGAGAATGGTTTGCCAATACCAGCTAACACTCTCTCATAGAAAGGAGCTTCCTGTATGTCTATAAAGGTTATAATCATTTCTGACTCATTCATAGAGGGAACAACTTGAGCAACAAGGCGCCTTCACCTTTGAGCATACTCTCTGAAAGATTCATTGGTTTGTTTCCTAATTTGGTACCGGTCAGGGGCCATCTGAGACTGGAAGCTATACTGAGTGAGGAAGGCATGAGCTAGCTCTTCCCAGCTATGGATCTTTGAGTTGTCTAATCTGGTATACCATGAACGGGCTTCTCCAGTCAAACTTTTCTAGAAGAGCTGCATTCTGAGCTTCTCATACTCGGCATAAGATCTGAGTTCTCCAACGAATACCTTCAAATGTGTGTAAGGATCTCCTAACCCGTCATACTATTCAAAGTCAAGAGTCTTGAACCTCTCTGGATAATGAACACCAGTGAATATACAAAGGTCTGCATATGAAACACTCCATGTGCTCCAATCCCTTTGATAGAACGGATGGACTCTTCCATTTAAAGAACCTTCTTTCTGATATCACCGGTGTCTAGATATTCTTTGAGATGGGTGGTATCATGAATTTTGTTGGTTGTATCCAACTGTAGCTCAGATACTAGAATGGCTTTATCCGAACCTTGGGTTCCTCCTTTTGCAGAGGATTTAGTATGTATGGGTATCCTTGTACCCTGAGTAGATTGGTGTAGTTCTTTAAGCAGCACAACCAAATATGTGATTTGTTTACTTAATCCATCGAACTCTTCGCGGGAGATAGGATTAAGATTAGCATGGTTAGATGAAGACATAATTGGCTGTAGGCTCATGGCCTTTTTGGACTTTGATTGGGTAATAGGTCTGATTGTTTCCCTGCATAAAACTGACGTAGTTTAGTTTTAGGGAATGCATAAATGTTTACAAGTTATATGATGTATCCGTTTTAGGAGTATTATCCTGTACCACGGATGTTAGCTGTTTGTAATATAGGATAGCATGCATATGCTTTATAAATATACGTGTACACATATTTCTTCATACTTTTCATTACATGGAGATTAATATGGAATGAAATTGCAAGTAAATGATTTTACAAGTAATTGAAAATGGAAAGTATGAAGAGACTTTCCTCTGCGTTTGGTTTTTCAGAGGCTTACCTATCTCAAGCTACTCTCGCGACTTTTTTGGCATGAAGGTTCTCAAATCATCGCAATTTACTCAACGGGAAGTTAATCCGGTCTTTTAACTGGAGCGAATTTGGGTGGTGCCTTTCCTGAGCCTCGTTGGAATTAGACTTCCTACGAGTCCAGTAATCAAACACCGACAGGATAGCCTCTTGATGGAGGAACCACATAACATACATTCACATACAACGTGTCTCACCATTTTATGATAATGATGACTTGTGTGAAGCACTAATATCACAAGCAGATATAGTGTAAAGCATTAAATATAGTAAGTAAATGAATTTGTACACATCCATCAAATATAAATGCAACATCCACACACAAGCATATAAGAGTTTTGAAAAGCTTGTAATAGCGGCTTAAGTCCTCTTACTGGCAAATGTCCCCAGCAGAGTCGCCACCTGTCGACGACAGAATTTTATTTGTCCCTTTTCTGTTCTTGTTCTTTGGTGTTCTCATGTTAGGTGAGATTTGTTTGAAAAAACAAGTTGTGAAAAGGTCCAACATTTATATGTTGACAATTTGACTGTAAGAGTCGCCAGTTGGTTTTTAAAATGGTTGTACCAACACAATCAAGAAAAGGTTTACAGATTGACCTAGTGATATGACACTGCTAAATGGGTCTGTGAAACTGAGATTCGTTAGGGTCCGGGGACTTGCTTATGTGGAGGGAAGGTGTTAGACACCCCCCGACATCCGTGTTGCCACGGTGTCTGCCACTTTTCTAGAAATTGTTATATGAATGTGTGTGAGTGTGTGGATCAATGTGCAATTATTTGGAAGTAGTATGAGGCCTCGTTCGCACCTATATACACAGGGTTTTAATTTATATAAAAATTCAGTTTTAAACAAGATGTAGCAGCGATGTTTTGTAAAAGAGGTTTTTCAAACCCTTATGCTCTATAGTAATTGAGACCTTTTTATACTTCCATTTTATTAAATGTTCGGCAGAATTGCTTTTATTGTCGAGATGCAAAGCATCTTCGAAAAAATAATGTACAAAGCAGTGCCGAACTCCTTGTGGGCATGAGAGCCATCTAAGGAAATTCAATCACCGTGAATAATTTACAAGCTGCTTACAGCTAAAAATATCCATCACGAGAACCGAATCTAGATTCAGTATACTGAATCTGTGATCACATGATTCCTAGGCTCACATGATGCCGTAATTCATATGAAAGCAGTAAGCAGTTATATATATAAAAGATGTAAATATATATATACAGACATGATCAACTACCATGAAGCACCTCCATGGGGGATCAAAAATATAAATATATAAAAGCGGTATATATATATATATATATATGTGTGTGTGTGTGTGTGCATACAATCAACCACCATGAAGCACCTCCACGGGGGATTGGAAATGTAAACAAAGCAATAAAAATCAATCAACCACCACGAAGCACCTCCCTGGGGAATTGAGAAATATAATAAAGCTTTAAAAGCGATCAACCGTCTCGAAGTAAACTCCAGCCGGGACAAAAAGTAAAGAAAGCAGTAAAAACGATCAACCGTCACGAAGTAAACTCCAGGCGGGACGAAATGTAAAGAAAGCTGTAAAAGGCCACGTAGTAAACTCCAGGCCTGACAGAAATATAAATATATATATATATAAGCAGTAAACGCTTCGGAAGTAAAATCCAGGCTCATCGAATAGAGTTCGACAATAGTTCATATATATAAGTATATATATATATATATATATATATATATATATATATATATATATATATATATAAATATAAATTTAAACGCTCCGGATGTAAAATCCAGGCTCAATCGAGGCATAACTCGATAATGTTAGTCCATATATATATATATATATATATATATATATATATATATATATATATATATATATATATAATGAAATAAAAGTCACGGACCGAAGTCCGAGCATACACACGCTACACGACTCTCAACGTGAAGAACTGTGTGTGCACAGTAGTGGAGAAAGGCTTTAAATTGTGTAAGAAGGCTTACAGTGGACTGTCAAAGAAGATTTCAATAGATTTAAAGGGATGAACACTCGGCTCCCGCCGGTAAGAATATAACAATATATGAGCTCACAAATGTTTAAAATGAGAAAGCACTCAGTTTAAAGGGTGTACAGAGCAAATTGCACAGGGCTTCCTCACTTTTTTTCTTCTTAAAATGGCTGCCTCAAGCCCTCTATTTATAGAGGGGGAAGCCGAAAGTGTACCTGCTACTGCCCGGGGTGCCCCGGGTTCCGCGGGTCCCGCTGTCTCGAAGTACATGCATGCGTGCAACGTAATGTCCGTTCGAACTTTCAAAACTTCAATATGGGCATCCGATTGAGGTGCATATGACCTTTTTCGGCATGCTGTTGCCGAGAGCTACACAATGAAATGGGATTAGAGGTTGTACAAAGTCAGGAAGATGGGACCATGCCCTTGGTCTTCAAGCTTCAAATTCTATCTGGTGTGCTGTCTTCTGCAGTAGTTACTCGGGATTGGCGCTCTTTGGTTCTTGTAGGACATTGTTATGTTGTATTTATGTTGTTGTTGAGATGGCACAAATTGGGATGGCAAGATGACGGTTCTACCCTTCACCGGGGTTATCTCCGGCTTGAGCTGATTTAGCAGTCGTTGCTCAGGGTTATCTCTGAGATTGGACTGCTACATGTGTTAACCGTCCTTAGTGTTGTTTCTGAGATGTGCCTGACTTCCCGAGGTTATCTCCGGACTTTGGAAATGAGTGCCTCGGGACCATTGCCGAGTGTTCTGAAGTTGTTTGCATGGATTAGAAACAAGCATTTCTAGGGTTATCTCCGGAACTGCAACTATATGCCTCGGGGTTATTTCCAAGGTTGACACTGTCTTTCCCGGTGGTATTTTTGGGGCTGAGACTGAGTATCTTGGGGTTATATCCAAGATGACACGGTCTTCCTCAGTGTGATTTCTGGTATTTGAACTGCATTCCTCTGGGTTATCTCCGAGGTTGAAGCTAAAACTCCCGATGTTGTTTTCGGGGTTGAGGTTGAAACTTCTGGTGGTATTTCTGGGTCTGAGTTGGATGTCTCAGGGTTATCTCTGAGATGGTAATACTGAATATCCCAGGGTTGTCTCTGGGATTGATCTGAGCTGTCTTCCAGGGTTATCTCTGAAAGACGATTTTGCCCTCCTGTAATGTTAGTAACAGGTATGCAAAAAAATTTCGAGTGTCTATACTTGCACATTTATAAATAAGGTAGGATAAGCTCAAAATAAAGATTAGGTTTAGGAAACTTGCACAACAATAGTGAATCAGATAGGATAAAGATCTTGCTTTACATAAATAAATAAGATTTAGGTACTTACGTAACAATAACAACTTAACTGCTTACTAAGAGATTAGAGATAGAGAACTTGCATAGAGTAAGTAAGATAGGATAAACTCAAATAGAGATTAGGGTTCAGAAACTTACCTCGTGCGTAGGTTAACGATCACTACTCATGATCACCACAAGTCCTACACATACCATATAGATTGACAACAATCATTAGTTATACTAATATTAACTTCATGAGTTTTGTTCCCAATTTTAGTATAGCTAGTTAACTTAGTTTAAGTTTTTGTTTACTACCACAAGTCATATATTACAAGACCGAAGTCTCGAATCTTATGTTTAAACAACATCACATCTTTTCATGAGCATCACATTTTAGATCTATTACAACTTATCAAATTATCACGCCATGTCAACATAGAACGTTAATAACCTAATATAACATCTTATTACATGTCCAACACATTATCATGTTCCTTAGATTAGGTTAAATTAACACACAAAGGACTGCATTTGTAAACGTGCATCCCGACGCCCCCCGATTGCCTCCGAGTGTACATCAGTCCTAAAGATGGCCATTTTGACCCCTACTAACAACATCAAATTGAAAAACTTAAAGAACAAAATTTGTAGGTCTACTCGTCCTTGTTCCAGATACTTCTTGAATCGTATCAATCGGAGTTTGTATGAAAACGTTATGCCCATTTTAGTAAAACATGTCCGGTCAGATTTTCTCTAACATTTGGTAAGTCTGCCTACCCCCCGTCGGGGCGGGGGTTTGAGCTACAAAAGCCCACCGGGGAAGCATAAAATACAATGGTAATGCCCGCTAGGGTGGGGGTACCAGTATCAGCTTCTGCAGTTCGTGAATGAACACAACAAAAAGCCAAATTAGGCCTAAAAACTCCTTTCTAACAACCATTCCAACTTACCCAAGTTGTAATTAGTTTATAGAAATATAAACTAATATTTCTAACATGTTTCTAACCACATAAACAACGTAAACATCAAAATTACAACATCTAAATTCACTATTTTTACTATTTCTTCACTTTTTGACATTCTTAGCGAAACAATTTACTGTGAATTCGTTTTACAACCAAAACAGTCCGTTTAAATCATATTGTTTTCATTTCATCATGTATTTTCTCAATCAACAAATAATTTACAGTTTAACACATGAATTGAACATCAATTTTAATTCTAAAGTAAGCCATATCATACATATATACCACTGTAATTCAAGTTCTTCAATACTAAACATATTTTTACAAACGTGATTACTCTACATCATGAATAAATGGTATAAAACATGTTATCAACACCCATTAACACATATAACACCATGTTTTCAACAATCATACTCAAAAAATAATTTACAGAGAGAATTTTTATGAAAACTCAAGAACACAGAGAACTAAGAACAAAAGGGTTAAATTACTAACTCAAATTTCTTGTTTGAGCAACACAGATGATAGCAACCTCATTTGATTTTCTCAAACTCACAAACTCTTCTCTTCTTCCTTCTCTCTTTTCTCTCTATTTTCTTGTTTTCTCTCATCTGTTCTTTCTTTTCTAACTTAACGTAAATAAAATAGACGAACACAATAATAATACATATTAACAAAAAAAGAAAAACTGACATAATAATAATAACTCTATTTAATATATTAGTTATGTATATTTTAAATTCAAAAGCCACTAAGGCTTGTTTGGCAAAACCAATTAAAAATAAGGACTTAAAATCCTTATGTCTTGTTTGGTAAAACCAAATTAAAACATATTTTGATTTATTTTAATAACTCATTTATTATATAGTTTAATAGTCACACTCTATTTAATTAAATTCTAATATTCAATTAAATTAAATTAAAATTAGCATCAACACGATAAATCAAATTATCACATAATTATAATTCCCATTCAATTATAATTTACTTAACAAATCACTAAATCTCCAATTTAATTATTAAATTAAATTGAAACAATATTATAACAATTTATTTAATCCTTATCAACTCTCTAATTTAATTATTAAATTAAATTAGAATATTACAACATAATAATTAATTCCTCACTCTTTTATTTTAATTAACTTCAAAATACCAAATTACCAATTATCAATTTAATTAACATATTACCTTAATTAAGTTAATTCACAACAACTTATTATTTAAACAATCAAATTAAATAAATATTTATTTAACAATAAACATATCAACTAAAATATTTATTTAATTTAATAAATATTTGAAATTACAATTAATATTTTGGATTTTTACAAACAAGGTAAAGAACGCTCAACTAAAAGATGAAGAATATGAGAAAATTAAAGAAAGAGTGTCTGGGGTAGTGCGGTGAAGTTCTAGATCGATGTCAAAGGATTACTGAGGTTCGAGGGAAGGATTTGGGTTCTAGTAGTACCTGAAAATAAAGATAAAGTTTTGGCTGAAGCTCATAACTCAATATTTTCAATTCACCCGGGGAGTACAAAGATGTATCAAGATTTATGACAACATTTCTGAAGGCCAAATATGAAAAGAGATGTTGTAGAATGTGTTGTAAAATGCTTGACATGTCAAAAAGTCAAAGCTGAGCATCAGAGACCAAGCGGATTACTTCAACTGTTGGAAATACAGGAATGGAAGTGGGAGCATATCACAATGGATTTTGTGGTAGGTCTTCTGACCACTCAGAAAGGGTATGATGAAATTAGGGTGATAGTGGACAGGCTAACGAAATCAGCACATTTTTTGCTAATAAAGATTAGATTCAATCTTGATCAGTTGGCAAAGTTGTATGTCAAGAAAATCGTTTCGAGACATAGGGTTCCATTGTCAATTGTGTCAGAGAGAGATTTTTTGGTTCATGTCAAACTTCTGGAAGAGGCTATAAGAATGCATGGGAATAAAGTTGAGAATGAGTACGGCAAACCATCGTCAAATAAAAGGCCAAAGTGAACGAATAATCCAGACTTTGGAAGATATGCTTAGAGCATGCATGATGAATTTCAAAGGAAACTGGTACGATCATTTACCATTGGTCGAATTCGCCTACAATAACAGTTACCATGCTAGTATTGGCATGCCGCCTTACGAAGCATTGTACGGCAGAAAATGCAGAACTCCACTGTGCTGTGATGAATTTGGTGAATGTCAATTGTTAGGATCGAAACTGGTACAGCAGACTGCTGAGGTTGTTAAAATCATCAGGGCAAGATTGGTAGCTGCTCAAGACAGACATACGAAATATATTGATCAACACCGATAGAGTCGCGAATTTAATGTAGGAAATTTCGTTTTCCTAAAAGTTTCTCCTTGGAAGGGGAAGATCCGATTTGGTAAGAAAGGAAAATTAAGCCCGAGATTTATTGGACCCTTTGAGGTGCTGTGAATAGTAGGGGAAGTAGCTTACAAGGTAGCTCTACCTCTAGAATTAGAACATGTTTCGATATTACGACCGTATAAACCCGATTACAAGCATGTGATCGAGTATGAACAACTACAATTTGATAAAGATTTATCTTACGAGGAAATTCATATCAAGATAGTTGTCAGAAAAGAACAAGTGCTTAGGAATAAAGTAATACCTTATGTGAAGGTTGTAATACCCGAGAATTTTCTGAATATTATTAATAATTATATTAATAAAAGCCGAATATTTATTTGAATATAAATAAATGTTGTGTGTCACGGGATATAGTAATTAAGTATGTGACAATTATGTGCTATGGTGGAATTGGTAAAAAGCTTAATGTAAAACTCATGATAATTGCCTAGTGTGGCTAGATAATAAAATAAGTGTACTATCAATTAAATGAAGAGAATAATTAATTTAGGATATGAACTAATTTCAGCAGTAACTAAGTCTGAGAATTTTCTAGAGTGGCCCAGCTGCTATGACACCCCCAAATCTGGGTACTTCATTCCCACAAGACTTGGTGTTCACTTTCCATACATTCATAATAACTACCCAAATATAATAGATTTTAAACCATAAATCCTCCCATTAAAAGGGTTACATCATTAAATCAAAAAGTCTCCCTGGTTATCTAACCTTTAACATAAATCAAGTGCGAAAATAAAATTAGTTACATCACATCATTTAAATAAAGTCTATTAACATAAAAGCCAATAAATTACAAGTCTTCATCACTTGTACATTTTTTTCTTTTCCTTTGTTTGTAGTAGGTTCATCGACCTTCTCAACCTTAGTTGTAACAATTATATTTATGCAAGAGTGAGCAAAACAAATGCTCACTAGATATAACAATGAATTAACAAGAGAATAATAATTGCCAATGAATAAGCTCATCAAAACTGAATAGTACTCTATCAATAATATCCAAAAACTAAAATAAAAAATGTGAGATATATATATATCTGAGGGTCATAAGACCACGAACTAAGTCCACGGTTACAAGTAATCTTTCAACTTTAACCTAAACAGTTATACTGTAGGAACTTCACGTACTTAGGGGGATCAACCCTTCGTACCATGTATTGTGCACAAACATCTAAACGCATCGCGTATCCCCTATAATAGGGTTGTTCTTCTCAGTTTTACAGTACAAGTCCGCTCCAAAGAAAGTTTGGTTTGGATAAGCTTTAATGGTAATTTAGAGTTTAACGATCATCAAATAAAGGATTAGTTGAATCAACAAAGTTTGATAACACTACGGTTGATCAATAATAACATAATATGGAACAAGGAATAATCATAGGTGAACTAACTATATATTAAACTCATGCTTAGAAATAACTAAAAAGCATAAGTATGGAATAAAATAATAAACCTTGCTTGAACAATATTAAGCTAAGGCTATGATCTTGAAAAAAATGAATTAAGTTATGAACATATACTAAGGAATAACAAGCTTAGAATGAAACAACTCAAATTAACAATAATATTTCGATTTGAATTAAGTAAATGAAATAGAACAACTCGGTTAAAGATTTGAGTTCAAGAATTTATATTTGTCATAAAAGAATAGAACTTAAGAAAACTTTCTTAACTATAAACAAGTTAGAATAACTCAACAATGATTAGAATTTAAAACTTGCTTGAATAACATTAGGGTTAGAGCTTGCTCAAATAAAGTTTAAGGATAAAAGAACTTGCTCAATGTAAAGAGGTAAGGTTTAGAAACTTGCATCGCAGATAAGCTATAAATTACAACTCACGTTTACCTACACATTTGATTGGAATCACAATATCTATTAGATATACTAACATCTACTTTCCAAAATAACACTCACTTCTAACTAAACTTGTTATTTTAGTACAAGTCTTACGCTACCATATATATTTCAGAAATCTCAAGTGTTAACTTCACAACACTTATTTACTAATTCTTGTGTTCAATAAATCACAACATGTCATTTTCATAGCTTGCTAATTTGTTATGACTTTAGAATTACTAACCACATGACACGATTCTGTTTTAACCTCTTCATTACATGTTTGACACATTAACACATCATTAGATTAAGTTACAATGGTGTCCAAAGTCTGTAGAAGTAGCAGACTTAACTGTTTCTGAATAGGTTATGGCGCAGCTGCGCCATACATAAGCCTGGGACCGGCGCAGCTGTGCCGTTTCTGGCCTTGACATTAGCGCAACTGCGCTAGTGCGCAGACAGAAACTTCGCAGACTACTGTAACAGCTCTGTTAAGCCCAACTTACAAGAATTTCATCCATAAAACAGTAAATTAATCACACCCAAATACTATAGAACTCATATATACATTATTCCTCACATATATACTAACCTAGAACAATTAAACAACAATTTCAACTAATTTAAATCCTCAAAATCATGTTTTAAACCAAAAACTCCATTTTTGACATTCTTGACAAAATCTAACACTGTGATCACAATTCTACACCAAATTAATTCATTCAAACTACGTTCTCTTCTTTTCTTACCGAATTAACATATTCAAGACTCAATTTACATATTAGTATACAAATTAACCACCAAATTTGGTACTTTCATAAGCCATATGCATGAACATACACTATAAATACTTTTCTTCCTTCCTAAACGTAATTAGCATACTAATTCATGTCTAACTACAAACTCTAACATCACAAACACGTATAATCACAAGTTATCAGTTGTATTTCAACAATAAAAAAAATTGAATTCACCGAACTTGGAAACTTAAAATTTTTGTCGTAAAACATATATATACAATATCAAGGTTATAGAACATACTTTCAATTACTTAGCAATCCTTGCTAACAAAAAATAATTGCTTGGAAACTCAAAAATTTCTATCAATCTTTCTCTTGTCTCTCTCAAATTCTCTATAAAACTCTCTTCTCTTTTCTCTTCTTAGGCTTAAGCCAAATACTTTTCACGTAAAATAAAATACAACCAAAGCATAAAACCCAAATGTATGAAACTGTCGTATACTTATTATTATATTAATTACATATCAGTTATAAAATATATTAATTTTTTATTTTATTTATTATAATTCAAATTCAAAAATTAAAATTCAAAAGCCATAAGGCTTTGTTTGGCAAAAACTCTTTAAAATAAAGACTTAATATCTTTAAGCCTTGTTTGGGTAAACTCATTTAAACTACTTTAATTTAATTTAATAAATCATTTACACTATAGTTTATAATCTCATATTATTTATTTGAATCTCATATCCAACATTAGTAAAATAAACTAATTACACATACTATATTTTAAATTAATTTTCCACTTAAACAATTATCAGAACATTATAATGAAAATTATAATTTTACTTAATAAATTCACATACCAATTTAATTATTAAATTAAAGCAATAATATAACATCTCATGTTATCTTACAACTCACTAAATATTAAATTAAATTAATTTAGAATATTATCTAATAAATTTAATTCACAAATATTTACTAACAACAACCACATTAATAAAATATTTATTTAATTTAATAAATATTTAAATTACAAATAATAAAATCTTGGATTGTTACATCATTCCCTCCTTACAAGGATCATGTCCTTAGAATCACAACTCAAATAATAAAATCATCACATTCTTCCCTCCTTACAAAGATTTTGTCCCCAGAATCGATGACACAAACTAGACAAATAACTCAGGGTAATTCTTCATCATTTCAGCTTCGAGTTCCCACGTAGCCTCTTCGACATTGTGGTTCCTTCATATCACCTTCATAGAAAGTATCACCTTATTCTTGAGCGCTTGTTCTTTCTTGTCGACTATCTGGATAGCAACCTCTTCATAAGACAAATCTTTACTGAACTGTAACGGTTAATACTCGATCACATGTTTATAATCGGGTTTATATGGTCGCAACACCGACACGTGAAAAATGTTGTGAACATGTTCTAATTTTGGAGTTAAAGCTACCTCGTAAGCCACTTCTCTCGCTCTTCGAAGTATCTTGAAAGGTCCAATAAAACTTGGGCTGGGCTTTCCTTTCTTACCAAAATGAATTTTCCCCTTCCAAGGAGAAACTTTTAAGAAAATAAAATTTTGCTACTTCAAATTTATGATCTTGTCTGTGTTTATCAACATACTTCTTCTGTCTATCTTGAGCAACTACCAGTCTTGCTCTGTTGAGTTTGATAACTTCAGCATTCTGTTGTACCAATTTTGATCCTAATAGTTAACGTTCACTAACTTTATCCCATCACAGTGGAGTTCTGCATTTCCTACCGTACAATGCCTCGTATGGCGGCATGCCAATGCTAGCGTGGTAACTATTGTTGTATGCAAATTCTACCAATGGTAGATGATCATCCCAGTTTCCTTTGAAATCTATGATGCACGCTCTAAGCATATCTTCTAACATCTGGATTGTTCGTTCGCTTTGACCATCAGTTTGCGGATGATATGCCGTACTCATTTTTAGCTATTTCCCATGCATTCTTATAGTTTCTTCTAGAAGTTTGATGTGAATCTCGGATCTCTGTCTAATACAATTGATATTTGAACTGCATGTCTTGAGACAATCTCATTGACGTATAGTTTTGCTAGCTGAACGAGATTAAATCTAATCTTTATTAAAAAAAAGTGTGCTGATTTTGTTAATCTATCCACTATCACCTATATCGCATCGTATCCTTTATGAGTCGTTGGAAGACCTACCACAAAATCTATTCTCATATGCTCCCACATCCATTCTGGTATTTTCAACAGTTAAAGTAATTCGCTTGGCCTCTGATGTTCTGCTTTTACTCTCTGACATGTCAAGCATTTCGTAACATATTCTGCAACATATCTTTTCATATTCGGCCACCAAAAATGTCGCCGCAAATCTTGAAACATTTTCGTACATCCCGGATGAATCGAATATTTTGAGTTATGAGCTTCTGCCAATATTTCTTCTTTAATATCCGATACTGCTGGAACCCAAATTTGTCCCTCGAATCTTAGCACTCCTTCGGTATCAACCTTGTACTTTACCTCACTACCCACAACCATACTTTCCTTTATTTTTCTACATTCTTCATCTTGTAGTTGAGCATTCTTTACCTTGTCCACCAAAGTTGGTCTAGCTTCTATTTGGAATAGTCATTCATCGAATTCTTTTGGAAATTTTATTTCCAGCTCTAATCTTGTCATTGCTGAAATAAGTTCCTCCTGGTTGGTTAACAACATCAACTTCTCACGATCCTTCTTACTCAAGGCATCTACAACCACATTGGCTTTTCCCGGATGATAAAAGATCTCGCAATCATAATCTTTTATTAATTCCATCCATCTCCTTTGACGCATGTTCAGGTCCTTCTGTGTGAAAATATACTTCAGACTCTTATGGTCTGTGTATATCTCACATTTCTCTCCATAAAGATAGTGTCTCCATATCTTCAGAGCAAATACCACCGCAACCAACTCTAAATCATGAGTCAGATACCCTTTTTCGTAGTCCTTTAATTGCCTTGATGCATACGTAATGACTTTACCGTTCTGCAGAAGGACACAACCTAATCCTTTATGTGAGGCATTACTGTACACCACAAAGTTTCCTGTATTATCAGGTAATGACAACACAGGTGCGACATTGAGTTTCATCTTCAATTCCTTAAAACTCTCCTCGCACTTTTCCTTACAAACAAATTTTATAGCTTTTCTCGTCAAATTTGTTAACGGAGTGGCAATCTTGGAAAAATCCTGAATAAATCTTCTATAATAACCTTCCTGTCCCAAGAAACTTCTTACTTCAAATGGAGTTCTTGGTTGTTCCTAATTTATCACAGCTTTAACTTTTGATGGATCCACTGAAATCTCATCTTTATCAATTACATGGCCGAAAAATTGTACAGGTTCCATCCAAAATTCACATTTAGATAAATTCGCGTATAAATTTTCTTTTATTAGTGTCTCCAGCGTCAAACGTAAATGTTCCACGTGTTCTTCTTGAGATTTGGAGTACACCAGAATATCATCGATAAATACCACCATAATCTTGTCTAAAAATGGTTTAAACACCATGTTCATCAAATCCAGGAATGCAGTAGGGGCGTTTGCCAAACCAAAAGACATCACCAAAAATTTGTAATGTCCATACCGAGTGTAGAATGCCGCCTTCGGTATATCCTCCTTCCTTACTTTCAATTGGTGATACCCACTTCTCAAATCTATTTTCGAGAAATTTTTAGCACCCTTCAATTGATCAAACAAGTCAACTATTCTTGGCAATGGATATTTATTCTTAATAGTGACTTTGTTTAATTCCCTATAATCAATGCAAAGACGCATTGACCCATCCTTCTTCTTCAAGAATAACACCGGCACTCCCTACGTTGATACACTTGGTTGAATATACTTCTTATCTAACAGTTCTTGTAATTGTACCATTAGTTCCTTCATCTCTATCGGAGCCATCCTGTACGGGGCCTTCGATATTGGAGTAGTTCCTGGTGCAAAGTTGATCACGAACTCAATTTCTCTGTCAGGCGGAAGTCTTGGCAAATCTTTTGGAAAAACGTCCACAAAATCCCTAACCACTGGTATCTCTTCCAGTTTCACGCCCTTCTCCTTTTGAGTATCGACTATGTAAGCTAGGTACCGTACACAGCCCTGACTCAACAACTTCTTGGCCTGTAAAATCGTCAAACATCTTGCTTGTCTAGGCGATTTGCTACCATAGAAAACTACCTTTGATGGAGTCATAAGGTTTACACATTTCTTTTGGCAATCAATTATCGCTCCATAATTGAATAGCCAATCCATTCCCAATATTACATCAAACTCTCCAAGTTTTATCAGGATTAAATCTACTATCATAATATTCCCCTTAATATTCACTCTACAATTCTTGAATGTGGATTTAACAGGAGTTACCTCCATATTAGCAATTTCTATGTGTAAAGGGAAATTCTAGTCTTCACTATGTAATTCTAACTTCTTAGCAAATTCATCAAATATAAACGAGCAAGTAGCACCCGAATCAAACAATACATATGCATTTATATCATTGATTGGGACCTGACACGATATCTTTTTATATCACCGCGTCTTGCACTGTCACATTGAAGGTTTTGGTTATGGGCTTATTTGATGATGCAATGGTTAATGTACCTCCACTGCTACCTTCCTTGCTTCCCGGTGTCTCTCCAGTTTTCTTCTTAGGGCAATCGTGAGCAAAATGATCCTTTGACCCGCAGGTGTAGCAAACATTCTTCTTGAGTTGATTACAATTAGGGGCAATGTGACCCTCCTGGCCACAGTTAAAGCATACACGTTTCCCCCTTAAGCATATACTAGAGTGAAACCTCTTGCATGTAGCACATGTGTCAAACTTATTCTTTTTTTGGTTACCCTGCTGATTTCCAGTTCCCACATTTGCATTCCACTTCCTCTTCAAGTTATTGTTACCATTTCCACCGCTACCACCACCATTCTTAGCTTCGCCCACACTCTTCTTCTTATTGCCTTCTCCAGCACTGCTGTAAATGTGTCCAGCTGAAACATGGAAACCCTACTGTACAACCAGGGTTTCAGTCCCTGCTCAAACCTTTTAGCCTTGCGCTCATCTGTGTTGACTTGATATGGGGCAAATCTCGCTAATTCATTAAATTTTGCGGCATACTCTGATACCGATATTGATCCCTGCTTCAGTTCTAGAAATCGCACCTCCATCTAATTCTTCGAACTCTCTGGTAAATAAGTCTCAAAAAATATCTCCTTAAACCTATCCCAAGTCATCACCCCTTGACCTCCTTGAGTTTTATTGGCTTGCCACCAATAACTAGCCTCTGCTTTTAACATAAACGTTGCAAAAGTAGTTTTCTGATTCTCACCTACTCTAGTAACATCAAAAACTTTCTCTATCTCCATGATCCAGGTCTATACCTCAACTGGATTCATGGACCCACGGAATTCTGATGGTCCAACTGCCATGAAATCCTTAAATGTCACAGCTTGATTCTGTAGCTGATTCTGCAACGCTCCCGTTAGTAACATCACTACCTGCTGAACTGGGTTAGCCTCAGCATTGTTGTTATTGGTAGATCCCTCAGGGGTCCTCTATCGTGGTTTACGTCTTGGAGGCATTTTTTATTAAAATACACTTATTAGATTATTACTCAATCTTCTAGGTATTATGTACTTAATTTGCAAATCATAAAATTACCACATAACACATAATAACTTGAATAAATACTAGCTTTTAATCATTCATAATATTTTAAAAACATAATAATGAAAGCATTCTTGCTTTCTACATCAGTTTCCTGAACTACAAAAGTTTCAAGATAACTTCATCATCATTATATCCTATTGGTTATATCATACCCGGGATTTACATCTTATTTACTCATTAATCACATAGTAATTACATTTATGATGACCTACTAAAATGATGCGTAGCCTTACGACGCTCCTCTTCCATAATACGAAACATTGTTCGGCAATCTAACATGTACGATGGCAGCGTCTATAACTGAATAGGATAACACATGACCCAATCTTGAGCTCGACTGATCACGGTGTTGAAAACACTATTCATCTCTTCCATCTTGATCTTCTTTACTTGTACCTCTCTTTCTGCTACCCTGGCTCGTTGATAAGCTTCCTCGTATGCGTCTTCAGCTTTTGCCCTCTTAGTAGACTCTTCTTTCAATTTGTTCTTCAACTCCGCGATCTCCTCTGTCATTTGTTCATTCTGTCCTTCAGTGTGGACCAGTTTCCCTTTAACATTATTTAGACATTCATCTCGATCCTGTATCTCGGTGTCCTTCTGCGCTATGGCGACCTGCTGTTCAGCTACTATCTCTTCCAACTCCTCGACGGTATCCTGAAGTTCCACATTGCGGTCGTATACGTTGTCGTACATACGGGCAGCCATCGAGTTTAGTGGAATCTCTTCCTCCTCGTCCTCCTCGTCCTCATTCGATTGCGGCAGCTCAACGGGGTCCTCCTCGTCCATATCTATCTCATCATCCTCATTATGTAAACCCTCCTACTCAACCACTGTGACCAATGGAGATGTTTCCTGTGACAGTAGTTGTTCCCAAACCACCTGAATATCTCGAGGCTCTTCCTCTCTAGGCATTTGGGATCCTTCCTCCCTAGTCTGACTTAATTCTCCTACATTAGCCATCCTAACAATAAAATTTTAAGTTTTAATTATTAATAATTACTACTCGACACTGACGAGCACATAGGTTACAACCACATAAGCACATAAATGTTTTATTACTTTCCTTAAAACTCGATAAGAGTTTATCACCACTATCTTTTCAAAGGTTACTTCCTAAGGCTTTTCCCCACCTAAGGTTCATAACCTAAAGTTTTTATACCAACTTGTGACACCCCCAAATCTGGGTACTTCATTCCCACAAGACTTGGTGTTCATTTTCCATACATTCATATTAACTACCCATGTAACGACCAAGAAATTCGGATCCTTTGTAAAATAATTTTATTTAATAAAATAATGAATAAAATTATGTTTTTTTTATATTATTATGTGTTAGTAAGATGAATGTCGTTCTATAACCTAGAAATGTCGGAAAGTCATAGTATTTTAACAATGTGGGAGAATTAAAGTGTTTGAATTTTCAAGATGAAAATAAAAGTTTTACGAGAAATTTTCCAAAAAACACTATTAATCGATTTCTGCTCGGGAATTAATTTTGAACTTTCGAGAAATACGTAATGTTATAATATCGAGGCGAGACATATTAGGTAATAATAACCTAAGTATGGAAAACGAAAAATTTCGCACGTGAACTTAATTTAAGAACGTTAAGAATTGAAGTCTAATGAAATGGAATTATAGATTTTGTAAGAATTACAAATCCAATAAACACTAATGTGTAAACCCATGGGTGAATAATGGTAAGCCCAATGGTTGGTTAATTGGAAGCCCAAATTGAATTAAACCAAGCCCAAAAGATAAACTAATCAAACTAAACCTAATCCTAAATGATGATCCAATGGGTAAAGTAGGATCCATGGGGCAACCCATGGATAAGCTTGGTGACCAAGGTGTTGATGTGGTGGCCAAGTAAAGTATGTGGAGGGCAAGTTTACTTAGTGAGCAAGTAGTGAATAGTAAAGAGGTTAGTAAGGAGGTGGATGTTCAAATGGCCCATTTACCCTAGCTTTGGAAGCTCTATAAATAGCAAGCCTTTGAATTCATTTGTTGCTTGTTAGTTTCATCCAACATTAAAATAACTTACGTGTTAGAGAGAATAAGCACTATGACGCTTAACTTCCGTTGCTAGATTTTCCAAGAAGAAGAAGGACTAGTTCATCAAGGGTAAGGCTCTTGTCATATATATCTTCCATCTCTATCATTATAGGGTGATAAGAGAAGTGTAACTTAACCAACATGTATGCTAAGACCACTTAAGAAATGGTTGATTAATGGACCTAAGCCAAATAATTAAGGAATAAGCTATTCAAACCTAAATAAGTTATGAACTTATGAAGAACAATGATGAACTTGTCAAATGTTTACCTTAAAGAGTTCGTATGATTCATGAGATGTAAGAATGTTGTATAAAGGACTTAAATCAATAATAAGTCATAAAGAAATCTTGTATTAAAGAATTTGTTAATTTATGAACTTTAAAGAAATAAGCCATAACCTAATTGAAAGATAAGTTGTTGTAATATGTAGGTTGAGATGTCTAGTTAATTAAATGAATCCATTTGTAATGATGAACAAATCGTTAGTAATGAAGTTTTGTCGGAATTCATATGATTAGACGATAATCGTCGAATTCGTGAAATTCTCGAAAGGGAAGTCAGATTTTATGTTTGAACTTGAAAACGTTGGTTTTTGATGGAGACAAGTCGTATTTGGCATTATAGAGTTGCAAACTCGAAAATGGTTGGATTCCGATTTGGAACTAAGAAACGAGCATTGAACGTTCACGAACGTTTATCGTTTTCATTAAAAAATGGACTAATAAGTGAATTTTTATCTAAAGAAGTAACATAGATGAAATTCTTTCATAATTATGTAGAGCATTTAATTTGTGAACCGTAGGCTCTTGAACTAGCAAATTCAGACTTATAACGAAGAAGTTACGAGCCCAGGAGTTTCACAAAATTAAAAGTCTGTAAAAATTTTCTGATGCACAGAGCTGGCGCCACGGTGCCAGTCCAAGGCATAAAAGCCTGCGCCGCAGCGCGAGGCTGAGACATGAGGTACTGCTAGTTGGTGTCGCAGCGTGGCATGTAACGCTGGGACTCGCGCCGTAGCGCCGAGTCCGATCCTCAGCCATTGAAAAGTGGCGCCGCATCGCGGCATAGAGAAGAAAGGATGGTGCCATAGCGCGCCAGCCCTAAGGTTTCGACAGAGAAGAAAGTTTACAAGTATAGCATGAATGGTAACTCATTAGTAATGAACTAAGGAACTTAATTAAGCATTTTAAGGTATTGTTAAACCTTAATTATGTTGCCTAAAGGTTGAAGATAAGTAATCAAACATGAACGTAATGTGAAGGTAAGATCGATGTAACGAAAAGCCAAAACCAATAATAACAAATCTAAGTTATAATTAGATTGAGAAGAAGGGTAAGATTCATTAGGAACCATGTATGTTCATTCATGACCTAATGTGTTATGTGATGTTATCATTTACTGTGGAGACTTAAAGACTTAAACAAGAATGTGTTATAACTGTAGCAGACACTGAAGGCCAGTATTCTAACACTTGTTCCCGTTCAATCTGGACAAGCTTTGTAGTTCATGTATTCTTACACATGAAATATTGTATGATGAAGTCAAAGCCAACTCTTTCGATTAGACTTACATTATGTTTTTATCAAAGCATGGTCAATGGTTACCAAGTTATATTGGTGTGGTTTTCAAATGAAGACTGAGTATGCTAAAATTGTTTTGTCGTTAAACGACCGGCACGTGAGGTTGCCATAACTTAAACGTATACACGTGTAATGAATGTAGTTTTGATCAACATAGAGTACTATAGGCTGATCACCTAGACGTGCTCGTAAGTAATGTTAGACTTACGAACTTAGTGCCGGGATGTCCTTTTCAAAAGAACTTATGAAATGCTCAAAGTCTTGGACTAGAATTGATGTTTTACTGAATATTGTTGTTGTAAAACATTTTAAAGGAAAAGAAGTGCAATTTTGAATTATCGATAGTACTTCGTAACTATTTTTCAGTTATTGAAGATATATGATTCCTATGTTTTAAGCATGTTATTTATTAGAAATGTTGTACTTGCTGAGCTAGTCATGCTCACCCTTGCTTGAACCATATGAACACAACTAAGATCGAACGGACCGAAGGCTCCGGTAAGGATAAGGGCAAGGCGAAGACGAAACCGTAGAATACTTATGTAATATTATAGGGTGAATGATTATATATATTTGGTATTATGACAAGAACAAATTTATTAGTTATCGAGAACCTGGGGAAATATTAATATTATTTTGGTTATATAGAAGACATATTCGTTCTATTAAGGATTTTCAATTGAATGTATATATGAATGGTAGTACCGTGTAGCACCATCTGTCGGGTTTGAAGATACCCAGATTTGGGGGCGTCACATGTTGGTATCAAAGCGTTAGGTTATAAAACTTAAGGGGGGAATTAAAACCTTAAGTAATAACCTTTAGAGAAGTCAAAGAAGTAAAAGATGGAAATTAACCTTATAAAAATGCATTATATATGTTATGTGTTTTTATTATTCTACTGACATTTACTAATTAAATTTATTTTGTTGTTGTAGATGTCAGGAGAAAATAGAGATGTACAGGTAGTTGTCAAAGGGTCGGTTAATCAGGTAGAGATCATACCGAACCCCATAGCGACAGAGCTCAAAGTTGTCGTGGTTGAGTCTGGAGACTCAAAGAGCCTAGACTACATGTACATATTCGACGACATGCTAGAGGAAGAGGTGGAGGCAGTGTCCTTCAACCCGGTAGCAATAGTAACAGAGATGGCTCCTGGGGAGTCAATAAAGTCATTATTTATGTCAGTGTTGGATAGAAATATCCATTACTGTCAGGAGGTTAAGGAGCTAAAAGTAGAGCTCCAGGCGGTGATAGAGGATAAGATGGACGTTGAGTCCATGTGGGAGTAGGAGCATGATGAAAGGATTTTGTACAAGGACAAGGTCCATGAGCTGAAACAGGAGGTCTTTGAGCTCAGAGAGGAGCTGAAGACCATGAAGCAAAAGATAGGAAGGATGTCCTATATTCATAGGAGTTCTCATGCGGACTTCCAGCATCAGGTAGCTGGGTATCCCATAGAGGCAGGGCAGAAGTGGCATACTATCAGCCGTGATATTATTGTCGGTCTTGCCAAGGCAGATTTTGATAATGCCTTAAGGCAGATGTAATCTAGTAGTAGCTAGAGTAGTTTAGATATGTAAATATTGTGTATTTAGTAGTGACGTAAAACCCTCTTTTGTATAAAAAGGGTAGTCTTTTGTAAATCCTAATTTTTAGAAAGCAATTGCGGGAAAGTAATGTAATCAGCTTAGGCTATGTAATGAAACGATGTAGTATTATACTACAATGAATGAATCAATATAAGTCTTTTTCAAAAAATATTGAGTAATGAATGTTGAAGTTATTGATTAATCTTGAATAATAATTAATAAGAAGGGAATAATAATGAAATGTGTTGTTTGTTGTATCAGCAAAATGCCGTCAAGAAGAGTTCAACGAAACCAAGGCACTAACGTGAATCAACCGGAGGGAGGTCCGGTTAACCCCATGTAGGAATTTGTTAATTTACTAACAGTAGCGTTTAATAGAACAGGGGCTAACATCCTCGTAAATCCTAGTGTACTACGAGCCACTACGTTTAAGGATTTTAAGAGCATGGGTCCGCCGGAGTTCAAAGGAACTACGGACCCTATCGAGGCCCAAACATGGGTGAAGGAAATTGAGAAGGCATTTGTTATTGCAAATGTTGACGAGGCCCTAAGGTTGCCTTAGCAACCTACATGATGAAGGGAGAGGCCAACTTTTGGTGGGAGGCCAATCAGGCTAGGGTCAGGATTGAGAATCTAACGTGGGTGAAGTTCAAGGAGATATTATTCGAGAACTACTTTCCCACGAGCATGCAAGGAGGGATGGAGATGTGGTTTCTTGAGTTGAAACAAGGGGACATAATAGTTCCCCAATACGCCGCCACGTTTAATGAACTGGCAAGGTTTGCTCCGCACCAAGTGGACACCGAGGTTAGGAAGACGCGACGGTTCGAGCAGGGCTTGAAACCCTAGCTCTATAACTGTATTTTTGTGTTCCAAAGTACTTCGTTTGGGACCATTTTAAAGAAGGCAATAATCGCCGAAGGTGGTAGTGAGGCTCTAAGACAATACCACAAGGATAAGAAGAAAAAAGGGAAAGTGGATGGTGGAGTGAAGGTCGAAGGAGCCATTGGTAGTGGCGAGGGACAGAAGAGGAAAATGTTCATCTCTGGGAATACCAGAGTAAAACTAGGAGACCTGAAGAGGAGGATGGAGGCTTGCAAGACCTGTAGGAAGACTCACTTAGGAGTCTGTCTCAAGGGGAAAGTCGTATGCTACAACTGTGGACAAGAAGGCACATTTCGCCTAACTGTCCAAGTCTAAAGAAGAATCATGGATGCTTTGTGTATGGATCAACTGACCACATGGCAAAGAACTGTTCGAAGAAGGGGACGGACGGGAACCGGGGCACTAAAAGCAGGAAGTTAGCTATTAGTGGTCCAGCACAGCCGAGTAGGCCGATGGCCCGAACTTTTAACATGACAGTTCAAGATGCAGTTGCATCAAGGGACATAGTCGCAGGTATTATTCCGATCAACTACATAAATGCTTACGTGCTGTTTGATTCGGGTGCTACTTGTTCGTTTATAGCATGTGATTTTGCTAGACGATTAGGATTACTTCCCGAAAGTTATCTATACCTTTAAATATTAAGGTAGCAAACGAAGAAATAATTCCTGTTGAAGATGTTCATAGGAGTTGTTGCGTAGATTTACGGAGTTGTAAATTATCGGTAGATTTGATACCGATAAAGTTAGTAGAATTCGATATAATTCTCGTAATGGATTGGTTGGTAAGTCATGGGGTAATTATAGATTGTCAAAAGAAATGTGTGAATATTAGAATGTTAAAACAACCTCAAGTTATATTTTACGGGAATAGATCGGCGGGACGTTCATATTGTTTAACCATAACACAAACTAGGAAATTATTGAGGAAGGGGTGTGTAGGTTATCTGTGTCATGTTGTTGATACCCAGAGAGTGGTAGCAACCATGGAACAAATACCTATAGTTAGAGAATTCGCCGATGTATTTTCGAGTGAACTGCCTATTCTTCCACCGGATAGGGAGATCGAGTTTATAATAGACAGTGTGCCAGGAGCGGCACCAGTTTCCAGGGCATCGTACCGTATGGCGCTAGTGGAAATGAAGGAGTTGATGGTGCAATTATAAGAACTGTTGGACAAGAAGTAAATACAATCGAGTGTTTCACCGTGGGGAGCACCGGTACTGTTTGTTAAGAAGAAGGACGAATCATTAAGACTGTATATCGACTACAGAGAATTGAACAAGTTAACGATAAAGAATAAATACCCATTGCCCATGATCGATGATCTTTTTGATCAGTTGAAAGGGGCTAAGTATCTTTCTAAAATAGATTTAAGAACGGGGTATCACCAGTTAAAGGTTATAAAGGAGGATGTACCGAAGACAACATTCAGAACTCGTTATGCTCATTACGAGTTTCTGGTGATGTCATTTGGGTTGACTAATGCACCAGCTGCATTTATGAATATGATGAACAGAGTGTTCAAGCATTATTTGAAAAAGTTCGTCGTGGTGTTTATCGATGATATTCTAGTCTATTCTAAGACACCAGAAGATCATGTTGAACACCTAAGAATAGTGTTGGAGACACTAAGGAATGAGAAGTTGTATGCAAAGTTCACTAAGAATGAATTTTGGTTGGAAAAAGTACAGTTTTAAGGACATGTCATTGGCCACAAGGGGATTTCAGTAGATCCAGCGAAGGTGGAAGCCGTGATGAAGTGGGAACAACCGAAAATGCCCACTGAGGTGTGCAGTTTCCTAGGGTTAGCTGGATACTATCGGAGATTCATTCAAGATTTTTCAAAGATAGCTACTCCGTTGACTAACTTGACAAGGAAGATGGTGAAATACGCGTGGACAGAGAAATGCGAGGACAGTTTTCAAGAACTGAAGAAGAGGTAAAGTGAAGCGCCTGTTTTGTCATTACCCGATTACACAGGAAATTTTGTAATTTATAGCGATGCTTCGCATAGAGGACTTGGTTGCATGCTCATGCAGTATGACAAGGTCATTGCGTATGCATCAAGGCAGTTGAAGGATTATGAGAAAGTTTACCCTACTCACGATCTGGAACTGGCCGAAGTAGTTTTTGCCTTATAGATATAGCGACATTATCTTTACAGGGAAAAATGTGAGATATACACGGACCACAAGAGTCTCAAATATATCTTCACACAAAATAAGCTGAATATGAGACAAATGAGATGGCTAGAGTTGATAAAGGATTATGACTGTGAAATCCTATATCATCTTGGAAAAGCCAATGTAGTTATCGACGACTTAAGTAGGAAGGGTCGAAAAAAGTTGTCTTTGTTAACGGCTCAAACTGAGTTAATAACAGAGATGGCTAGGATGGAATTAGAAGTGAAGTTGCAAAAAGAATCGGAACAAAAACTGTTTATGACGGAGATGCAATCTACCATCGTCAAGAGAGTCAAGGAGGTGCAGCTCAAAACTGATGAGTGTGACCAGATGAAGAAGCAGTTAACCAATGAAAAAGATTAAAAATACAGTCTTGATAATGAGAGATTATTAATATTTGAAGGAAGAATTTGGGTTTCAAATGAGACGGAATTAAAGGAGCAGGTATTACAAAAGGCTCATAGTTTGAGGTTTTCGATTCATCTTGGTAGCACTAAGATGTATCAAAACATTCGATAAAAATTTTGGTGGTCGAACATGAAGAGAGAAATAGCTGAGTATGTGAGTAGGTGCTTAACTTGTCAGAAAGTTAAGGCCGAACACCAACGACCAAGTGGTTTGTTATAGTCATTGGAAATTCTGGAATGAAAGTTGGAGCATATCACGATGGACTTTGTGGTGGGACTTCCGACTACGACGAAAGGGTATAATGCAATTTAGGTAATAGTGGACCGGTTGACGAAGTCGGCTCACTTTTTGCCAATTAGGGTCAAGTATAACTTGGATCAATTAGCTAAACTTTATGTTAAGGAAATAATTTCTAGACATGGAGTACCAGTATCGATTGTGTCAGATCGTGATCCACGATTCACATCGAACTTTTGGAGGAGTCTGAAAGAGCAGTTGGGGACGCAGTTAAAGTTGAGTACGACATATCATCCACAGACTGATGAACAAAGTGAGAGAACAATTCAGACGTTAGAAGATATGTTGAGATATTGCGTCATGGATTTCAAGGGTAGTTGGGATGATCATCTACCATTAGTAGAGTTTGCGTATAACAATAGTTACCATGCAAGCATAGGTATACCGCCTTACGAAGCTTTGTACGGAAGAAAGTGTAGAACACCATTGTGTTGGGACGAAGTGGGAGAACGCCGAATGCTAGGGCAAGAGTTGGTGCAGCAAATAGTGGATATGGTGAAGTTGATACGAATGCATCTCATAGCAGCTCAAGACAGACAAAAGAAGTATGTGGATTTGCATCGAGAAAATAAGGAGTTTGAAGTAGGCTCTTATGTATTTCTAAAGTTATCTCCCTAGAAAGGAAAGATACACTTTTTAAAGAAGGGAAAGTTAAGTCCAAGGTTTATAGGACCTTTTGAAGTGTTAAAAAGGGTAGGTGAGTTATCTCACGTATTAGTGTTGCATCCTTATAAGTCGAATTATAAGCACGTAATAGAGTATGAGCCTATTCATGTCGAGAAGGACTTAACATACAAAGAGACGCGGATTCAAATTATCGATAGAAAAGATCAAGTTATGCGGAACAAAGTCATACCTTCCGTGAAGGTGTTATGGAAGAACCACAATGCAGAAGAAGTAACGTGGGAATTAGAAGAAAAGATAAAGAAGGATTACCCTCAGTTGTTTGCGTAATGTGAGACGAGATTCGGGGGACATAATCTTTATAAGGAGGAAAGAATGTAACGACCAAGAAATTCGGATCCTTTGTAAAATAATTTTATTCAATAAAATAATGAATAAAATTATATTATTTGATATTATTATGTGTTAGTAAGATGAATGTCGTTATATAACCTAGAAACGTCGAAAAGTTGTAGTATTTTAACTACGTGGGAGAATTAAAGTGCTTAAATTTTCAAGACGAAAATAAAAGTTTTTCGATAAATTTTTTGAAAAATACTATTCATCGATTTCTGCTCGGGAATTAATTTTGAACTTCCGTGAAATACGTAATGTTATAATATCGAGGCGAGACATATTAGGTAATAACAATCTAAGTATGGAAAACGAAAAATTTCGCACGTGGACTTAATTTAAGAACGTTAAGAATTAAAGTCTAATGAAATGGAATTATAGATTTTGTAAGAATTATAAATCCAATAAACACTATTGTGTAAACCCGTGGGTGAATAATGGAAAGCCCAATGGTTGGTTAATAGGAAGACCAAATTGAATTAAAGCAAGCCCAAAAGATAAGCTAATCAAACTAAACCTAAGCCCAAAAGATAATCCAATGGGTAAAGTAGGATCTATGGGGAAACCCATGGATGATCTTGGTGACCAAGGTTTTGATGTGGTGTCCAAGTAAAGTATGTGGAGTGCAAGTTTACTTAGTGAGCAAGTAGTGAATAGTAAGGAGGTTAGTAAGGAGGTGGATGTTCTAATAACCCATTTACCCTAGCTTTGGAAGCTCTATAAATAGCAAGCCTTTGGATTCATTTGTTTCTTGTTAGTTTCATCCAACATTAAAACAACTTAAGTGTTAGAGAGAATAAGCACTTTGACGCTTAACTTCCATTGCTAGATTTTCCAATAAGAAGGACTAGTTCATCAAGGGGAAGGCTCTTGTCATATATATCTTCCATCTCTATCATTATAGGGTGTTAAGAGAAGTGTAACTTAACCAACATGTATGCTAAGACCACTTAAGAAATGGTTGATTAATGGACCTAAGCCAAATAATTAAGGAATAAGCTATTCAAACCTAAATAAGTTATGAACTTATCAATAACAATGATGAACTTGTTAAATGTTTGCCTTAAAGAGTTAGTATGATTCATGAGATGCAAGAATGTTGTATAAATGACTTAAATCAATAAAAAGTCATAAAGAAATCTTGTATTAAAGTATTTGTTAAGTTATGAACTTATAAGAAATAAGCCATAACCTAATTGAAAGATAAGTTGTTGTAATATGTAGGTTGAGATGTCTAGTTAATGAAATGAATCCATTTGTAATGTTGAACAAATCGTTAGTAAAGACGTTTTGCCGGAATTCACACGATTGGACGATAATCGTCGAATTCGTGAAATTCTCTGCAGGAAGTCAGATTTTATGTTTGAACTTGGAAACGTTGGTTTTCGATGGAGACAAGTCGTATTTGGCATTATAGAGTTGCAGACTTGAAAATGGCAGGATTCCGATTTGGAACAAAGAAACGAGCGTTGAGCGTTCACGAACGTTTATCATTTTCGTTAGAAAATGGACTAATAGGTGAATTTTTAGCTAAAGAAGTAAAATAGATGAAATTCTTGCATGATCTTGTAGAGCATGTAATTTGTGAACCGTAGGCTATTGAACGAGCCAATTCAGACTTATAACGAAGAAGTTACGAGCCCGGGAGTTTCAAAAAATTAAAAGTCTGTAAAAAAAATTTGGTGCACAGAGCTGGCGCTGCGGCGCCAGCCCAAGGCATAAAAGCCCGCGCCGCAGCGCAAAGCTGAGACATGAGGTACTACTAGTTGGCACCGCAGTGCGGCATGTAACGTTGGGACTCGCGTCGCAGTGCCGAGTCCGGTCCTCAGCCACTACATAGTGGCGCCGCAGCGCGGCATAGAGAAGAAAGGGTGGCGCCGCAGCGCCAGCCCTAAGGTCTCGATAGAGAAGAAAGTTTACAAGTATAGCATGAAGGTAACTCATTAGTATTGAACTAAGGAACGTAATGAAGCATTGTAAGGTATTATTAAACCTCAATTATATTGCTTAAAGGTTGAAGAAAATAATCAAACATGAACGTAATGTGAAGGTAAGATCGATGTAACGAAAAGTCTGAACCAATAATAACAAATCTAAGCTATAATTTGATTGAGAAGAAGGGTAAGATTCATTAGGAACCATGTATATTCATTCATGACCTAATGTGTTATGTGATGTTATCATTTACTCTAGAGACTTAAAGACTTAAACGAGAACGTGTTATAACTGTAGCAGACACTGAAGGCAAATATTCTAACCCTTGTTCCAGTTCAATCTAGACAAGCTTTGTAGTTCATGTATTCTTACACATGAAATATTGTATGATGAAGTCAAAGCCAACTATTTCGGCTAGACTTACATTATGTTTCTATCAAAGCATGGTCAAGGGTTACCAAGTTAGATTGGTATGGTTTTCAAACGAAGACTGAGTATGCTAAAAAAGTTTTGTCATTAAACGACAGGTACGTGAGGTTGCCACAACTTAAACGTATACACATTTAATGAATGTAGTGTTGTTCAACATAGAGTACTATAAGCTGATCACCTAGATGTGCTCGTCAGTAATGTCAGACTTACGGACTTAGTGTCGGGATGTCCTTTTCAAAAGAACTTATGAAATGCTCAAAGTCTTGGACTGGAATTGATGTTTTGCTGAATATTGTTGTTGTAAAATGTTTTGAAGGAAAAGAAGTGCTCTTTTGAATTATTGATAGTACTTCGTAATTATTGTTCAGTTATTGAAGATATACGATTCCTATGTTTTAAGCATGTTGGTTATTAGAAATGTTGTACTTGCTGAGCTAGTCATGCTCACCCTTTCTTGAACCATATGAACACTTCTAAGATCGAACGGACCGAGGGCTCTGGCAAGGATAAGGGCAAGGCGAAGACGAAACCGTAGAATACTTATGTAATAGTATAGGGTGAATGATTATATATATTTGATATTATGACAAGAACAAATGTATTGGTTATCGAGAACTTGGGAAAATGTTACTATTATTTTGGTTATATAGTAGACATATTCGTTCTATTGAGGCTTTTCAATTGAATGTATGTGTGAATGGTAGTACCGTGCAGCACCATCAGTTGGGTTGGAAGATACCCGGATTTGGGGGCGTCACAACCCAAATATAATAGAATTTAAACCATAAATCCTCCCATTAAAAGGGTTACATCATTAAATCAAAAAGTCTCCCTGGTTATCTAACCTTTAACATAAATCAAGTGCGGAAATAAAATTAGTTACATCACATCGTTTAAATAAAGTCTATTACCATAAAAGCCAATAAATTACAAGTCTTCATCACTTGTACATTTTTTCTTTTCCTTTGTTTCTAGTAGGTTCATTGACCTTCTCAACCTTAGCTGCAACAATTATATTTATGCAAGAGTGAGCAAAACAAATGCTCACTAGATATAACAATGAATTAATAAGAGAATAATAATTGCCAATGAATAAGCTCATCAAAGCTGAATAGTACTCTATCAATGATAACCAAAAACTGAAATAAAAAAGGTTGATATATATCTGAGGGTCATAAAACCACAAACTATGTCCACAGTTACAAGTAATCTTTCAACTATAACCTAAACAATTATACTGTAGGGACATCACATACTTAGGGGGATCATCCCTTCGTACCATGTATTGTGCACAAACATCTAAACGCATCGCGTATCCCCTATAATACGGTTGATCAATAATAACATAATATGAAACAATGAATAATCATAGATGAACTAACTATATATTAAACTCGTGCTTAGAAATAACTAAAAAGCATAAGTATTGAATAAAACAATAAACCTTGCTTAAACAACATTAAGCTAAGGCTATTATCTTGAAATAAAAGAATTAAGTTATGAACATGTACTAAGGAATAACAAGCTTAAAATGAAACTTGCTCAAATTAACAATAATATTTCGATTTGCATTAAGTAAATGAAATAGAACTACTCGGTTAGAGATTTGAGTTCAAGAAATTACATTTGTCATAAAAGAATAGAACTTAAGAAAACATGCTTAGCTATAAATAAGTTAGAATAACTCAACAATGATAAAAATTTAAAACTTGCTTTAATAATATTAGGGTTAGAGCTTGCTCAAATAAAGTTTAAGGATAAAAGAACTTGCTCAATATAAAGATGTAAGGTTTAGAAACTTGCCTCGCGCGTAAGCTATAAATTACAACTCATATTCACCTACACATTTTATTGGAATCACAATATCTATTAGATATACTAACATCCACTTTCCAAAATAACACTCACTTCTAGCTAAACTTGTTATTTTAGTACAAGTCTTACGCTACCATATATATTTCAAAAATCTCAAGTGTTAACTTCACAACACTTATTTACTAATTCTCGTGTTCAATAAATCATAACATGTCATTTTCATAGCTTACTAATTTCTTATAACTTTAGAATTACTAACCAGATGACACAATTCTGTTTTAACCTCTTCATTACATGTTTGACACATTAACACATCATTAGACTGAGTTACAATGGTGTCCAAAGTCTGTAGAAGTAGCAGACTTCACTGTCACTAAACAGGGTATGGCGCAGCTGCGCCATATATAAGCATGGGACCAGCGCATCTGCACCGTTTCTGGCCTTGACACCAGCGCGCTGCGCTGGTGCGCAGACAGAAACTTCGTAGACTACTGTAACAGCTCTGTTTAGCCCAACTTACGCAAATTTCATCTACAAAATAGTAAATTAATCACACCCAAATACTATAGAACTCATATATACATGATTCCTCACATATATACTAACCTAGAACAATTAAACAACAATTTCAACTAATTTAAATCCATAAATTTCATGTTTTAAACCAAAAACTCCATTTTTGACATTCTTGACAAAATCTAACATTGTGATCATAATTCTACACCAAATTATTTCATTCAAACCACGTTCTCTTCGTTTCTTATCGAATTAACATATTCAATACTCAATTTACATATTAGTATACAAATTAACCACCAAATTTGGTACTTTCATATGCCATATGTATGAACATACACTGTAAATACTTTTTGTCCTTCCTAAACATAATTAGCATACTAAATCATGTCTAACTACAAACTCTAACATCACAAACACGTATAATCACAAGTTATCAGTTGTATTTCAACAATAAAAAAAGTTAAATTCACCGAACTTGGAAACTTAAAATTTTACCGTCAAACATATATGTACAATATCAAGGTTATAGAACATACCTTCAATTACTTAGTAATCCTTGCTAACCACAAAGAATTACTTGGAAACTCAGAAATTTATCTCAATCTTTCTCTAGTCTCTCTCAAATTCTCTGTAAAACTCTCTTCTCTTTTCTCTTCTTAGACTTAAGTCAAATACTTTTCACGTGAAAAAAATACAACCAACGCATAAAACCTAAACGTATGAAACTGTCGTATACTTATTATTATAATAATTATATATCAGTTATAGAATATATTTTTTTATTTTTTTTATTATAATTAAAATTCAAAATTTATAATTCAAAAGCTATAAGGTCTTGTTTGGCAAAAACTCTTTAAAATAAAGACTTAGGTGCTGTTTGTTTACATCTGATTGCCTCTTCATGGTCTGTCTCTTATTCGTTAAGAGGCATGATGCTATTTGTTTTTTTGTTACCTCTGAATGTCTCTTAATTAGTAAGACAGAAAATGAAATTTTAATAATTAAGAGGTACCTCTTAATGAAATTTTTTTGATAATTTTTTTTATATAAATATATTCAACAATATTATGCACTCATTTTTATTAAATTGAATATTTAAAATTATTAAATAAAATTTTATTCTTTAAAATGGTAAAATAGTGTCATTAAGAGACAATTTATTTTTTAGCTATCAAATAATTTTTTAAATTCAGACCTCATAACTATTCAGATGATCTAATTTATTAAGATATCATAATCATTCATATCTTAATTCTCATATTTATCAAACACAACATTAATATCTTTAAGCCTTGTTTGGGTAAACCTATTTAAACTACTTTAATTTATTTTAATAAATCATTTACACTATAATTTATAATCTCATATTATTTATTTGAGTCCGATATCCAACATTAGTCAAATAAACTAATTACATATACTATATTTTAAATTAATTTTCCACTTAAACAATTATCATAACATTGTAATGGAAATTATAATTTTACTTAATAAATTCTCATACCATTTTAATTATTAAATTAAGGCAATAATATAACATTTCATGTTATCTTACAACTCTCTAAATTATAAATTAAATTAATTTAGAATATTATCTAATAAATTTAATTCAAAAATATTTACTAACAACAACTACATCAATAAAATATTTATTTAATTTAATAAATATTTAAATCACAAATAATAAAATCTTGGATTATTACAGCTGCGCCACTTCTGTATTGTAAACCAGCACAACTGTGCCAGCAGCAAGACTTGGAAAACAATTTCGACTGTGTGCATGAGTTACAATGATGGTTTATTAACATTAATAGAGAATGGGTAATATAGTGGATCAGTTACCATTATTATTAATTTGAACATTATTATTAAGTATTGTTATGTACCACCATGTGTAATATAGGAAAATGTAGGTAGTAGTACCATATAATTACTTTATGCATGAGATATTAAATGAGGTATGTCATTTAATTGTGAGTAATGCTATACAAAACTATAGAGTAAAAGTAATTAAACCATGTGTAATGGGACAATTAAATGTGTATCCTAAAATATGTGAGTAAATAAATATGTATTATTCAAATATTTATTTCAATACTGACGCGTAATTAAATAATAAAGTTATAAAGAAATATTGGATTATTAGTAACCAATTAAATTGTGTCCATACATGTTATAAGTATTTAACTAATGTACATGGATTATATGGTATGTGTACATATATAATCCCTAACTTTTCGTTATGTAATAATATTGGTACATTAAAATCACATGAGGGAATAAAAGAGGAATTAAATTAAGCACATTATAACTGAATGTTGAGTATTAGGAGAGAGTGTCCCATATTCACTGTCACTTTCTTCCTCACGTGTTTAGGATAATGGCCTCTAAGCATATTACTTGCAAAAATCAAACTTCAGCTTTGTAGCTAATGATGGAGGGGGGGAGTGGTCTTCACAGTAACTTGCACTATGCTACCAAACTTTGAATGTCCATCATCTTCTTCCTTTTTCCATCAGTTTTAATTTTTGGGCAAAGCCATTGCTCGGTTAATAACTTTCCTATAAATGAGAGTCTTTACTTAACAAAATGTGTTTACACAAATTCTCTATTGAGAGCTAATAAAATATAAATATAGTAGCATTGGAGAAGCATTTAGCAGCAAGCTTATAATTCAATTTCACTAAGGTATAATTATTAACACTATGTTCTTGATTTTAATTTCTAAGAATACTAGAATTCCTTGAATACTTGTTAATTGATTGGGATATGAAATATCATTGTGTTATATGAGTTTACATGTATCCATGCTAGCAATGTGACTAATTTTGAACCTTTTACGTAAAGAATTTTAAGTATGGGTTGGATTTTTGCCGAAGCAGAGGCAATTCTGGACTGTCCAGGGTAGGGCGCAGCTGTGCGCTCCCTGCAGTTCAGAATGGCGCAGCTACGCTGGACCCCAAGAAATGATTCTGACTTCTATTTTCAAATCTGGTGAATTCTAACATAATGATATGATTTGGACATACATGGAAATAGGTTTAACATATGGACTTAGGTTCCTTGGCGTAGCATGAATGCTTTGGATTGTGTTAGTATACATGTATTAAGGGAAATGATAGTTTTGAAAAATAGACTTTAACAAAACTTATGCACTTTAAGTTCTGATTTTGTGAGCATGCACATATGACCTAACTATACATGAGATGTGATTCAAAGTGATATGCATGTACTAAGATGTATTTTCGCTTGGCTTAAAAAAACTTTTAAAAGTAAACTCGGATGTGTTATAAACTAGTGAACATGATGTTATGTACTATCTGAACTTAAAGCATGTATGACTAATACCCCTATGTGATCACACCTAACACATACGTACTCCATCTTGGTTAGGCACAATGAAAATTAGTCAAGCATTAGTTAGAGATGTTTTAAAGCAATAAATGATGCTAGTTATACGTATATGATGAAAACCTTTGTGAGCATACATACTAACTGATTTCATGAATACCTCACATGTATGCATGGAGAATATTGTAGCCCTTGTAATTTCACGACCTTGATTGACCTTAACTCATTTGAAATCCTAAACTAAATCCATAACGCCCCAAGATAAGTGTAAGATCACTGTAAAAGCATGCAAGACCCTTTAACATGCGTATATGCTATGTGCTGTTATCATGGGACTGATCCAGGAAGAGCAAAGCTTAACTCTGGTCTGGCCATGGGACAACGCAGCTGCGCCATCCCTAAGCCTAACCAGGGTGCAGTTGCGCCCTTCTGCAGTCTGGGATGGTGATTTATTTATAATCTATAAATTATAACTTGCATGTTATATTATTTTTAGTCTTATTACATAATGTTAAAAGAGTTATAATACATAATAACTATATGAGAAACCAAGAATCTAAAGGTTTGCATATTTTCTTAATACTTTTCTATGAGCTAAATAAATGTTGATTAAGGAGCTAAGTGGTGTGATAACATGCTAATGTGACATTCCATTTACCTTGCTAAGATGATAATGAATGTGTGGCATTAAATTATTTGATCGAGCATGTATGAGATTATTAACTTATAGAGTTGAGTAACTAATAAATGTGTTATACACATAACTACGTTACAATAGGATTTCAAAGTGTTGATAAGCTATAAGTTGGTAAACTACGCTTGAGGCAAGTTCCCTAACTTACAGAAATTTGGATTTGTGCAAGTATCTAAACTTTATCTCTTTTGTACAAGTTCTCTAACTTCATTTGATTTTCATATTGAACGCAAGTTCCTAAACTCTTTACACATTATGTATTGTATAATTCTGAATTATTGCCATAACAATCATACTTACATCGAGTAAATACATATTACTATTCAGAAATCAATTTTATATCTTGATATTGTTGCAAGCATTTAACTTATTGTTCTTAAATGTATTATAAAAGTTGTCTAAGCCATTGATTTGACTAGACTATAATCGTGTGTAAGAAAGCTATCCAAACCAATTGACTTGGTGCGGACTCTTATAAATCTACTGAGATTTACAACCCTCATTGAAGGGAAAATTATATAATTATCGGGTAACCGACGTGCGCATATACTAACATGTTTAAATGTTATGCGTAACGTAAGGCACTTAGGCTGATCACCTATTGTACTATTTTTATTAAATTTTTAGTATAATACTATTAATTCTAGTAGAAGTTCTTAGTCCTTAGTGACTGCTCAGTGTTCATTATTCTTGAACTTTGACATGATTTACTTTTGAATCTTGTTGATATCTTTCAGTCCATAGCGACCTTTATTGAGAATTGTTGATAATTCATGAACTATTATTCACTATCATACCCTTGAGATTTGAACTTTATAACTGTTCACCTTTATTGCGATATTGCTTTCTGGGTAAATTTGCTGCTCATCCTTGCTTTTGATAAGTAGGTTTTATACCTACTTATCTGGTATCTATTACTTGAATTAGTTGCTCAAACTCATGTTTCTTAGTTACTTTTCATGCATTTTGTATTCATTTTGTAGATTATATGCTTGGGTATGGAAACGCAAGCAAAAGGCGACTATTGGCATGAATAAGCAAGGGAAAACAATTTGGATATCTTTTGGACTAAAATACGCAAGTAAATGCAAGAAGGGAAGATTGAAGAACTTTTAACACCAAGTTGGATGCATGTTCTTGGCTTTGAACTTGTATTTTATTATAGATCTACTTCTTAGATTTCCGAAACATCTTGAATCGTCCCAATCAGAGTTCGAATGCGAGAGTTATGGCCTTTTCATCCACAAAGATAAAAGTTAAGAGTTGTCATGCTTGCCATTTACATAACATCTACTTCAAGCCCAATTTCCACCTTGATCCAATCCGAATCTGTTAATTCTAAAAGAATAAAAGTTGTAGATCTCGTTAATATCTTCGATTTAATAGGTGGCGGGCCTCATAACACTTCCCGGACCAAAAGTTATGGTTGTTTTACCAGAGGACACTGCAGCAGAAAAAGGATGCCAGCCAGGGCGGGGTTTTACTATATAAAACCCCTGCCGGGGCGGGGGTACAAGCTGTAAAATAGTGCCATAGCCAGCTGGGGCGGGCTTTTTGTGAAGGAAACCCCCGCCGGGGTGGGGGTACAGGCCAAAACACGTTTTTGATGCGTTTTGGGTCGAATTTTGATACCTTTTTGACTCCAAATTGGATTGGGTTTGTTCCTAAGCTAAAAATTAGACTTGTAACCTATAAATACATGATGGGAGGCATAAAAGAAGGGGAATTCCATTAGATTAGATTAGAGTAGATTAGGACCAAAACTCTAATTCTTATGAGATTTGGAGATTGAAGCTACTTGGAGACCATTGAAGATTCAAAGTAGGACCAAGGAGAGAGCATCAAATCTATAGACAATAGATTCTATCTTCTCCTCTCCTTCTATCTTTGTCTTTTAATGTGTATTCAACTATAGATTCTTAGTTTTAATTCAATAATCATGAACTAATTCTTTGTTTGAGATGACAATGAATCTTATTGTATAGTTTATTTTAATATACTTCGCTATCAATTATTATGTTCTATTGTGAGGATTGTCTATTATGATTTGGACTTAATTGTTTCATTGATTGGCCATCAATTATCGTGATAATCTATATGAACTCGAGAGATGAAGTTTAGATTTAGATCTAATCATGATAGCATGTGTTTGTGATTTCTGCATAGACGAAATTCATGATTCGTGTTTAGGATAGAGATATGTCTTTACGCCATATGTAATCTTATAGACAACTTGTGCTTTAAATTCTTTTTAATTGTAATTCACATAGAGATATAGTGGATTAGTTAATTAGAGTGTCTTGCTTAATTCTATCATCTGTGGATTTAATTGAGTATGGGTATTATGCATCAAGAGGTGATTTTATCTGCTTTAGTGTTCTTGATTAACAATTTAGGATAGAAAATAATTGATGAGAAGTGTGTTAACTTAAATGAAGCAATAAGTGAAGTTGTGATCTTAAATCTCCGTAGTCTGATTTTTAATTAGTGGTAGTTAGAATTAGTGTAATTAAATAATTTAATTTATATAATTTGAAATTCATTCCTTTAAATAAGATTGAGTTGGTTATGGGTTAGTACTTGGTAATTTTTATTAAACAATTTCTCGTGAGAACGATACTCTACTTTCACTTTATTACTTGTTGACCACGTATACTTTCGTGTTGTGCGTAACTAGATTTTACCCAACAAGTTTTTATCTCCGTTGTCGGGGAATTATTTTAATATTTTTTGTCAATATTAGCTTCAATCAAATTAGTCTTAATTTGAACATTTTGTTTTCTTTTTATATAATTCTCTACCTATTTTTCTTTCTTTTCAGGTACTATGGATGGATGCAATTATCAATGGCCATACACAAATATGACTCCACCAAGGGACACAGGAATTGATGGGGTCAATGCATTTTTTGCATTCTCAGCACAGATTGAGATACTTTCGAGGAAGTTTGACGCTTTTACATCACAACATCGTCAAAGTGTGGCGGTTACTTGTGATTATTGTGCTGGAAATCATCTGAGTCATCAATGCACCGTTAGTTTTGAGCCGGTACCATATAGTGGTGATTACCTCAACAACTATGCTGAGCCTATCTATCACCGAGATTGGGGGTATCACCCGGATTCTTTAGGGAGCTACATTTATGATGACCAATATTACGCTCCAAATCCATCATACACATCGGATTTTTCATGTCCACCTCCATTGCCACAAGAAGAAAAGCCAAATCCAAGGGATGTAATATTGAAGGGCATAGCAAACCTAGAGGAGATGAGGATTAGCCAAGAGTTGTCAACCCAAAATTTTAATAATCGGATGGAACAACTTGTCACTACCTCAACCAATGGTCCTTAATAAATGGCTTCCAAGACTGAAACAGAAAATTCAAGGATGGGGGAATTATTGTCCAAGTTCATAGCAAATGAGGAGAAGATGAGTAATCAAGCGAGGTCAATTCAAAATCTTGCAGATCAGATAGAGAAAATGACCAAAGCCATAAGCAACCTTCCTCCAAACACTTGGCTTTATGACATGGATGACAAAACTGACGGAGAACCCAAACCAAATTTGCGACTGGATGAGCCACAGATATCGAAAGTGTGGAGACAATTAGGGATAATGAAATAAAGGTCGACGAAGATGTAAATGGGTCTCCACCAAAGATCAAAGAGTCAGTCAGATTTGCAAAATCATGCCCACTTGGTAGTCATGTCGTCGGCGAAGCTCTTGATGACATAAGAGCGAGTACAATTTTGAATCCATGGTGGGACGAGAAAGAGAAGATAGACGAAGAGCCTATTATGTGTGATAAGCTTCAATGCCCCAAAGTGATCACATATACAATGGAGAAAACACCTAGCTGTGGGACGATCTTGATTGAGATCATACCAAATCAGAGCATGCTAGGTGACTTTGATGCATTGGCCATTGCCTATGGGAACCTCCAAAAGGACAATTTGTTTTCGATGAATGAAGGGTTCCTCAACTTCTGAAGAGGAATTGGATAGCATTGACCAGACAAAGTCCGACTGAAGGACTATAAATCAAGCGCTTATTCAAGTTTAATTTTTATTTTCAGTTTTTTTTAGGTTTCATATTAGTTGATAGATTTTTTTTTCATTTATTTAGGATTTAATAAGCATGATTCTATCATATTCATAGGTTATGCAAGTTAAATTCAAGTGTGGTGCCCAATTTATTCCATGTGTCTAACCTATTATCCAAACTTAACGGACAAGGAGGAAGATTTTTATATTTTTAGGGAAGTCATCTGCTTTACTTTTTTCTATTTCAGCCATTGAGGGCAATGTCTAGTTTAAGTTTGGGGGGGCATTTTAGTGTCATATGGCGTATAGTTAGTTATTTACATTGTAGTTCGTATAGTTACATTTAGTTTTTGTGTAAGACCCCAATTTTTTTTTAATAAAGATGAGTTTTCTATAAATATCATTTTTAAATATTATGTAATGAATTTGATATAATGTTATAGTGGTGGGTAATATTTATAAATTTTGCAAAGTACGCAAGTTGTTGTATAATATTCGATTGGTCGGGGAATATTCATTTTAACATGGAATATTCGTACGACGACACAATCATTGGTGGACCCCACAACGAAATTATTGTCGGATTGAGAAAACGACTAAAATACTTTATAAAAATAGCGGCGGAGGTTTTAAAGTTAACTGTTGAAACACCCGGTATTAAAAGTATAGTAATACGCATGGTGGCATAGTAGCACACAGTAATTGATTATTGATGTTTACGTAAGAAGTCACTCAGTTTTGATCAATTATTGTTACAATAATTGCTACATAGTATCTCACGTTATTTGATTCAATTATTGTCAATATTTTATAATCAATAATTGAGATGACAAAGTTATTAATATTATTATTTTATTATTAACGATGTTAAGAAGTTCTGTTATGTTGAGGTGTCTTTTTGTGAAGTCACGGAGGTTTATATATATATATATATATATATATATATATATATATATATATATATATATAAATTTTGTTTTATTAGTATTATTAATGTAATAAAATAGAAAAGCTTTTTATATAAAACAGAATACTTTTATAAAGTTATCTATTTTATTAGATTATAAATAGAATATATTATATTCTATTATGCATAGTATTTTGCATAGTAAAATCTTTTTATATAAAACAAAATACTTTTATAAAGTTATTTATTTTATTAGATTTTAAATAGAATATATTATATTTTATTGCATAGTGCAGCATAGTATCCTTTCTATTTTTCTATAAATAAGATGTTTAGTTAGAATTGAAAACCACACCAGAAGTTAAGAGAATTCTTCTATAATCTTGAGCATATTGTTGGTCGATTTCGCAATCAATGAATACGTGCAAGTATACACGGTCAACAAGTAATAAAGTGAAAGTAGAGAATCGTTCCCACGAGAAATTATTTAATCAAAATCACCAAATACTAATTCTTAACAAAACTAATTTTATTTAAACAATCTCAAATCGTGATTTTTCTAATTAAGAAAACTCAATTAACTAATTAAGCTGAATTGATTTATAAATGAATTCAAATAAATAAAGGTTAAGACTACAATATCCTCAATTATGAACTATAAAATAATTATCCTAATTATTATGCCTACTGAATTGTTAACAAGAATTCTTAAATGTCAAAAGCCCTTTTCCAAGTGATCAATTGACTGTTATTTAATCCAAATTAATCTTGTTATATTCCTGTGCAAAATAATTGAATTAAATTCCTTCAATGCCAATTCCTTATATGTTACATGCGATGAACAGATATTTCTATTCAATTCACAAATCTAATTATTCGTCATGCAAATAACCAAGTCACATGTTATCATGCCCAGTTCTAACCCTAGAATTCCTCTTCCAATTCCTTCTAGAGTAACAAGGTAATTACGGATCAGATAATTAATCAATAAGCGCAAGATATGATAAACAATTCACCTTGACATAAATAATTGGAATAAATAAAATAATTAATTCATAGACATAAAAGGTTCAATTGTAATCTTAATAAAAGAGTTAGTTCATAATTACTGAATTGAAATCAGGAATCCACAACTGAATAGACATTAAAAGATAAAAGTATGATAAGAGAAAAGAATAGAATTTGTTGCCAGCCAATCTGATGCTCTCCTATTGCTATTGCTCTTGATCTTCAGTGTTCTTCAATTTGCTTCAATCTCCAATGGCTAATTAACAATTAAGGTTAATGTATAATCTAATGGAGTGTATCTCTAATCTAATATATGTAATCTCTCTTTATTTTATGACTTACATCATGTATTTATAGGTTACACGTCTAATTTTTAGCTTAGGAACAAACCCAATCCAATTTGGTGTCTAAAAAGTGTCAAAATTCGCCCCAAAACGAGTCCAAGCTTACCCAACCTCTTCCTCAGCGCCCCGACACTGGGCACAGTGCTAGGATTCTGCCCCCTATCACCCCGGCGCTGAAAATGAGCCTTGTTTGGTTGCCCCGGCGCTGGGACCTTTTCTGGAAATTTTTTTACTTCGACATCCTTTGGGAAAATGGTTAAAACTTCTTCGTCTGAACTCCGATTTTGATGATTCTAGATGTTTCGGAAAGAGGAGACGTGGATCTACAACTTTTATTCTTTAAGTTTTTCGAAATAAGGTCCCGATCAATACTCAAATTGGCTCTGAAGTGACTATTATGTACATGGCAAGCCGAAAACGCGCATCTAACCACCCCAAACGTCGATCCAAGTAACTTTTGTCCCAATTCCTACAAAACAACATAAAACATGCATGAATAGACACAAACACTTAAAATCAACCAAAAGATTAACGTCAAACGCACTCAATTATGAGTATAAAACTCACTCATCAAATACCCCCAAACTTAAACCTTTGCTTGTCCTCAAGCAAAAACACAAAAGAACTAAAAATAAACAACGTAAATTAACTACATGAATGCATATGCATAATCTACTTCCTAATATACCTACAAACCTAGTAATAATTTAATATGATATATAGCAACAAGCCTCAAAGATACCAATGATACTCAAACAATTTATTCGATTAAATCAAAGTCCATCACTCTAACCAGTTAGGCATTCCAAACCTGTCATCACCCATGTTGTGCGTGTGTGCTTGTTAACCATTCTAACCAACCACAATTCAAAATAATCACGTAACAAACTTCTTAGAAGGAAAATTTCAGTTCCAATTCAATTACTTTTGTGAACATGACAACTCCGGTTAAAACTAAGGAATTACCAAGTCTAAGGGTAAATATAGGATTTATTTATACTTTTATTCATCCTCGAGGGTATTTTTGCTCTTTCTCGTGTTTTTTTTCATTTTTTTATTTTTCTAATGGCTGTGCAATGTCTTATTCCCTTAGGCCTTTCAGTGTTACCTTAACGAGCTTTCGACCAACGACTCCCACGCCATTAAGACCTTAGGGTGCTAGGTGTAAAGACAATCCCCTCGAGCTTACTTACTCAAGTAGCAAAGGCCATAAAACTAGACAAGTATGCCACGGTGTTTATTCATTTTTTTTCTTTTTCAGGATTTTCTATTTTTTTTCTTTTCATCATTTCTTTTTTTTCATTTTCATTTTTTTTCATTTTCATTTTGTATATATATACCACATAGATTCCCCCAAACTCAAGCTTTTACGTCATTCCAACCTTTACCGTCAATTCAATAATTTCCTTAAAATTTAACCAAGATTTTCCCCCGGAAACAAATTATGAAACCCTTGAACCAAGTAGATTAAAACAGTTAAACTTTAAGTGCTAACCGGTTACATAAGTTTCAGACAGGCTTAGTTTTTCTTCATGTTTAAAATTAGAACTCATCATCAATTATCAACATTGTTCAAGTTAACATGCAAAACCAATCTTATCATAGGCCAAGCTAAGACCACACCAACCGATCATGTGACGCCCCCAAAATAGGTCCAATCCATCCAACCCATTCTGAGTCGCCAAATACATGGTACAAAAAATAACTACAACTTTATTATTACAATTGTCCTGTAAAATACGACAACACATATACTGTGAGTTTAAATATAAATATTGTCATCTAGACAGTATTCATACTCAATTAAGAACTCATTATACTTATTGATACACTATTTTATAAAATAGTGAGGACTACTAAAATAACTGTCTTGAACCATCATTCTACACCCCGACTAGTACTCGGTACATTCTTGCCTCCTGAGAAGAAAATGGAACAACAAGGAAAAGGGTGAGCTCAACTAGCCCAGTAAAGAATATTATGACTAAGATAATATACAACAAATTATCGTTAGTCTTCAACAGGAAAAAATCTAATAGAATACAATAGACAACAAGTTTTAAATCAATAACTGCAGCGGAAACAGCAAACCATTAGAAGAGTCAAGTAGAGAATGAGTTCTACTATCTTTTAAGATTTAAAAGTCCATCATCAATATTTTATCCCTGTAACAACAATCAATAACCATCTTTAATCAAATATTCATCTTTGCACTACAGGCCAAAGATATTCATTTGTATCACCAGTCGATCATGTTCATCTCAACACCTGTTCATCTTTGCACTACGGGCCAAAGATATTCATCATAAAATAATCAATCTTTGCACTACAGGCCAAAGATATTCAGTAACATCATCATTTAGGACTGATGATGATGAAAAATATGTTAGAGAAAACGAATCCAGTGAAACAAAAGAGTAAATATTAAGGATTCGTATTTCAGCTATTCCATGTCCAAAAATACCTCATAAACAATCATAGTGAAGTAAAATTCAAGAATGATCAAAACATGGATACAATCAAAGCTAGTATCCAGAATAGATATTTTGGACGAAAAGAAGAAATTTTCATTTTTCGGTGAATAGTAACTCGTGAATAGTAACTCGTGAATAGTAACTCATGAATAGTAACTCGTGAATAGTAACTCATGAATAGTAACCCCGACATGAAAAGTTCTAAATTTGATAAAAATTTAGATCAATACTTCGGCATAATGATATTGAAGAAAATAATATCATTTAAGAAGAAATAACATCCCTTACCTCGGAAAGACAGTACTTCTGACTAGAATACTAGATATAGTGCTGAAGGAAACTTGCACCGTATAGCAACACTCAAAGTATCAAATACTCACAAGAATACGCTCGATATAGAGAGAGAAACTTGTGTTTCTGGTGTAATTTTTAATTCTAACCTAAGCACCCTATTTATAGGAAAATGCTTAGAACACCAAAGCAGAAAATTGAATAAATTAATAATATAATTTTCTTAATTTCCTTAGCACACCACATCAGCTGATTTCCACCATTAACATGTGCCACTCAAATGTCAAAAACGTTTTTCTTAATAAAAATAATTAAAACTTCTAAAAATCAATTATTTCGGAACTTCAAAATTTCAATAATTCATAAAAAATAGCCCTTTATTCAGAAAATTCAAATCTTGAGAGTTTTTATAGGAAATTCAATTCTCTACAACTTTGCAGAAGAAAGTTTTTCCAAATTTCAAACAGAAATTGACCGAAATCCACAAACGGGCGATTTTACAGTCAATAATAAATTTTCGGTCAAGAATTGTATCCACCAACACACAAAACATGTGTTAATCATTTAATGCCACAAAAATACTCTTCCTTCTTATATACTCATATATCCCACATTCATTGTAAAAATATCACCATCAATATATTATTAAAATAATATATTTAAATGAATTATTTTATCAAAAAAAGATAAAATATTAATTTTCAACAATTGTCACATTAAAAATTTTCTCCATCTATATCCACATAAAATTAATATTTTTCTCATCATATAAATCAATAATTAATTATACACAAATAATATTACAGAATCACAGTACTGGCAATCAGGCCGTTCCCAGGAAAGAGGGGGCTTTCCAATAAGGACCTCTTCCTTACTGGCGCGCAATTAGATGACCAAACCTCTCCTTAGACAGAACTTTCTAGATATTGCCAATAATGTTATCTAATAATATTATTCAGATAATATGAATTATTGAATCAATAAAATAAAATACTGAACAGTAATTACTGTAACAATTATTGAGTAATGCCTTCTTACGTAAAAATCAATAATTGGTGCAATACCGTGTGCTACTGTGCAACAACGTGTATTACTGTGTTTTAACCACCAAGTATTCCAACAGTGTTAACGGTAACAACTACGCTGTTATTTATAAACAACTTATTTTTGTCGTTTTCTTCATCCAATCGCTTTCCGTTATGGGGCTCACACAAGGCTGCGCCGTCGTACGAATATTCCCCGACAACAAGAATATTCTATGACCAAACAAATATTCCCCAACAACAATGAATATTTTAGGACCACTTGCTTATTTGAAATATTTACGCATTTTACCCATAACTAACCACATTAATCAAATCAACCCTTACTATTTCAAAATAATAAATAGAGGAATTAAATTTCATTTATTAATAATTTGGGGTCTTACAACCTCCCCTCCTTATGAAATTTCGTCCTCAAAATTGACATACGTACCTGGTGTTTCGAAAAGATGAGGATACCTCGCTTTCATTTTTGTTTCCAACTCCCAGGTCATTTCCTCAATAGCATGGTTTCTCCACAAAACTTTAACTTGTGGTATGACCTTCGTGCGTAGGACATGCTCCTTCCTATCCAAGATCTTAACAGGTACCTCCTCGTACTCGTGCCCGTATACGATCTTTTACTCAACACGTCAGCTACCACGTTTGCTTTTTCAGGATGGTATTGAATAGTGTGGTCGTAATCTTTCAATAGCTCGAGCCAACGTCGTTGCCGCATGTTGAGTTCTTTTTGAGTGAAGAAATATTTGAGGCTTTTATGGTCTGAATATATCTCCACTTTCTCCCCATATAGATAGTGCCTCCAGATCTTTAGCGCGAAAACGACTGCTGCCAACTCTAGATCATGAGTAGGATAATTCCTCTCATATTCTTTAAGTTGTCGTGAGGCATAGGCTATGACTTTCCCACGTTACATGAGAACACATCCTAACCCTTTGCCTGAAGCATCGATGTAGATAACAAATCCATCTGAACCAGATGGTATTGTCAGAACAGGTGCCGAAATGAGTCTCCTCTTAAGCTCTTGGAAACTCTTCTCGCATTCTTCGCTCCATACGAATTTGGTATCCTTCTTGAGTCAGCTGAGTTAATGGAGTAGCGATTCGAGAAAATCCTTTTACGAATCTCCGATAATAACCAGAAAGCTACGTATTTCGATTACTAACTTAGGTTGTTCTCAACTGTGACTCATATCCCAATCTTGGATATCACGTCACAATGGCACCTATCAGTTTACTACCGCACGAATATGGCGTCCCCTACAGAGAGTCTGGCTTCAGTGCATTCCACAAAGGAAGTCACCAGATAGAGGCTCGAGTACAAACTTCTACAGTTAGGTTTTTAACTCCTAAAGTTCAATAGGAGCCATTCGATATGAGATTTTAGAAGTGAGTTTTGTACCAGATTCAAAGATGATACAAAATTCAATATCACGCGTAGGCCAAGAAATTCTTCAGGAAATACGTCAGGAAACAAACAACAGAAATATCACTCAAATCTGACGTATTTTTGTTTAAGTCCATGACATAGCTAAGAAAACTTGACATCCGTTTTTCAATAAACGAATAACTTTATGGCTTGATATGAAATAGTTTGACTTCAATGGTTTGGTTGCTTGAATTTGAATAACAGGTTGCTTTGGAATATGAAAACTAACAACCTTATAAAAGCAATCAATTTGGCATGATAAGTAGTTAACCAATCGATCCCTAAAATCACATCAAAAGCAAGTATCTTTAAAGAGATAAGGTCAACAGGTAATGTGATGGTGCCAACTTGGATCAAACAAGATTTATAAACAGTGGATGTAACGAAAGTTTCTCCTAACGGAGTTTCAACAGATAAGTCAAAGTCTAATTTTCTCCGGAGTCAATTTTAAACGTTGAGTATAAGCAGGAGAGATAAATGAATGGGTAGAACCGGTATCTAATAAGGTATAGACTTCGCAAAAATTTATAATTAACTAACCCGTGCTAACTTCGTTCGGGTTCCTCGCATTCTAACCAGTCACGAAAAACGCTCTTTCAGGAACCGTTGACTTTGACTTTTCTGGGACAACTTTTTGAGTCACCACCCCCGTTGGACTTGGTTTTGCTACAGTACAATCTCGAGCGATATGTCCTTCCTTTCCACAGTTATAACATACCTTCGAAGGCTTTGAACAGTTTGACCTTATATGTCCCTCCTCTCCGCATCTGTAGCATCTAACTGGCGATTGTTCTCTTCCCCTAAAATTTATTGTTGGTGCTGATGCTGCTGCCGATGTCTTCCCATCATCATTAAATCTTCTCTTCTTAAATTGGACATCTCTTTCCATAATATCAACACGTCGTGCAGCTTTTACCCATGCATCACTCATTCTCACTCGTTCAGTTATTTCTTCTTTCAGCTCAGATTCTAGCTTTATCATCTTATACTCTACCAAAGAGTACTTCTGCTCAAGCATCATATATCGGGTAACATAATTTTGAATTGTTGCATCTCTTTGTTCCACGACCGACTGCCGTTCTTCAGCCTGCTCTTCTAACTCATGAATACGATTTTGTAATTCTAAATTTCGATCATAAAATTCTTCAAATAAATTCTCCTCAGGTTCCTCTTCTTCCTCTTCTTCCTCACTCTCAGCTGCTACCTCTGCGACTATCTCGGGTGTAACTATTAATTCATCACTCACCACATGAATATCTCTAATTCCTTCTTCGCCTGACATCACATTATCCTGGTTGGTGATTAGAAGTGTTTCCACGATCTCATTCACTCCATTGTTAACATTCTCAGTCGACATTCTCAAATACTGCCATAAAACAAGGGTTAATTTAACAAATTAACATATCACATAATATCTCTATATTATGACCGACCAACAATTAAGCTTAGGTAGGACACACTAGCGAAGGATTTACTCGTCTCTCCCCTCCTAGTCCTATTCCCCGATCTCCGCCAGAGATCATATCCCTAAGCTCTGATACCAACTGTGACGCCCCCAAAATAGGTCCAATCCATCCAACCCATTTTGAGTCGCCAAATACATGGTACAAAAAAATAACTACAACTTTATTATTACAATTGTCGTGCAAAATACGACAACACATATACTGTGAGTTTAAATACAAATATTGTCATCTAGACAGTATTCATACTCAATTAAGAACTCATTATACTTATTGATACACTATTTTATAAAATAGTGAGGACTACTAAAACAACTGTCTTGAACCATCATTCTACACCCCGACTAGTACTCGCTACATTCTCGCCTCCTGAGAAGAAAATGGAACAACAAGGAAAAGGGTGAGCTCAACTAGCCCAGTAAAGAATATTATGACTAAGATAATATACAACAAATTATCGTTAGTCTTCAACAGGAAAAAATCTAATAGAATACAATAGACAACAAGTTTTAAAACAATAACTGCAGCGGAAACAGCAAACCATTAGAAGAGTCAAGTAGAGAATGAGTTCTACTATCTTTTAAGATTTAAAAGTCCATCATCAATATTTTATCCCTGTAACAACAATCAATAACCATCTTTAATCAAATATTCATCTTTGCACTACAGGCCAAAGATATTCAGTAACATCATCATTTAGGACTGATGATGATGAAAAATATGTTAGAGAAAACGAATCCAGTGAAACAAAAGAGTAAATATTAAGGATTCGTATTTCAGCTATTCCATGTCCAAAAATACCTCATAAACAATCATAGTGAAGTAAAATTCAAGAATGATCAAAACATGGATACAATCAAAGCTAGTATCCAGAATAGATATTTTGGACGAAAAGAAGAAATTTTCATTTTTCGGTGAATAGTAACTCGTGAATAGTAACTCGTGAATAGTAACTCATGAATAGTAACTCGTGAATAGTAACTCATAAATAGTAACCCCGACATGAAAAGTTCCAAATTTAATAAAAATTCAGATCAATACTTTGGCATAATGATATTGAAGAAAATAATATCATTTAAGAAGAAATAACATCCCTTACCTCGGAAAGACGGTACTTCTGACTAGAATACTAGATATAGTGCTGAAGGAAACTTGCATCGTATAGCAACACTCAAAGTATCAAATACTCACAAGAATACGCTCGATATAGAGAGAGAAATAGAGAGAAACTTGTGTTTCTGGTGTGATTTTTAATTCTAACCTAAGCACCCTATTTATAGGAAAATGCTTAGAACACCAAAGCAGAAAATTGAATAAATTAATAATATAATTTTCTTAATTTCCTTAGCACACCACATCAGCTGATTTCCACCATTAACATGTGCCACTCAAATGTCAAAAATGTTTTTCTTAATAAAAATAATTAAAACTTCCAAAAATCAATTATTTCGGAACTTCAGAACTTCAATAATTCATAAAAAATAGCCCTTTATTCAGAAAATTCAAATCTCGCTAGTTTTTATAGAAAATTTAATTCTCTACAACTTTGCAGAAGAAATTTTTTTCAAATTCCAAACAGAAATTGATCGAAATCCATAAACGGGCGATTTTACAGTCAATAATAAATTTTCGGTCAAGAATTGTATCCACCAACACACAAAACATGTGTTAATCATTTAATGCCACAAAAATACTCTTCCTTCTTATATACTCATATATCCCACATTCATTGTAAAAATATCACCATCAATATATTATTAAAATAATATATTTAAATGAATTATTTTATCAAAAAAAGATAAAATATTAATTTTCAACAATTGTCACATTAAAAAATTTCTCCATCTATATCCACATAAAATTAATATTTTTCTCATCATATAAATCAATAATTAATTATACACAAATAATATTACAGAATCACAGTACTGGCAATCAGGCCGTTCCTAGGAAAGAGGGGGCTTTCCAATAAGGATCTCTTCCTTACTGGCGCACAATTAGATGACCAAACCTCTCCTTAGACAGAACTTTCTAGATATTGCCAATAATGTTATCTAATAATATTATTCAGATAATATGAATTATTGCTCCGATAATAGAAAATACTGTGTAGTGATAATTATTAAAACAACAGTAATATAAAATATCAACGCAGCAATTATTGAATCAATAAAATAAAATACTGAACAGTAATTACTGTAACAATTATTGAGTAATGCCTTCTTACGTAAAAATCAATAATTGGTGCAATACCGTGTGCTACTGTGCAACAACGTGTATTACTGTGTTTTAACTACCGGGTATTCCAACAGTGTTAAAGGTAACAACTACGCTGTTATTTATAAACAACTTATTTTTGTCGTTTTCTTCATCCAATCGCTTTCCGTTATGGGGCTCACACAAGGCTGCGCCGTAGTACGAATATTCCCCGACAACAAGAATATTCTACGACCAAACAAATATTCCCCGACAATAATGAATATTTTAGGACCACTTGCTTATTTGAAATATTTACGCATTTTACCCATAACTAACCACATTAATCAAATCAACCCTTACTATTTCAAAATAATAAATAGAGGAAATAAATTTTATTTATTAATAATTTGGGGTCTTATAGATCACACAGATTCATGCAAAAAAAAATGCAATTATACTACATGAACACATACTAATATAACCGCTGTATGCATATGTAATTAACTACCATGTATTATATGCAACCTAAAAAAAATGATAACACATAAAAATAACGAACTACAATGCAAATAACTAACTAGATGCAGTACGATACTAAAATGCCCCCAAACTTAAACTAGCCATTGTCCTCAATGGCTGAAATAGAAAAAAGTAAAGCAGAGGACTTCCCTAAAAATATAGCAATCTTCCTCCTTGTCCGCTAAGTTTGGAGAATAGGCTAGGCACATGGAACAAATCGGGCACCACACTTGAATTTGACTTGAATAACCTGTAAACCATAATAGAGGCAATTTTATTAAATCCTAAATAAATGCAAATTTAAAACTACTAATATAAAACCTAATAAAAACTAAAAATTAAAAATTAAACTTGGGTTGCCTCCCAATAAGCGCTTGTTTTATAGTCTCAGCCTGACTTCTTTAATTCTCTATCCAATTCCCCTACGAAAATTAAGGAATCCTCCATCCATCAGTAACAATGTCTCTTTTGGGAGATTCCCATTTGAAATGGCCCTTGAATGAAAGTCATCTAGCAAGCTCTTTGTATATATGTTCCCCATTAAGAACGTCCAAAAACTAGGTGTTTTCTTCATTATGTTTATGATCAGATTGGAGCATTGAAGCTTAGTAAACACAATGGGATCTTCCTATATCTTCTCCTTTTCAACCCACCATGACTCCACAGTTGTACTAGCTCTTATGTCACATAGAGCTTTGCCGACGACATGACTGCCAATTGGGCATGGTTTTGCAAAACTGTCCGGATTCTTGAACTTTGGTGGAGGAGGCATATGGGATACTAATGAAATCAGCTCATCTTCGTTGAATCTTACAGTTAGATCTTCGTCAATCTCCTTTTCTTGGTCCCCAAGTCTTTCCTCTCTTTCAACATCTTGTAGCCCATCTAGTTGTAGATTTTGTTCGGGCTATCCATCGGTCTTGGAATCCATGTCATAGAGCCAAGTGTATTGAGGACAAATGTTCGAGGCATTGATTAGTTTTTCCTTTGTTGCGTTGTCCCTTTTTTCTATGTCCTTGAGAGTCTCTTGCAATTCTTTTCCGCTACGTAAAGTCACAACCTTGCAATGCTCATCTCTGCCCGGATTTATCTTTGTATCACTAGGGAGTGTTCCATGTGGACGGTTATTCAACGCACGTGCTATCTGCTCCAATTAATTTTCCAAATTTTTTATCGACGCACCTTGGCTTTTCGCATTCATATCTACTTGATTCAATAACTTTTCTCGTTCACCGATCCTTTTGTTAATAGCTAAAATGAATATTTCCAAAGCTTCTTCCCAACTTGTTTTACTCTCTGGCTATTGTTGAGTCTGATTTTGAAATCCGGTCGTGTTTTGCTGTCTAGGTGCTTGAGCTTGATTGTTACTCCATGGAAATCCCGGGTGATTTCTATAACCTGGATTATATGCATTTTGATTCGGATATAGTTGGGTAGATCGATTATAGCTCCCTATGAACTGAGCTAATTCCGAATTGATGGCATATTGATCTGTAGTATGACTCCCAGCACATAACTCACAAACCATTGCTACTTGCTGTATAGTGGTAAGTATTCCCGCCGGTCACATGGGTGACCCGGGTTCGATCCCCGACAACGGCGCCAAAAACATATTTGTCGATTTCGCAATCAATGAATACGTGCAAGTATACACGGTTAACAAGTAATAAAGTGAAAGTAGAGTATCGTTCCCACGAGAAATTAATTAATAAAAATCACCAAATACTAATTCTTAACAAAACTAATTATATTTAAACAATCTCAAATCGTGATTTTTCTAATTAAGAAAACTCAATTAACTAATTAAACTGAATTGCTTTATAAATGAATTCAAATAAATAAAGGTTAAGACTACAATATTCCCAATTATGAACTATAAACTAATTATCCAATTATCCCAATTATTATGCCTACTGAATTGTTAACAAGAATTCTCAAATGACAAAAGTCCTTTTCCAAGTGATCAATTGACTTTTATTTAATCCAGATTAATCTTGCTATATTCCTCTACAAAATAATTGAATTAAATTCCTTCAATGCCAATTCCTTATATGTTACATGCGGTGAACAGATATTTCCATTCAATTCACAAACCTAATTATTCGTCATGCAAATAACCAAGTCACATGTTATCATGCCCAGTTCTAACCCTAAAATTCCTTTTCCAATTCCTTCTAGAGTAACAAGGTAATTACTGATCAGATAATTAATCAATAAGTGCAAGACAAGATAAACAATTCTCCTTGACATAAATAATTGGAATAAATCAAATAATTAATTCATAGACATAAAAGGTTCAATTGTAATCTTAATAAAAGAGTTAGTTCATAATTAATGAATTGAAACCAAGAATCCACAACTGAATACACATTAAAAGCTAAAAGTATGATAAGAGAAAAGAATAGAATCTGTTGTCAGGAAATCTGATGCTCTCCTCTTGTTCTTGCTCTTGATCTTCAATGTTCTTCAATTTGCTTCAATCTCCAATGTCTAATTAAGAATTAGGGTTAATGTCTAATTTAATGGAGTGTATCTCTAATCTAATCTATATAATCTCTCTTTATTTTACGCCTTACATCATGTATTTATAGGTTACAAGTCTAATTTTTAGGTTAGGAACAAACCCAATCCAATTTGGAGTCTAAAAAGTGTCAAAATTCGCCCCAAAACGCGTCCAAGTTTGCCCAACCTCTTCCCCAATGGTTCGACGCTGGACACAGCACTGGGATTCTACCCCCTAGTGCCCCGGCACTATAAATGATCCTTGTTTGGGTGCCTGGGCGCTGGGACCTTTTCTGGAATATTTTTTACTCTGACGTCCTTTAGAAAAATGGTCATAATTTCTTCGTCTGAAATCCAATTTTGATGATTCAAGATGTTTCAGAAAGAGGAGACGTAGATCTACAACTTTTATTCTTTCAGTTTTTCGAAATAAGGTCCCGAACAATATTTATATTGGCTCTGAAGTGACTATTATGTATATGGCAAGCCGAAAACGCGCATCTAGCCACCCCAAACGTCGATCCAAGTAACTTTTGTCCCAATTCCTACAAAACAACAAAAAACATACATGAATAGACATAGACATGTAAAATCAACCAAAAGATTAAGGTCAAACGCACTCAATTATGAGTATAAAACTCACTCATCACGTATTCCTTTTGAGTTTTAAGAAGCTTTGAGCGTAGTGTAAGTTTTCTTCAAGAATATCCTCGCCCTACCAGTTGGAGTATTCTTCTTTTACGGTAAGGGATATTATTTCTTTCGTATTCATGAAGAGAACTTCTGTTATTCCATTCCTTATTATTCTGTTGAAATAACCTGTGCATGCGAAGTACTTCATACATGGTGAAATTCTTCTAATATTCCGTTCTTTATTATTCTGTCGGAATATCTTATCTGTGCGTTTACGCCGGACTTGGTTCCATTATTTATTATTTTGTTGGAATATCCAGTCTGTGCGTTTATGCCGGACCTGGTTCCATTATTTATTATTTCGTCAGAATATCTTGTCTGTGCGTTTACGCCGAACCTGGTACCATTATTTATTATTCTGTCGGAATATCCTATCGGTGCGTTTATGTAACAACCCGATATTTTTCATATAAATAAATAAGAAATTTTGCGTATAAATTTTTTTTTAAGGATGAGGATTTGTACAAGATATTGTATATATGTATTTATGTGGTAAATAAAAATATATTTATTACATAAATATTTACAAATGAATTTATTTTAGAATTTTTGATTATTGTAAAGTATATTCTTATAATAATTAAAATTATGGTAGAAATATTTTTATTAATTATTTTCCATGAAAATATAAGCATATATTATTTAAATAATATATGAAGTGATTTTTAGAATAATTATAATAAATATTTTATTATATGAATTTTAGTATAAGTTATTAAGTTAATTATTTTACCTTAATTGTTAAGGTTAAATATGAAGAATAAATCAGATATGGAATCCAAACCCTAATTTTGGATTATTGTCAAGGTATGATAATAATAATATAATATTAATTATATTTTGATTTTTCAGTGCTATGAATATGTACTGTATTTCCGTATTGATAATGGTAGGTCAATTACGGTGTATTATGACCAAACCCTAGTAATAATGCTAAACCCTAATTTGAGATCCAAATTAGAGTGCAAGGTTGTTTTATAGGTGTGTTATATAATTTATGTCGTGTATTAAATGTATTAATTAGGTGAACCCTAATTAAAATTCTAGAAACCCTAATTTCTAGAAAACCCTAATTATAATCTAGAAACCCTAAATAATTTTTGAAAATGAGGAACCCTAATTTGAAATTTAAATTAGAGTTCGAGATTGGTTGTAATTGTGTTAATGTGATTAATTAGCAAGTATTATAATCTCAATTGCTAATTTTGAAAATCCTAAAATTTTAAACCCTAATTTGATAATTAGAAAATCTAATTATAAATTGGTAACCCTAATTATCAAAATCGTAAACCCTAATTGTTATTTTAGCAATGTTAATGATAATTATATGATCTAAATCATAATGTTACTATATAAGGCAATTAGATAATTAATCATAATTAGGAAACCCTAATTGCAAAACTTTAGAAACTAAAATTTAGTTAATTTTTATTTGATTTTATTTATTTTTGTGCAAACTCTAATTGCTAAATCTTATTATTGTTTTGTGCTAAACCTTAGGGTTAAACACTAAGGGTTTGCCAAGTTCCAATTATGCCATTAAAATGATTTATCAAAAGAACATTATGCCCCTTTTGCATTATTAAAGCTATAAAATAGGTTTTGACATTTAGGTGAGTTGGTGACTAACTCATAACCACTCCACATGCTTAAAATCACAGCAACAAGTCACCTTCATCAGCCATTCATGCACCTTGTTGGTCTATATATAGATTGAAGAGAGAGAGAAAATCATTTTTTGTTCACTTATTTTGTCCAACACCCAAACCTTCTCTCTCAAGCTCCAAACCTCCGAAAATATAAGCTATATTAGTCCCAAATCAAAGCCCCACATTCACCATAAATAGATCAGCAACACAAAATCAGAAATTTTTCAAAGAAAGGTATAAAACCCTAGTATAAATTCTGTCCATCGATTCTGTGTTAGATGTTAATTTTTATTGTTAGAATATGTTGGTTGTAGTCCATTTTGACGATCTGGGTTGCTAAATGTTGGATCCATAACATTTAGAAGCTCGGATTTGTGTTTTTCAAAAATTTGAAAAAAATTGGTTCTGTTGTCTGACAACGAATGTCAGTGGCCACAGATCCTTACTCGTTTATGATTTGTGTCATTTTTAAGTTGATATGTGTAGTCTGACATGTGGTCTGGTATCTGGAACAAGAATCAGTCTGTGATATAGTCCAGATTGCAAGATATTTTAGGTTAAATGGCGTTGACCGGGTGTTTCTAGGTAACCCAGAAACAGCCCAGAAATGGCCTAACAACCTTTTCAACCGTCTTGATCTGTTTGTTTATTGGAGTTTTGTTGTTTTTGTGTTATCTAAGTTGTAATATGTTGTTTATACTATATTTTTATGCCTTAAAATATCCTGTATATAAAACTGGTTGATTGTAGTGGATGGTCAAACTAGGACAGACGAACATGGAAGCTGTTTTCTGGGTAACCCAGAAAACGCTTGACCATGTCGTCTGACATGGTTTGACCGGCCTTTTTATGTTTGATCTGTTGTTGTTTCAGTGATTTAGTGTAATAGAAGTCTTCCTTGTCATGTTGGCTATGCACTGCAACCTTTAAATCACTAAATCATTACAAGGATTTCAAGTTGTGGAAGCCCAAAAGTGTATGCTGGAACTGTTCTTCATTTCTGGGCAACCCAGAAATGAAGAACAACCTCTGACAACACTTTTGGAGGCTCAGATCTTTTTCGTTTATTGCTTGTTGTTCATGTTTATTGTTGAATAATGTAGTCCTTCACTAGCACTAAACGATCGAAACAACATGCCCAGAAACTACTTGAGAAGTGTTTAATCAGTGGTCAAAGAAGATCCTTCGAAACTGTCTATGGTGTTCTGGGTTTTGGCCAAGAACATGAAGAACACCTATAGCGACGGTTTTGTCGCTATAGGTGGCCTTTAGCGACAGATAGCTTATTATTTTCTGGAAATTAATAAAAAAAAAAAAAAAAATTAGTTTTAAATTATTAAAAATACAAAATAAATTATAAAAAATTATTTTAAATTTCAAAAATTAGTTTTTAATTATTTTAAATATATTTCATAAATATTTAATATTTTTGAAATACTAAAAGTATTTAATTTATTTAATTATAATATTAAATAAATTATTTAAAAATGATCTTAATATTGGAAAACTCATTAAAAATTATATTATGATATAAGAAAATATTTTAAGTTATTTTTAATGACTTTTAATATTTTGTGATAAATTTCATTAATAAATTGATATTAATGGTAATTAATTTATTTACTAAATGAATTAAATAAATTAATTAAAATTGATTTTATTATATTAAAAATCATTTTAAATGAAAATAAAGTGTTTAAAAATATTTTAAGTTATAAAATATAACTTTTAATATTTAAATGATAATTTCATTAATAATTAAATATTAATGATTATTAAGTTATTACTAATGATATTAAATTTGTTTAATAATTATGTTAAATAAATGGTTTATAAATAGTTTTATTAATTTAAAAATCATTTAAAAGGGATATAAATGAATTAAAAATATTTTAAGTTATGAATAATGACTTTTAATATTTTGATAAATAGAACATTAATACTTTGATAATAATGGTAATTATTTAGAAATGATTTTAAATATTTTAAAAATCATTTAAAGGTAATTTTAATACTTTAAAAATATTTTGAGTTATTATAAATAACTTTAATATTTTAGAAATGATTTCATTAATAGTTTAATAATAATTAAATATTAATGATAATAGAATTGATTAGTATTTAAATCATTTTAATGTGATTCCGATATTTAAAATTTCGTGATAAATTATAATAAATGTTTTAAAATTATATTATGTCATTTAAAAATAATATGTCTGATATTAAGTTACAGAATAGAGTCTTAGACTCGATAATTACCCGATAAAGTTGTCGGTACACCGACATATTTTAGAAATTGATCTGGACTTAGATAATGTGATTAGATAAGTGATTATTTGTGATTCAATGGTTGTTAAATCTATGTGCCAATGGGATTAGGGTATGTGCTGACTGCAATAAGCAGTGTTATGTGTTATAGTGTATTGTTCTAATCGAACGATTGATCTGATTAATGATAGGTCGTCAGATAAGCGATAAATCTAAATTACAAACTGTAAGCAGCGCTTCAGGCAAGTATCTAACCTTTGCATTTTCTTTTTGCAATGGACATGAGTAAGAATGTTTCTAAACTATATTATTACTGTACATATTATTAACCTTATGTTATATACGCTCATTGCTTATCAACATGTTAGTATATGGTAATTCAGATATATATATTCTGTTCGTTAATTTCTATAAATGGTTAAACAAGTGTCCCCACTTGGACAATCATTGTATTTAATCACATGTTGATATACTTTGTCAATTACCCGTATATATATATATATATATATATATATATATATATATATATATATATATATATATATGTTGAATTATTGATTATTGTTGAAACAAGATAAAACCTTTGATTTGGAACCCAGACAAGTATGAACATCCCTACACGGGAAAATTTTTATGCACCCAAGGTGGAACAGAGTGAACGATCCTATCGTTCTTGTAATCTAGTATTGATCAATGCAGGGCATAACGGGCTGATCACCCCCCGTGCCCATAAGTTATGTCGGTTTACAGATGAATTTCTGTTTAACCTTTTCGAAAATGAAAACAATGTTCATGGCATGTCACCATAACCTTAGTTATAGCATTATGTAGTTTCAAAGATTTAAAAGAGAGTTGTTATGTTTATCGGTTCAGAATACTTCACAACTATTGACTGGTTATAGAAGAATAGTACAAAGAAAACATTTAAATCCTTTCTGCTTATATATATATAATTGCTATTACTTGTTGGGCACTCAAATGCTCATCCTTGCTTAAATTTAAATGTTTTTAGTTAAGTGCGAACGACCAGAGAGCTATGCTAAGAACAAAGGAAAAGGGAAGGTTACTGAATGAACGAATTACTATGTTATGTAATAGTTTGATGATATTAAGACAATTATGATATATATTATCTATCATGGGTCGTAATGAATGTTTAAAGGTTACGTACTTGGGAGCTAGACTCTGATAATTATGTAAATTAAGTTGATCTTTTATATTATTGTTATTATTATTAGTATTATTCCGCTCATAGAAATGGTATCGTGAAGAACCGAGTTCGGGTTTCAAGTACCCGAGTTTGGGGTCCTCATAGGTTGGTATCAGAGCTTAGGGGTTAAAAACCTTAGGTGGGCTAGACCTTAGGCTGTAACCTTAGAACAGATGGAAATGTTGAAAATATAAATAACTCATATAGAGTTTAAAAAAAAGATGAATTGACTAAATTCATCGTCAAACTAAATAAAAGATAACTTGTATACAACTCTTATTTATTGTGTGTATATACTATATGCTAATTAGGATAATTTATGTGTGTAGATGTCAGGTGAAAAAGGATTCGATTACCCTCGGATCGTAAACAAGGAGCCAATATCGAAGCCGATAGCTGAAATAGAGGCTCAGAATGAAAATAATTCAGAAGATGTGGTTATTGTGGAAAACATAATACCAGATCCGGAGATGGTGGAGTTGACAGATAGCGATTCAGACACTAAAGTTGAAGCTGATCAAGCATCAACAGAGGTGCAGAATCTGAAGAACAAGGTTTCTTCTCTGGAAAGGCTGTGGGAGATAGAAAAGCTGTTGAATAGTCAGTTGCGTCAAGTGTTAATAGAAACAATGGAAGAACAAGATAAGCTTAAGATCCAAATTGGTCAGATGGGAGCCACAAGCATCACATCGTGTGCAGCTCCGGACAAGAAGGGGAAAAGAAAGATAGAAGACCATGACTTGGGAAAATCCAATAAGAAGAAATGGAAAAGAATATGTTATCTTTGCGGCTATGAAGTACATACCACTCTGTATTGTCCTGACTACAAAAAAGGATCATGTTTTATCTGTGGAATAGAAGGTCATCAGGCGAAAAGTTGTCCAATGAAAAAGAATAATAAATAAGTAGTATAGGTTCTGTTGTGATGTAGGTGTGTTTAATGTAATATGTGCGCTAAGTATGTCTGTGAAAGGTAATGTTTCCAACTTTTGTGTTAAGCCAAGTTTGTAAATCCCGACTTTTGTAGTCACAAAGGGATGAATGATGTTTAAAGCATTATGTGTTTTGCTATGTAAAATATTCGTTAAATGAATATGAATCTAAGTTTGAGAAATAAAACAAGTTTAGAATATTAAACTTATTTGATAAGGTTTAGAATATAAGTTAAATTATGATTTTATTTAATCAGATAATGCCGCCGAGACGTCGAACTCCCAACCAAAGGGCAGAAGAGTCTGTCAACAATGTTGAGGAACAACAACAAGCAGACCCAATGCAGCAATTTGCAAACATGTTAGCTCAGGCTATGCAACAGGGAATACCAGTCGCTGGAAACCAGCCGGACAACCGCTTAGCAAACTTCAAAGACTTTAAGGCTATAGGACCACCGGAATTCAAAGGTACCACTGACCCTGTTGAAGCCCAAACGCGGGTCAAAGAGATTGAGAAGGCATTCATAATAGCTAGGATAGCTGAGGGGCAAAAGACCGCTTTTGCCACCTACATGATGAAGGGTGAGGCAAATTTTTGGTGGGAAGCAAACCAGACGAGGACAGGAGAAGGTTTAGTCACACGGGATAGATTTAAAACTTTATTTTTCGAGAATTATTTTTCCCCTAGTATGCAGGCTAGGATGGAGGTGAAATTTTTAGAGTTGAAGCAAGAGAATATGACGGCGTCTGAATACGCCGCCAAATTCAATGAGTTAGCTAGGTTTGCCCCGCATCAAGTCGATACGGGGCTAGGAAAGCGAGAAGATTTGAGCTGGGATTGAAACCCTGGCTCTACAACAAAGTGGCAGTGTTGTAAATTCCTACATTTGCAGCACTCATGGAGAAAGCGATCATAGCTGAGGAGGGAAGTGAGGCCATGAGCCTTTACAATAAGGAGAGGAAGAATAAGGGTAAGACCAAAGGAGCTGGAAAAGTAGGAGTTAATAGTGGGAGCAGGAGTGGAGATAGCAAGAGGAAGGTGAGTAGTTTTGCAAATGTACAAGTGAAACAGGAAGGTGTTAAGAAATAGATAGTGACATGTAAGAAATGTGGGAAGAATCACTCGGGGGAGTGTTTGATAGGAAAATTTGTTTGCTACAAGTGCGGGCAGGAGGGCCATATCTCTCCCAACTGCCCCAATCCTAGGATGAATAGTGGATGTTTTATATGCAGATCGACAGAGCACAGGGTGAAAGATTGTCCGAAGAGGAGGGTGGAGACAGGAAGTGTGAACATGGGCACTGGCAGTGGAACTTTAGCAATCACCGGACCGACTTCGTCAAGCAAGCCAACAAAATCTACTGCGAGGGTCTACAACATGACGATTCAGGATACGGCAGCAGCTGGCACTGGAACTCCAGGTATAATTCGTATGCCTTTTATTTTCTTAAACATGATTTTCCTATATATAGTAAATTATTTTATAAAGAAAGTTTGAGGAGGAATTTGAGATCTTTTAGAAACAAATTTTTCCGTTTAATCAGAAAGACAAGCTTTATGTTAATAGTTAAAGATCAGTTCGATCAAAGTTGATCGAGATCTACTTGCAATGATTGTGTATGTTATGTACCCGTGTATGTATAGGTTTTAAGGTGATTCCGGGGACGGAATCTTTATAAGGGAGGGTGAATGTAACAACCCGACATTTTCTATATAAATAAATAAAAAATTTTGCGTATAAAATTTTTTTTAAGGATGAGGATTTGTACAAGATATTGTATATATGTATGTATGTGGTAAATAAAAATATATTTATTACATAAATATTTACAAATGAATTTATTTTAGAATTTTTGATAATTATAAAGTATATTCTTATAATAATTAAAATTATGGTAGAGATGTTTTTATTAATTATTTTCCATGAAAATATAAGCATATATTATTTAAATAATATATGAAGTGATTTTTAGAATAATTATAATATTTATTTTATTATATGAATTTTAGTATAAGTTATTAAGTTAATTATTTTACCTTAATTGTTAAGGTTAAATATGAAGAATAAATCAGATATGGAATCCAAACCCTAATTTTGGATTATTGTCAAGGTATGAGAATAATAATATAATATTAATTATATTTTGATTTTTCAGTGCTATGAATATGTACTGTATTTTCGTATTGATAATGGTAGGTCAATTACGGTGTATTATGACCAAACCCTAGTAATAATGCTAAACCCTAATTTGAGATTCAAATTAGAGTGCAAGATTTTTTTATAGGTGTGTTATAAAATTTATGTCGTGTATTAAATGTATTAATTAGGTGAACCCTAATTAAAATTCTAGCTAATTTCTAAAAAACCCTAATTATAATCTAGAAACCCTAAATAATTTTTGGAAATGAGGAACCCTAATTTGAAATTTAAATTAGAGTTCGAGATTGGTTGTAATTGTGTTAATGTGATTAATTAGCAAGTATTATAATCTCAATTGCTAATTTTGGAAATCCTAAAATTTTAAACCCTAATTTGATAATTAGAAAACCTAATTATAAATTGGTAACCCTAATAATCAAAATCGTAAATCCTAATTGCTATTTTAGCAATGTTAATGATAATTATATGATCTAAATCCTAATGTTACTATATAAGGCAATTAGATAATTAATCATAATTAGGAAACCCTAATTTCAAAACTTTAGAAACTTAAATTTAGTTAATTTTTATTTGATTTTATTTATTTTTGTGCAAACTCTAATTGTTAAATCTTATTATTGTTTTGTGCTAAACCTTAGGGTTAAACCCTAAGGGTTTGCCAAGTTCTAATTATGCCATTAAAATGATTTATCAAAAGACCATTATGTCCCTTTTGCATTATTAAAGCTATAGAATAGGTTTTGACATTTAGATGAGTTGGTGACTAACTCAAAACCACTCCACGTGCTTAAAATCACAGCAACAAGTCACCTTCATCAGCCATTCATGCACCTTGTTGGTCTATATATAGATTGAAGAGAGAGAGAAAATCATTTTTTGTTCACTTATTTTGTCCAACACCCAAACCTTCTCTCTCAAGCTCCAAACCTCCGAAAATATAAGCTATATTAGTCCCAAATCAAAGCCCCACGTTCCATCGATTCTGTGTTAGATGTTAATTTTTATTGTTAGAATATGTTGGTTGTAGTCCATTTTGACGATTTGGGTTGCTAAATGTTAGATCCATAACAATTAGAAGCTCGGATTTGTGTTTTTCAAAAATCTGAAAAAACTTGGTTCTGTGGTCTGACAACGAATGTCAGTGGCCACAGATCCTTACTCGTTTATGATTTATGTCGTTTTTAAGTTGATATGTGTAGTCTGACATGTGGTCTGGTATCTGGAACAAGAATCAGTCTGTGATATAGTCCAGATTGCAAGATATTTTAGGTCAAATGGCGTTGACCGGCCATGACCGGGCGTTTCTGGGTAACCCAGAAACAGCCCAGAAATGGCCTGACAACATTTTCAACCGTCTTGATCTGTTTGTTTATTGGAGTTTTGTTGTTTTTGTGTTATCTAAGTTGTAATATGTAGTTTATACTATACTTTTATGCCTTAAAATATCATGTATATAAAACTGGTTGATTGTAGTGGATGGTCAAACTAGGACAGACGAACATGGAAGCTGTTTTCTGGGTAACCCAGAAAACGCTTGACCATGTCGTCTGACATGGTTTGACCAGCCTTTTTATGTTTGATCTGTTGTTGTTTCAGTGATTTAGTGTAATAGAACTCTTCCTTGTCATGTTGGCTACGCACTGCAACCTTTAAATCACTAAATCATTATAAGGATTTCAAGTTGTGGAAGCCCAAAAGTGTTTGCTAGAACTGTTCTTCATTTCTGGGCAACCCAGAAATGAAGAACAGCCTCTGACAACACTTTTGGAGGCTCAGATCTTTTTCGTTTATTGCTTGTTGTTCATGTTTATTGTTGAATAATGTAGTCCTTCACTAGCACTACACGATCGAAACAACAACATGCCCAGAAACTACTTGAGAAGTGTTTAATCAATGGTCAAAGAAGGTCCCTCAAAACTGTCTATGGTGTTCTGGGTTTTGGCCAAGAACATGAAGAACACCTATAGCGACGGTTCTGTCGCAATAGGTGGCCTTTAGCGACAGATAGCTTATTATTTTCCGGAAATTAATAAAAAAATAGAAAAAATTAGTTTTAAATTATTAAAAATACAAAATAAATTATAAAAAATTATTTTAAATTCCAAAAATTAGTTTTTAATTATTTTAAATATATTTCATAAATATTTAATATTTTTAAAATATTAAAAGTATTTAATTTATTTAATTATAATATTAAATAAATTATTTAAAAATGATCTTAATATTGGAAAAATCATTAAAAATTATATTATGATATAAGAAAATATTTTAAGTTATTTTTAATGACTTTTAATATTTTGTGATAAATTTTATTAATAAATTGATATTAATAGTAATTAATTTATTTACTAAATGAATTAAATAAATTAATTAAAACTGATTTTATTATATTAAAAATCATTTTAAATGAAAATAAAGTGTTTAAAAATATTTTAAGTTATAAAATATAACTTTTAATATTTAAAGGATAATTTCATTAATAATTAAATATTAATGATTATTAAGTTATTACTAATGATATTAAATTTGTTTAATAATTATATTAAATAAATGGTTTTATTAATTTAAAAATCATTTAAAAGGGATATAAATGAATTAAAAATATTTTAAATTATGAATAATGACTTTTAATATTTTGATAAATAGAACATTAATACTTTGATAATAATGGTAATTATTTAGAAATGATTTTAAATGTTTTAAAAATCATTTAAAGGTAATTTTAATACTTTAAAAATATTTTGAGTTATTACAATTAACTTTAATATTTTAAAAATGATTTCATTAATAGTTTAATACTAATTAAATATTAATGATAATAGAATTGATTAGTATTTAAATCATTTTAATGTGATTCCGATGTTTGAAATTTCGTGATAAATTATAATAAATGTTTTAAAATTATATTATGTCATTTAAAAATAATATGTCTGATATTAAGTTACAGAATAGAGTCTTAGACTCGATAATTACCCGATAAAGTTGTCGGTACACCGACATATTCAATGGTTGTTAAATCTATGTGCCAATGTGATTAGGGTATGTGCTGACTGGAATAAGGAGTGTTATGTGTTATAGTATATTGTTCTAATCGATTGAATGATCTGATTAATGATAGGTCGTGAGATAAGCGATAAATCTAAATTACAAACTGTAAGCAGCGCTTCAGGCAAGTATCTAACCTTTGTATTTTCTTTATGCAATGGACATGAGTAAGAATGTTTCTAAACTATATTATTACTGTACAGATTATTAACCTTATATTATATACGCTCATTGCTTATCAACATGTTAGTATATGGTAATTCAGATATATATATTTTGTTCGTTAATTCCTGTAAATGGTTAAACAAGTGTCCCCACTTGGATAATCATTGTATTTAATCACATGTTGATATACCTTTGTCAATTACCCGTATATATATATATATATATATATATATATATATATATATATATATATATATATATATATATATATATATATATGTTGAATTATAGATTATTGTTGAAACAAGATAAAACCTTTGATTTGGAACCCAGACAAGTATGAACATCCCTACACGGGAAAATTTTTATGCACCCAAGGTGGAACAGAGTGAACGATCCTATCGTTCTTGTAATGTAGTATTGATCAATGCAGGGCATAACGGGCTGATCACCCCCCGTGCCCGTAAGTTATGTCGGTTTACAGATGAATTTATGTTTAACCTTTTCGAAAATAGAAACAATGTTCATGGCATGTCACCATAACCCCAGTTATAGTTATTATGTAGTTTCAAAGATTTGAAAGAGAGTTGTTATGTTTATCGGTTCAGAATACTTCACAACTATTGACTGGTTGTAGAAGAATAGTACAAAGAAAATATTTAAATCATTTCAGCTTATATATATATAATTGCTATTACTTGCTGGGCACTCAAATGCTCATCCTTGCTTAAATTTAAATGTTTTCAGTTAAGTGCAAATGACCAGAGAGCTCTGCTAAGAACAAAGGAAAAGGAAAGGCTGCTGAATGAACGAATTACTATGTTATGTAATAGTTTGATGATATTAAGACAATTATGATATATATTATCTATCATGGGTTGTAATGAATGTTTAAAAGTTACGTACTTGGGAGCTAGACTCTGATAATTATGTAAATTAAGTTGATCTTTTATATTATTGTTATTATTATTAGTATTATTCCGCTCATAGAAATGGTATCGTGAAGAACCGAGTTCGGATTTGAAGTACCCGAGTTTGGGGTCCTCACAGTTTACACATGACCTAGTTCTATTATTTATTTTTTTGTTGGAATAACCTGTCTGTGCGGTCTATCGCATGCTTGGTGAATTCTTTTGTTATTACATTCTTTATTATACTTAGTTAGTTAAAGTTTTGGCTTTTATACTCTATGAAATTAGTGGAATATTTTTTATATTTGCGCTTCATCCAGTATCTTTTTATGAAAATATTTTTCTAAGCACTCATAAATTTTACTCTATAAAGTAGTATCATGTTGACAATTTGGACATTGTTGGTTCCTGGATAAATTAATTCTTGAACTTGTTTTTATTGAATTCTTATATCATTGTCATCATCCTCATGTTTATATTTTGTTGAAAGTTATATGTGGCATGTAGTGCATAGACGGAATTTGTATGATTATAACCAGGGATTATTCGGTGTAATCATAACCGTAATGTTACAAATGATGTGGTAAAAGTCCTTATTGGCCCGTAGTGTATTGATGGACAGTTGTTGGCATGATCATGACCATTGATGAATACATAAATATCCTTGGCCCGTAGTGCATGGATAATTTGTGGTCGTGATACTAATGAATATCCTTGACCGTAGTGCATGGATGATGTAGATTATTTATTAAGCTGAGTCTCAGCAATAAAAGTAATGAAAAACTTTTTAAATCATAAAAGATAGTAGATGCAATTCTCTACTTGACTCTTTTAATGGATAGCTTGTTCCGCTGTAATTAAACTTGATGTTTGTTGTATTTTAACAGTTTAACACTGTTGAAGGCTAACGATAATTTATTCTGTATTATCTTAGTCATAATATTTCTTACTAGGCTAGTTGAGCTCACCCTTTTGCTTTCATTGTTCTCTTCAGGAAATGAGAACGTAGCGGGGACTAGTCGGGGAATAGAATGACGGTTCAGATGATAACATTAGTAGTCCTCACTATTCTATGAAATAGTGTGAAAATAAATGTATTGAGGGCTTATTTTGAGTTTGAATACTATTTAGAAGAAAGTGTTGTATTAAAACTCACAGCTTTTGTTTTGTCGTATTTTACACGATAGTTGAATAATTAAGTTTTATTTGTATTTTGTACCATGTATTTGATGACTCAGAATAGGTGATGTATACCTATTTTGGGGGCGTCACAGTTGGTATCAAAGCTTAGGGATATGATCCCTGGCTAAGATGTGAGACTTGAACTAGGAGGGGAGAGACGGGGAATTCCTTCGCTAGTATGACCTACCTAAGTTTATTTAGTATTTAATTGGTCGGTTAGAGTATATGGATATTATGTTACATGTCAATTAACCTTTGTTTTGTGGCAGTATCTGAAAATGACATTCGAGAATGTTGAGAATAGCAGTGGAGCACAGGAGACCGTTGAGGTTCCACATATCAATAATCAGGATAATATGCATCAGGAAGGCGACAATCCTCATGCAAACAACAACACTAACCAAATGATGAATGATGGAATGTTCAGAGGCTTTATGCAATTCATGCAACATCAGGTGAGAGAGGCTCCTGTCCAAAATATAGGTGGAAACACTGGAAACTCTCGCACGGTCACCGCTAAGCAGTTCAAGGAGTTGGGACCACCGGAGTTTATTGGAGAGCCAAAACCACTTAAGACGAAAATGTGGATCAAGTAGACCATCAATATATCTGATGTCTTGGGATGCGCCGAGGAGCAAAAGGTTCCCTTTGCCACCTTTATGTTGCGAGGAGAGGCAGATTACTGGTGGGAATCGGTAAAGCATACTTAACCTGCCGCATTGAAGATGTCTTGGGAAAAGTTTCAAGAACTGTTCAATGATAAGTACTTTCCCAAAAGTATTCGTCACATGAAGGAGGTAGAGTTCATCAAGTTAGAGCAGAATAATATGACCGTGTAGCAGTGCAAAGCTAAGTTCGTCGAGTTATCCTGGTTTACATCCCACTTGGTTGATAATAAGGAAAGAATGACGCGGATGTTTTTAAGAGGTTTGAAACCGAAGATACGCCAATATCTTATTTCTCATAAACTGTGTTCGTATTTAGATGTTGTAAATAGGGCTCAGTTATTGGAGCGCGATAACAAGTCAATGCAACATAGAGAAAGAAGTCGGCGGAATGAAAATACCAGTGGTAACAGCCATCGAAGCGGTGACAAAAAACGTGGAGGGAATCAACATGCCAGCAATGGTAACCACTTTGGTGGTAATCATGGCCAAGGCAATAAAAGTGGACATTTCAAGAAGAGGAGATTCAACAATGATGGAAAGATGTCAGCACCAACACCCGTTGTTAAGGAAGGAGAACGACCACCTATCATATGCTTCAAATACGGAGGGGAGGGACATATCAGTCCAAACTGCGCGATGCCATCCAAAGCGTGTTATAATTATGGAAAAGGTCACCTAGCCCGATTTTGTCGTGCACCGAAGACAAGTCCAGTTGGAGCGGTGACACAAAATACCATCCCAGACAAGTCAAAACCAGTAGTTCAAGGGAGAGCGTTTGTTGTGACCTCCCAGAAAGCAAGAAAACCGAACGAGGTCATCACGGGTAAGCTTATCATAAACTTTAGCGAAGTCTATACCTTATTTTATACCAGTTCTACTCATTCTTTTATTTCTCCTACTTGCGCTCAACGATTAAATTTGACTCCAGAGAAATTAGACTTTAACTTATCTGTGAAAACTCCATTGGGAGAAACCTTCATTACATCACATGTTTATAAGTCTTGTTTAGTTCAAATCGGTACCCTCACATTACCTGTCGATCTTATTTCATTGAAAATACTTGTATTTGATGTGATTCTAGGGATTGATTGGTTAACTACTCATCATGCTAAAATTGATTATTTTCGTAAGGTTGCTAGCTTTCATATTCCTAATCAACCTATTATGCGAATTCAAGTGACCAAACCATTAAAATCAATCACGGTCATCTCAAGCCATAAAGCTATTCTTTTATTGAAAAACGGATGTCAAGCTTTCTTAGCTCATGTCACAAATCTAAACCAAAATACGTTAGTTTTGAATGATATTGCTATTGTTAAAAAATTTCCTGATGTATTCCCTTAAGAACTTCCTGGCCTACCCCCAGAGCGTGAGGTTGAATTTTGTATCGACCTTGAACCCGGTACAAAACACATTTCCAAAGCCCCATATCGGATGGCTCCTATTGAACTTCATGAGTTAAAGACCCAATTGCAGGAATTGTTAGACATCGGTTTCATTCGACCTAGTACTTCTCCTTGGGGTGCTCTTGTTCTATTCGTGAAGAAGAAAGATGAAAGTATGCGACTTTGTATTGATTATCGGGAGTTGAATCATGTCACCATCAAAAATAAGTACCCGTTGCCTCACATTGATGACCTGTTTGACCAGTTGCAAGGAGCACAATTCTTTTCAAAGATCGATCTTAGTTCTGGATATCATCAGCTGAAGGTTAGAACTGAGGATATTCTAAAGACTGCCTTCAGAACTCGGTACGGGCATTATGAATTCTTAGTCATGTCTTTTGGATTGACTAATGCTTCTGCTGCCTTCATGGATATGATGAACCGAGTATTCAAGGAATATTTGGATCACTTTGTGGTCGTCTTTATTGATGACATCCTCATATATTCCAAAAGCCGTGAAGATCATGAGCAACACTTGAGGCTGATACTCTAAAAGCTTCGTGAAAATAAGCTTTATGCCAAGTTGAAGAAATATGAGTTCTAGCTTGAAGAAGTGGCATTCCTTGGGCACGTAGTATCAAGTCATAGAATATCTGTTGACCTGGCAAAGATTGAAGCTATTCAAACCTGGGAGCAACCCAAATCAGTGACCGAAGTAAGTAGCTTTCTCAGCTTAGCTGGTTATTATCGGAGATTCGTGGAAGAATTTTCTCGAATCGCTACTCCACTAACTCAGCTGACTCGGAAAGAAACAAAATTCAGTTTGGAGCGAGGAATGTGAGAATAGTTTTCAAGAACTCAAGAGAAGACTCATTTCAGCACCTGTTCTGACCATACCATCTAGCTCGGAGGGATATGTCATCTACAGTGATGCTTCGGGCAAAGGTTAGGATGTGTTCTCATGCAACATGAAAAAGTCATAGCCTATGCCTCTCGATAACTCAAAGAATATGAGAGGAATTATCCTACTCATGATCTAGAGTTGGCAGCAATCGTTTTTGCACTAAAGATTTGGAGACATTACTTGTATAGGGAGAAAGTGGAGATCTTTACAGATCATAAAAGCCTCAAATATTTCTTCACCCAAAAGGAACTTAACATGCGGCAATGACATTGGCTTGAACTGTTGAAAGATTATGATCATACCCTTCAATACCATCCTAAAAAAGCGAACGTGGTAGCTGACGCATTGAGTAGAAGATCATATGCGGGTACGAGTGCGATATTGTCAACGCAAAGGCCCATTTTGTGTAACTTGCAAAGGATGGAGATAGAGTTAAAGACTCTAGGGGCCCATATGATGATGGCGAATATACGAGTAGAACCAACTTTAATTGATAAAGTTAAAGCTGCTCAGCTACAGACCTGGAGCTGATGCGTATGAGGAAGAAAGTGCAAGAAGGTGCTATGTCGGAAGCAAAAATTGATGAGGAGGGAATAATTTGAGTCAACTCTAGACTTTGTGTTCCTAACGACCCTGATTTAAAGTATAACATCATGATGGAGGCGCACAACACACCGTTTGCAATCCATCCTGGGAGTACCAAAATGTATCATGATCTTCGACATACATTTTAGTGGAGAAATATGAAGATAGAGATAGCGATGTTTATCTCAAGGTGTCTAACGTGTCAACGAGTCAAGGCGGAGCATCAAGTACCAAAAGGTCCATTGCAACCACTTGAAATTCCAGAATGGAAGTGGGAGCACATTACCATGGATTTCGTTACCGGTCTTCCCAAGGTTTCTCAAGGCATAGATGCGATTTGGGTCATTGTTGATAGATTGACCAAGTCGGCTCATTTTCTACCTATACCACACCTCATCTTTTATTGAATAAAAAACCTTACTATATATGACTTCTCCTTGCATACTATTATTCATGATAATTAATGAATGACAAATAAATCAACCCCATTATGTAATTATTTATTTATTAGTAATACTAATTAATTTCATCATTAGTTAAATTAGTACTTTCTCATTTCATCATCTTGCCACACTAGGCATAATTTCACAAGCTTAACTAAGCTTCTCATCACTTCTACTACATTGCTTAATTATCATACGCTTACCCAATTAAATTAATTACCACACTCGTGCCAATACTATATATATTTATATTCAAATAAATATGCAACCAATCTTTATTCTCAATATTATAATGCATTAAAATTTGCGGGTATTACATAACGAATATTAGTAAGTCAAAATTTTGAGGACGAAATTCATAGAAGAGTGGGTGAATGTAATGTCCCGAGAGTTTGAGAATTGAGTATATGATAATGATACTTAGAGAAAGATAATGAACATGTTAAATAATATGTAATACTCAAATATAATTGAGTCTAAGTAAATGTTATGAAATAAAACGTACAAGAATTTATTGTGAAAAATGCTTGGAGTGGTAATAAATAAAACATATATTAAGGTAATGTGTTGAAGATTTTTAACGATAAATTTTTGAAAAGAGATTTGGTGAAAATCGAGTAAGAGATGTCTCGGTAATTTCGAGGACGAAATCCTTATAAAGAGGAAAGGATGTAACAACCTGAATTTTCAGAAGTTATTAAAATAAGAATTTAGTAAACAAAATTCTTAATATAAGATGTGTTGATAATATATATATATATATATATATATATATATATATATATATTGGGAAAATGAGGTTTAACAGTTAATTATACTGTTGAAGAAATTAAATAATATTAGTAATTTAATTAAGTTGAAATTATAATATGAAATAAGATAATTTGATTGTTATGCCTTGTTGGCAATGGAATTTTTATGAATTAATTTCATAAATAATGTGAGTAATTCACTTAATTTAAATAGTGAAATAATATAATTGTTTTAATAAAATGAGAAGGTAATATATTGCATGAAAATGTACTATGTTAATGTATTACGATAGTCAAATTCGTAAATAGTAAAATATTTATTAAATAAAATAAAAAATTTAGTTGAAATATTTATGGAATAAAATGAATATTCGATAAAAATTATTAGAGAATAATTTATTTAAGTACGATAATATTGATTAAATAATTTTATAATCAGTGCGTACTTTATTACGCTAATGGAATGGAAATATTCTAATTGAATTAAATAATTAAATTAGAGAATTAATGATTTGTTAAACAAATTATAATTATATTAGCTAATTAAATAGTGTGTTGGCTAAATAAAGATTATAATTTAATTGGGTAATGTGTGACATGAGTACTATAGGATAAGAGAATTATAAAAATAAAATAGAAAGGGTTTTAAAGTGTGTCAACCAAACAAGGTCTTATGACCTTTGGTATATTGTAACTGTTGAGACCCTTAATTCATTTGAGCGTAAACTGTTTATCAGTTTTTATGTTACGTATTATTTTGCTAAGTCTAAATAGTAGAGAGAGGGGAGCCTTATAGAAGGTTTGAGAGATAGAGATATTTTCTGTGAAATAAGTAGAGAAATCCTGAGAATCAAGAGGGAAGAAGTGGTGTAATCAAGGCTTCCTAATCATCTTCTAACCAATCTAAAGAAGAAATCAAAGGTAACAACTTGGTTGTAAAACCTATTTTGTGTTCTTATACATATACTTCTCTGTAAATAGATTTTGGTAGAGGATTTGCTAAGAATTAATGATATATAATTGTTAATAGATGTGTATAATCTGGAATTTAACCTCTGTAATGGGTTTTGTAGTAATCGGATTGGTGTAAATATGTTAAAAGATAAAGAAGTTGAGTTTTGGCATAATATGTACAAGTTGGTTTATTTTAGACCCAAAATTGATGATTAAATCATGTGATAAACTGTAAATTGATGATAGTTTGTATTAATACATTGAAAAATGAAAAGAACGCAAGTTAAATGAATCAATTTGGTTAAGAAACGAATTCGTAGTGAATAAATTCGCTAAACATGTTTAAAACATGAAAGTATAACATGAACAGTGAATTGGAACCCTTAAACTGATTTGTTAAAGTTTTTGAAATGTTAAAATTATTCTATAGATGAGTAGTTCAGTGTTTAACGAGTTCATAGAATCAAAAACAAACTAATTCTGACTTAAAATGAAGAGGTTATGAAGATTTGAAGTAAAAATATCGTAAAAACTGTAATCTAGGCGAAGTCGAGCGCGGCCGCGCTATTCAAGAGCGCGGGCGCACAGCTGGGCACTGCTAGATAGTGCGGGCGCACTGGATTTATGAAGGAAATGGGTGCGGCCGCGCCCATAGTGTGTCAGTTGTGACTATTTTGACCTATTTTAGTAAAATAGGCATAACGTTTTCATACGAACTCCGATTAAGTGGATTCAAGATGATCCGGAATGAGGACGAATGGACCTATAACTTTCATTATTTAAGTGTTTCAATTTGAGGTGCTTAGTAGGGATCAAAATGGTCATCTTTAGGACTGTTGGGTTTTCAAGGACAATCGGAGGGCGTCGGACATGCACGTATGCAAGTGTAGTGCTTCTGACGATAAAAGATGTTGTTCTAAGTTATAAAACATAAATATTATGAAGCACAATGATGCTTAACATTAACAAATGATGTATTAGATAAGTTGTATAAGCATACTAAGCATACACAATAGAGATAAATCGGGCGTGTGAAAAATAAACGTCAAAACGCCGTAACAAATGTTAATGAACGTAAAGAGTGTTTTAAGTCAAAAGAAATGAATATTATAAGATATAAAATTGGTTTAATATAAAACCAATAATGATTCCTAGTAATACTTAAACACTTGAATGAACTTCGAGTATGAAATATAGTGAGATATAAGTCGAAAGTTAACACAATCAAATTTAACATTATGTATTGATTAATAAGAAGGGTTATGGGAGGTAGATTAAAGTTTACATTATAATTATTATGCACTGCTATGTGACTAATAGTTGCTATGTATTGGTAAACAACGATCAATGCAAGTCTTTCAGTTCCTATTTGCAATGTGAATTTGATGATGAACTATTTTAAATCTTGGTTGCAAAGAGCATGATGTGTTAAAGTCAATTTATGACTACGTTGATTTCATAATGAATATTAATTGAATAAGGAACTCAGTCCTTATACTTGTTATGTGAACTGCAGCATGCATGTTATATTAGTCCAATGTTTATGAGATGTATGTTGAGCATGTTATTATGTGGTATGTGATGCATGAAAATTGTTAGATTTTGCTGGGCTGTCTAGCTCAACCTTGCAAATAACCACTTTTGCAGGTTAAATATCCAAGGTAAAGTTATATGCTACTTGAAAGACATGAATCAGATGTGTTACTTGAAGATTTATACCCTTTGACTGAATTAGTATTATTTAAACCATGATTAAGGTTCATGAGATGTACTCAATGTTTTATGATGTATATTGTATGTTGAGTTATAAAGTTAAAGTTTGAGCTATCCGATGTATAAAGGATATCGATTATATATATATATATATAACTCTGATGAATCGAATCATAAATTAAACTTGATTCAGAGATATGTAAATGATAAAGGTTTTGATTCAGGGAATTAAAGTAAGATGATAGAAAAGTTTTAGTTATTCCACATTTTATTAAGTTTAACATTGAATAATGATATAAAATCAGACATTAGACGTATTATTAATGACCGAAGTCGATAATTAAATTGTATGAATTTTGGGGTCGTTACAGTACCTTCAGCTGCCTCCATTGTAAATGTGGCTCCACCGTTTTCATCTTTAAATGGATGGATTTCAGCTCATTTGGGGAGAGAGGGGATTGCTAGAGCGAGAGCATTTTAGAGAGATAGAAGTTAGGAGTTAGAGTGAGAAAGAGGCTAGATCTTGCTTCTAAACACTTCCAATCTCAGTTCTAAACACTTCCATACATATAAATCTTGTTATATCAACTTTTTACAAGTTGAAATCAAGTTCTTTGAAGCTTTCAACCGTTTGTTTCCAGATCTTGTCTAAATACGTAAGATCTTCTCAGTTCTTTGTTCATTTACTGCTTTAATATATAGCTTTTTACCGGTTGTTTTGTGTAAATAGTTGATTTTTGCAGTGTTTTGACTAGATCTATCCTAGATCTATCATGATCTAGCATTTAACCGGTTCAAAGGCTTCATAGGTTGACCTATTGTGTGACACCCCCCAATTTGGATACTTCATTTCTACAAAATTTGATGTTCACTATCTAAACATTCATTTCTAACTATCCAAATATAATAAAATTTAACAATAAACCTTCCCATTAAAGGATTACATTCAATAAGTTAAATAAAATCTCCCAGGTTATCTAACCTTTAAAAACAAACACCAAGTGCAAAAAATTAAATAATTACATGAAACAACCCGGGTCAAATCCCGAGTCCGGAACAAATCTCGGGTCAAATCCCAAATCCGAATCGAATCAAATCCATCAAAATAAGGCCTCAAACCACTGGCCCAATAGTATTTCTTGGGTCATCTTAGCCTACCACAGGCTCCCAAAAGGTCATGACTTGAAGGTACTATTGTTAGTAACTTATTTCCTTATATGCAGACAAATTTTCTCCTATCCTTCTATGTGGGACTGGGGTGTTACAAACTCCCCCACTTAAATTTCTGACGTCCCCGTCAGAACCGATCACACACACGGTCTAAAGATTTTTGTCTCTCTAGTCATTGTGGGATAATACCGGCTGGTTTTGTGTCCCCACTTTCGGACCTCCATCTCTCCATTGTGGGATAATACCACCAGCCTTCATGTCCCCACCTCCGGCAACCCGATCGGATGACCCGACCCGAGCTTTCGAGAGTCGGCTTTGATACCATATGAAACAACCCGGGTCAAATCCTGAGTCCGGAACAAATCTCGGGTCAAATCCCAAGTCCGAATCGAATCAAATCCATCAAAATAAGGCCTCAAACCACTGGCCCAATAGTATTTCTTGGGTCATCTTAGCCTACCACAGGCTCCCAAAAGGTCATGACTTGAAGGTACTATTGGTAGTAACTTATTTCCTTATATGCAGACAAATTTTTCTCCTATCTTTCTATGTGGGACTGGGGTGTTACATTACATCTCAACAATTAAATCAAAGTCTGACAATATAGAAATCAACTGATTTACAAGTCTTCAACACTTGTTCATCTTTCCTTTTCCTCTACTGGTGGTAAGTTCATCGACCTTCTCAACTTTAGCTGTAATGGTTATATAAGCAAGAGTAAGTAAAGAAATGCTCACTTGAAGTGACAATGAATAATAATATCATAATAACTGCCAAACAAATAGGCTCAATATAATTGAATAATATTCTCTATCAATGATAATTAGGAATAAAATTTGAAATATATATCTGAGGGTCACACGACCACGAACTATGCCCAAAGTTATAAGTATTCTTTCAACTTAAACCTAAATAGTCATAAGACTATAGGGACTTCTCGTACTTAGGGGGATTAGCCATTCGTACAATGTATTTTGCACAAACATATAAACGCTTTGCGTAAATTATCCCCTATAATAGGGTTGTTCATCTAAGTATTTAGAATACAAGTCCGCACCAAAGTAAGTTTGGATTGGATAAGCTTCAAGGGTAATTTAGAGTTCAACGAACATCAACTAAGGATTAGTTGAATCAAAATGTAATAACAACATGTTATGAAATGAGTCGTAAATGAATCAACATTGTATAATGAAGTCATGCTTAGAAGTGAACTAAGAATCATAAGCATTGAATAATATAACAAACCTTGCTTGAACAAAATTAAGCTAAGGCTAGAATTTTGTTTAGTAAAAGATTTGAATTATTGAACATGCATAATTAATAGCAAGTATAACAATAAAACTTCCTAATCATAGAAATATCAGAATTTAGAAACCTACATATTAAGAAACAACTTAAAGAGAGCAAACCTTCTCAAAGTAATAGTTAGGTTAAAAAGCTTGCATGAATATAATTAAGTTATGTAAGTAGGATTAGGAATTACTTTGTCAATATAAAGGTAAATAGAACTAACGCAAATAGATGTTAGAGTTCAGAAACTTGCCTTGCATGTAAGCTAAACCGTAATAACTTGATTCTCAATATCGTATACATATGTCATCATGACATAATTAGTTACAACATATACTGTGTACACGGTTAAGTACCTATTTCATGTATAACTTGGTTTTAATCATATAGTTAAGCCACACTTTTAATGCAATAACCTAACTCATTAATTGATAATAATATTCTCGTACTTCGCACTATAATACCACAATATGACAAAATCACATTTTAACAGTCATAACATTACACTTTATCAGAAATTACAGAATTGTATAATTAAAATAAACTTTTTGGCAAACAATGCAAACCGCGCTGCAGCGCCCTAGTTTGTACTGGGAATGGCGCTGCGCCGCGGCGCTGGTGCTGCGGTGAGATACACAGGTCTATAATTGGTGATGCGGCGCGAACCTGGCGCTGCGGCGCGAGAACTGTACTATGAGGCAGCGCTGCAGCGCCGAAGTACAGTTCCAGGCAACCAGTTTTCACGAAGAACACAAACAAAGTAAATTTGGCCTACAACTTACTTTTTATCAACCAATTTAACACGTATAATTTACATAGACTTCACAGAAACATAACTTAAGGTCTCTAACATGTTTTTACCCATATAAACAATATAAACATCAAATTTAAGACCTCTAATTTCACTGTTCTTGCTAATACTTCACTTTTTGACATTCTTAGTGAAATTCATCACTGTGACTTTGTTTTTCAACCAAAACAATTAATTTCAATTACTTTGTTTTCATTTCTTCAAGTATTTTCACAATCAATAGCCAATTTATATTTTATACTATGAATTAAACATCAATTTTAAATTCAAAATAAGCCATATATATACACATAGTCACTGTAGTCTACTTCTTTCTTTTGAACGTAATTAGCACACTAATTCATTGTCTAGATGCTAATTCTAACATCACAATTTGCTAATAACACCATAAATCAGTTTGTCTAACAACAAGTCATCAAACATGAAATTTACAAAAAAATTTAAAAGTGAAGAACATGAACTCTTTCTATAAACGTAAAACTCAAGGTTGAGGGATTATACCTTCAATTTCTAAGAGATAATCCTTGATAAAACACAGTAAATTGCTTTGAAATCATAGAAATTCTCTCTCAAGTTTTCTCCAACTCTCTCAAACTTCACTGTAAACTCTCTCTTTTCCCTTTGGCCAAACCTTTTACGTAATATAAACTAAAGCCAACGTACAACACCCAAACGTCTAAAACAGACGTTTTATTAAATATAACAATTATATATATATATATATATATATATATATATATATATATATATATATATATATATCAATTCCAAAATTTAATATTTTTTATTTTTATTTTTATTATTTATTTATTTTAATTCAAATTTAAAATTCAAAAGTCATAAGGCTTTGTTTGGCAAAAATACTTTTTAAAATAAAGACTTAATATTTTTAAACCTTATTTGGGTAAATCCATTTAAAACTACTTTAATTTATTTTAATAAATCATTTAGTTTATAGTTTATAGTCCCGTATTATTTATTTTGATTTTCATATCCAATCTTAGTTACATAAACTAATTACAACATATTAAATAAGTTTTTCACTTAAATAAATATCACAAAATTATAATCTCATTATAATTTTATTTAATAAATTCGCATACCACTTTAATTACTAAATTAAAACAGCACTATAGCAATTCATGTAATCTTTAACATCTCTCTAACTACTAAATTAAATTAAATTAGAATATTATCTAATAAATTTAATTCACAAATATCTACTAACAACAACCACATCAATAAAATATTTATTCAATTTAATAAATATTTTAAATTAGAAATAAAATCTTGGATTGTTACATCCTTCCCTCCTTAAAATAATTTTGTCTCCAGAATCACAACTCAAATAATTCATTCGTCACATTCTTCCCTTCTTATAAGGATTCTGTCCCCAGAATCGAAGACACAATTAAACAAATAATTCAGGATAATCTTTCATCATTTTATCTTCGAGTTCCCACGTAGCTTCCTCAGCATTGTGGTTTCTCCATATCACCTTCATGGAAGGTATTATTTTATTCCTGAGCACTTGTTCTTTCATATCAACTATCTGGATAGGAATTTCCTCATAAGACAAGTCCTTATCGAACTGTAATGGTTCGTACTCGATCACATGCTTGTAATTGGGTTTATACAGTCGTAACACCGAAACATGAAAAACCCAATTTCGCACTCTTCGCAGCACCTCAAAGGATCCAATAAACCTCCGGCTTAGCTTTCCCTTTTTTACCAAAATGGATTTTCCCCTTCCAAGGAGAAACTTTTAAGAACACGAAATTTCCTACATCGAACTCACGATCTTGTCTGTGTTAATCAGCATACTTCTGCTGTCTGTCTTGAGCAGCTACCAATCTTGTCCTGATGAGTTTGACAACCTCAGCAGGTTGCTGTACCAATTTTGGTCCTAATAGTTGACGTTCACTGACTTCATCCCAGCACAGTGGACTTCTGCACTTTCTGCTGTACAATGCTTTGTAAGACGGCATGCTAATGCTTGTGTGGTAATTGTTATTGTAGTTAAATTCTGCCAATGGTAAATGTTCATCCCAGTTCCCTTTAAAATTCATGATGCATGATCTGAGCATATCTTCCAACATCTGGATTGTTCGTAAAGAAGTTTGATGTGAATCGCAGATCTCTATCTGACACAATTGACACTAGAACTCCATGTCTCAAAATGATCTCTTTAACGTACAACTTTGCCAACTGGTCAAGATTGAATCTAATCTTTATTGGCAAAAAGTATGCTGATTTCGTCAGTCTGTCCACTATCACCCAAATCGTATCGTATCCTCTCTGAGTAGTTGGAAGACCTACCATAAAATCCATTGTGATGTGTTCCCACTTCCATTCTGATATTTCAAAAGGTTAAAGTAATCTGCTTGGTCTCTGATGCTTGGCCTTGACTCTTTGACATGTCAAGCATTTCGCGACACATTCTGCAACATCTCTTTTCATATTCAGCCACCAATAATGTCGTCATAAATCTTGATACATCTTCGTACTTCTCGGATGAATTGAATATCTTGAGTTTTGAGCTTCGATCAAGATTTTGTCTTTAATATCTGGTACTGCTAGAACCCAAATTCTTCCGTCGAACATTAGTAGTCCTTCAGTATCGATCATGTATTTCACTTCACTACCCTCGACCACTCTTTCTTTGATTTTTCCAAATTCTTCATCTTGTAGTTGAGCGTTCTTCACTTTATCCACTAAAGTTGGACTAGCTTACATATGGAACAATCTTTCATCTGATTCTTTCGGAAGTTTTATTTCGAACTCCGGCCCTGCCATCACTAAGATAAGTTCCTCCTGCGCCGTTAACAAAATTAATTTCTCACGACCTTTTCTACTTAGGGCGTCAGCAACTACATTTGCTTTACCCGGATGATAAAAGATCTCACAATCATAATCTTTTAACAGTTCTAACCATCTCTTCTTACGCATATTAAGATCTTTCTGTGTGAAAATATACTTTAGACTTTTATGGTCCATATATATTTCACATTTCTCTCCATAGAGATAATGTCTCCATATCTTCAAAGCAAATACCATCGTAGCTAACTCTAAATCATGAGTTGGGTATCCTTTCTCATAGTTCTTTAGTTGCCTTGATGCATACGCAATGACTTTGCCATTTTGCATAAGCCCACACCCTAGTCCTTTATGTGATTCATCACTATACACCACAAAGTTTCCTGTATTATCTGGTAATGACAACACATGTGTCACACTTAACTTCTTTTTTAAGTCTTGAAAGCTCTCTTCACACTTCTCCGTCCAAACAAATTTTAGAACTTTCCTTGTCAAATTTGTTAACGGGGTGACAATCTTGGAAAAGTTTTGAATGAATCGTTTGTAGTAGCCTGCCAGTCCCAAGAAACTCCTCACCTCCGATGGTGTCCTTGGTTGTTTCCAATTGATTACAGCTTCGACTTTGGATGGATCCACTGAAATCCCGTCTTTGTCAATCACATGTCCAAGAAATTGTACACGTTCTAGCCAGAATTCACACTTAGAGAATTTCGCGTACAACTTTTCCTTTCTTAGCGTCTCCATCGTCAAACATAAATGTTCCATGTGTTCTTCTTGAGATTTGGAGTACACCAGAATATCATCAAAGAATTCCACCACAAACTTATCTAAGAATGGTTTAAATACCCTGTTCATAAAATCCATGAATGCTACAGGGGCATTTGTCAAACCAAAAGACATCACCAGAAACTCGTAATGTCCATACCGAGTTCTGAATGCCGTTTTAGGTACATCTTCCTTCCTTACCTTTAATTGATGATACCCACTTCTCAAATCTATCTTCGAGAAGTACTTAGCTCCCTTCAGCTAATCAAATAAGTTATCTATTCTTGGCAATGGATATTTATTCTTAATAGTGACTTTGTTTAATTCCCTATAATCAATGCAAAGACGCATTAACCCATCCTTCTTCATCACAAATAACATCGGTGCTCCCCACGTTGATACACTCGGTTGAATGTATTTCTTGTCTAACAGCACTTGCAATTGTACCATTAGTTCCTTCATCTCTACCGGAGCCATCCTGTACGGGGCCTTCGATATCGGAGCAGTTCATGGCACCAAATCGATAACGAACTCGATCTCTATGTCAGACGAAAGTCCTAGAAAATCCTCCGAAAACACATCTACAAATTCCCTAACCACTAGTATCTCTTCCAGTTTCACACCTTTCTTCTTCTGAGTATCAACTTTGTAAGCTAAGTATCCTACATAGCTTTGACCCAATAACTTCTTGGCCTGCATAATCGTCAGACATCTCGCTTGTCTAGGCAATTTGCTACCACAGAAAACTACCTTTGATGGAATCATAAAGTTTACACATTTCTTTTGGCAATTAATTATCGCTCCATAATTGAATAGCTAATCCATTCCTAATATAACATCAAACTCTCCAAGTTTAATCGGGATTAAATCTACTATCATGACATTCCCCTTAATATTCACCCTACAATTCTTCTATACGAACCTAACAGGAATCCCCACCCTATTCGCAATTTCTATGTTTAAAGGGAAATTTAATTCTTTACTAGGCAATCCTAACCTCTTAGCAAATTCATCAGATATAAATGAGCAAGTAGCACCCGAATCAAATAATACATAACCATCTATATCATTGATTGGGATAATACCTGACACAATATCTTTTGATTGTATAGCATCCTGCACAGTCATGTTGAAGGTTTTGGGTGTGGGTCTATTTGATGACGTTAGTCCAATAATGGTCAATGTACCTCCACTGCTGCCTCCCTTGCTTCTTGTTGTCTCTCTTACTTTCTTCTTTGGGCACTCGCGAGCAAAATGATCGTTTGACCCGCATGTGTAGCAAACATTCTTCTTTGGTTGATGGAAATTTGGGGCAATGTGACCCTCCTGACCATAGTTGAAGCATACTCGCTTACCCCTTAAGCACATGTCAGTGTGATTCTTTTCGCATGTAGGACATGCTTCAATCTTCTTTTTCTGCTGGCTACATTGTTGGCTTCCAGCACCAACACTATCATTCCACTTCCTCTTCAAGTAACTACTACCATTTCCACCACTACTACCACCATTCTAACCTTCACCCTAATTCTTCGTCTTTCTTTGTTCTTAATTACACTTTGTCATAGCCATGCCTCCACCCTCAGTGAGAATTGCCTTCCAAGCACCGCTATAAACGTCTTTAACTAGAACAGGGAGACTCTACTATACAACTAGGGCTTCAGTCCCTGTTCAAACCTCCTCGCCTTTTGCTCATCCGTGTTCGCTTGATATGGCACAAACCTCACCAACTCATTGAACCTTGTTGCATACTCTAACACTGTCATTATGCCATGCTTCAGCTCTAAAAACTGCACTTCCATCTGATTCTTTGAACTCTCTAGGAAATAGGTATCGAAGAATATTTCCTTGAACCTTTCCCAAGTCATCACTCCCTGACCTCCTCTAGTTTTATTGGCTTGCCACCAATAACTGGCCTCTGCTTTCAACATGAATTTCACAAAAGCAGTCTTCTGGTTCTCACCGACCATAACAACATCGAATACCTTCTCTATTTCCATGATCCAGGTCTGTGCGTCAACCGGATTCATGGTTCCACAAAATTCTGGTGGTCCAACCACCTTGAAATCCTTAAAAGTTGCAGCTTAATTCTGCGGTTAATTCTGCAGTGCTCCTATCAGAAGTGTCACCAACTGCTGAACTGGGTTAGCTTCAACGTTGTTATTGTTGGTAGATCCCTCAGGGGTTTGTTGTCGTGGTTGACGCCTTCTTAGAGGCGTTTTCTAATTAAAATACACTTATTAGATTATTACTCAATTTCTTGTAAGTATTTTCTACTTAACTTGCACATCATAAAAGATCATCACATAATACAAAACATCTTGAATAAAAATTAACATTTTATTCATTTATAATCTTTTAAAATATAAGAACAATAACATCACTGCTATTTACATTACTTTCCTGAACTACTAAAGTTTCAGAATAACATCATCATAATATCCCATTGGTTACATAACACTTGGGATTTACATCTTATTTATCATATCATTAATCACATATGAAGTACATTCATTATGATGACCTACTAAAATGTTGCATAGCCTTACGACGTTCCTCTTCCATAACATAGAACATTGTTATGTGATCTAATATGTACGGTGACATCGTTTCGAACTGAATCGGATAATACATAACTCGATCTTGAGCTCGATTAATCACAGTGTTGAATATGCCATTCATCTCCTCCATCTTGACCTTCTTTGCTTGTGGTTCCCCCTCTACTACTCTTGCACGCTGAGAAGCTTTCACATACGCGTCTTCGACTCTTGCTCTCTTGTTGGATTCTTCTTTCAACTTGTTCTTCAACTATGCGATCTCTAGTATTATCCGCTCATTCTCTCCTTCAGTGTGAATCAGCTTCCATTCGACATTACTCAGACGCTCATCTATATCTCAGATCTCATCGTCCTTCTGCGCCATCGAAGTCTGCTGTTCAGCTGCTACATCTTCCAACTCCTCGACTCTATCATGAAGTTCCACATTACAGTCATATACTTCAACGTACATACGGGCAGCGATCGAGTTTGGTGGAAACTCTTCCTCATCCTCATCCTCATCCTCATCCGTCTGTGGCAACTCAACGGGGTGATAAGTAGGTTTTATACCTACTTTTTCGGTATCTATTACTTGAATTAGTTGCTTAAACCTATGTTTCTTAGTTACCTTTCTTACATTTTATGTTATTTTGTAGGTTATGACATAACATTGGCATGAAGAAGCAAGGGAAAGCAATTCGAACATCTTTTGGACCAAAATACGCAAGCAAATGCAAGAAGGGAAGATTGAAGAACTTTTAACACCAATTTAGATGCATGTTCTTGGCTTGAAACTTGGATTATACTGTAGAACTTCTTCTTAGCTTTTTGGAACATCTTAAATCGTCCCAATCAGAGTTCAGATGCAAGAGTTATGGCCTTTTTATCAACGAAGATCAAAGCTAAGAGTTCTCATACTTGCAATTTACACAACACCTACTTCAAGCTCAATTTCGACCTTCATTCGGTCTGAATCTGTCAAATCTCAAAGAATGAAAGTTGTAGAGCTCGTCTATATCTTCGATTTGATAGGTTGCAGGCCCCGTAACTCCTCCCGGATCAAAAGATATGACCATTTTAACAAAGGACGTCAGAGTAGAAAAGTGACACCCGCCGGGGCGGGCTTTTCCTTCACAAAATGACCGCCGGGGCGGGCATACCAGTTGCAAAACAGTAAGGACCCCCGCCAGGGTAGGCCCTTTATGCCTTATAACCCCGCTGGGGCTGGGGTACGCGCAGAAAACTCGTTTTTTGGCCAAATTTGAGTTCGAGAAGGATTGTTTCGATCCGATTGACTCTAGGACTTCCAAGAGGACATAAAGACATATGAAGAGACTTATAAAAGGAAGAGAAACATAAGGATTAGAGGGGAGATTAGGGAGAGAGAGAGAGAGGATTCCAATAGATTAGATTAGAGTAGATTAGATCAAAACACTAGTTCTTATGAGATTTGGAGATTGAAGCAACTTGGAGACCATTAAAGATTCAAAGTATGAGCAAGGAGAGAGCATCAAATCTACATACAATAGATTCTATCTTCTCATCTTCTTCTATCTTTGTCTTTTAATGTGTATTCAACTGTGGATTCTTAGTTTTAATTGAATAATCATGAACTAATTCTTTGTTTGAGATTACAATGGATCTTATTATGTAGTTAATTTTAATATGTTTCGCTATCAATTATTATGTTCTATTGTGAGGATTGTCTATTGTGATTTGGACTTAATTATTTAATTAATTGGCCATCAATTACCGTGATAATCTATATGAACTCGAGAGATGAAGTATTAATTTAGATCTTATCATGATAGCATGTGTTTGTGATTTCTACATAGATAGAATTCATAATTCGTGTTTAGGATAGAGATATGCCTTTACGTCGTATGTAATCTTATAGAGAACTTGTGCTTTAAATTCTTTTTATTTGTAATTCACATAGAGATACAGTGGATTGGTTAATTAGGGTGCCTTGCTTAATTCTATCGTATGTGGATTTAAGTGAGTATGGGTATTATGCATCGAAAGGTGGTTTTATCTGCTTTAGTGTTCTTGATTAACAATTCATGATAGAAAATAATTGATGAGAAGTGTGTTAACTTAAATGAACCAATAAGTGAAGTTGTGATCTTAAATCTCTGTAATATGGTTTTTAATTAGTGGTAATTAGAATTAGTGTAATGAAATAATTTAATTTATATAATTTGAAATTTATTTGTTTAAATAAGATTGAGTTGGTTACATGTTAGTACTTGGTGATTTTTATTAAACAATTCCTCGTGGGAACAATACTCTACTTTCATTGTATTACTTGTTGACCAGGTATACTTGCGTGTTGTGCGTAATTAGATTTTACCCAACAAGTTTTTGGCACCGTTGCCAGGGAATTAATTTAATAATTATTTACCAATATTAATTTCAATTAAATTAGTCTTAATTTAAACATTTTTATTTTTATTTTTATTTCTCTTCCTATATTTCTCTCTTTTGAAGTAGCATGGATGACTTTGCGTATCAATGACCATACACGAATATGACTCAACCAAGGGAAACAGGGATTGATGGACTTAATACATTTTCTATAGAGTCAGTACAAATTGAGGCAAATTTGAAGACGTTGAAGGTTATCGCAGCCCAACAGAGTCGAAGGATGGCAGTTACGTGTGACTATTGTGTTGTCAACCATCAAAGTCATCAATACACCATTAGTTTTGAATCGGTATAATATATAGTGGTGATTACCTCAACAACTATGTTGACCTTAACTATCACCAAGATTGGGGGTATCACCCAGATTTTTCATGGAGCTACAATTATGAAGACCAATACTACGCTCCAAATCCATCACACACACCTTAATTTTCATGTCCACCTGCCACAAGAAGAAAAGCCAAATCCGAGGGATGTAATATTGAAGGGCATAGCAGACCTAGAGGAGATGAGGATTAGCCAAGAGCTGTCAACCCAAAATTTTAATAATCGGATGGAACAACTCGTCACTACCTCAACCAATGGTCCTCAATACATGGCTTCCGAGACTGAAACAGAAATTTCCAGGCTGGAGGAAATTTTATCCAAGTTCATAGCTTCAAATGAGGAGAAGATGAGTAATCAAGCGAGGGCAATTCAAAATCTTACGGATCAGATAGAGCAAATGACCAAAGCAGTAAGCAACCTTCCTCCAAATACTTAGCTTTATGACATGGATGATGAAACTGACGGAGAACCCGAACCAAATCTGTGACTGGATGAGCCACAAGATATCGAAAGTGTGGAGACAATTGGGGATAATGAAATAGAGGTCGACGAAGATCTAAATGGGCCTCCACCAAAGATCAAAGAGTCAGTCAGATTTGTAAAATCATGCCCACTTGGTAGTCATGTCGTCGGCGAAGCTCTTGATGACCTAAGAGCGAGTACAATTTTGAATCCATAGTGGGACTAGAAAGATAAGATAGACGAAGAGCCCACTGTGTGTGACAAGCTTCCATGCCCCAAAGTGATCACATACATAATGGAGAAAACACCTAGCTGTGGGACGTTCTTGATTGAGATCATACCAAATCAGAGCATGCTAGGTGACTTTAATGCATTGGCCATCACAAATGGGAACCTACCAAAAGCTATATTATTTTCGATGGATGGAGGGTTCCTCAACTATCGAAGAGGAATTGGATAGCATTGACCAGACAAAGTCAGACTGAAAGACTGTAATTCAAGCACTAATTGTGAGGCAACTTAGGAATTTTTATATTTATATGCTTTACTAGTTTATTTAGTAGATAGGAATTAATTTGCTTATTAAGTTCTCTTATAAATCCAATGTGTTATTCTAATCCATGTTGTCTCTCTTCATTGCAGGTATTGGAGGTTCAATGGATAGGCAAAAGATTATAGAAAGGGAAACCACCAGCCTGAGCCCATGACACAATATCCTCCTTCAAATTCTGATGTGGAGGAGTTTTCTATCTTTCTGCCACGCCACCATCACCACAAGCTTAAATGATTACAGGGAAGTTTTCGTCCACTTCATGCTTTATTTTACAATGAGGACATTGTAATTGTTAAGTTTGGGGGAGTTAATTAGTTTAGTTTTGCTTGTTTAATGTAGTTGTTTTAGTTTTGCATAAGTTGTCATGTTTGTTTGTTTAGGATTATTATATGTTTGCATTCATGTAGTGTAAGTGCATCATAGTTTGCATAGTAGAGTAGTTGTAAATAGTTTTTATTTATGTTTATAAAAAAAATTCAGAAATATTAGTTAGTTACTATGTTCATTTGCATGAATCCAGTTGTTAGATAGTTTAAGTTTATTTTGGCCAATGATGAAATTGGAATTGGGTAGACAAGTATAGTACTGACTATTAGAGCTTTGATGTGATTTCTTGTTCTGAATTGAGTCTTTTTCTGTTTGAAACTGGTATAATAAGGATAGCACAGTAAAAATAACTTGTTAATTGATTGAGTTTAAATTAATACATAATGGAATTCTAAAGGATAATGCTAGTTTGAATGAAAGAATGACAAGAATAAGTAGTGATGGCTAAAGTTATACAAGAGCCTAAGTTTGGGGGAATATTTGGGGTATATAAGCTATAAAAAAAAGAAAAACAAAAGAAGAAAAAGAAAAAGAAAGTATGAATAAACACCATGGCATGCTTGTCTAGTTTTGTGGCCTTTGTTACTTGAGTAAGTAAGCCCGATGGGATTGTCTTTATACCTAGCGCCCAAAGGTCTTAATGGTCTAGGAGTCGTTGGTCGAAAGCTCGTTAAGGTAGCGTTGAAAAGCATAAGGGAATAAGACATTACATAGCTATGTGTATATAAACCAAAAGGAAAAAAATGAATAAAACGGGAAATAAGAGCAAAAAGCCCCCGTAGATGAAAAATAAAGCATAAGTATCTAATGTTGACCCTCGATATTGGTAATTGTTTGATTTTAGTTGGATCTAGCATATTTTTGGATTTCTTGAGTTTACACTATATGATGCCTTCGAAGAGACTTGTTATATGTTAAATTTGATTTTATATCAGTTAACATGGTTGTGGAGCACACACGCACTATATTAGTGATAACAGTTTAAGATTTGATGTTTGATTGGGAAGTTAATAATTTGTTTTGATATGATGTATTATCATGTTTACTTGATTTTTCTCTAAGGCCGGTTGAATAGACTTGTTTCTGTCATTACTACTAGATTCGTAGGCATGTAGATTAGTTGCATTGCATAGAATTGTTGTTATGTATTTTTGCTTGAGGACAAACAACGATTTAAGTTTGTGGGTATGAGAGCTGTCGTTTACACTCCTAAATTAACCTCACTTTCACTTTACAAAGTCAAACAATTAGCACAGTAGTAAGCAAGGATCGATCCCACAGAGAGTGATTTGTTTTATATTTATCCTATGGTTTCTAATGAAAAGGGGATTTTTAATTAATTAACTAAATTAACAAGAATAAAGTAATAAGAATAAACAATGAATAAAAATCTTCAGTTCTTTAGTTCAGTATCACCTTTTTACAATAATAGATTAATCAAGTGTAACATTATTTACCCTTCAATGAAACTAATAGCCCTAGGTAACAACAAGCTCTGCTACCCGAAACTCCCCTTAGATTGTCACTCAATGAAACAAGCTCTTCACAAGATTCTAACAATTATATAACCTAGAACAAGCTCTCTAGATTTAATATAATAGCAGCATTAAGAACTAGGGAATTAGACTATTCCAAGCAACAAACACATAAGCTCGGATTATTTAACTTGTCTTCTGATAATCATAGCAATACTCAAAAGCTTGTCCACAATCAGATATTACTAATTACTACTTGTGATTAGAAATAATATCAATTACACGTAATATTATTCCTTGATCTAGCATATGATATTCGTTAACCAACTCAATCCTGCAGAAATCAAATCAGTTAAGCCAAATAGCATTCAAAAATTAAATCAGATTATCAAGAATGAATTTCATGTGAGAAGGACTAAATAATGAATACTCAATTAACTATTAATTATAAATAAGGTTCAACATCCCTTAGAACTGAATTAAAAGAACTTAGCTCATGTCTTCAATCCTCTAATGTTGTAAATGAGAGAATGTAGTAGATGATTGAATCAATAAAACCCTGACTCTCATCCTCTATTTATAGTGCTAGATAAAGTCTTAAATCCTATGTGAAGTAGAAATCCAAATCCTAAAAGAAATTACAAATTACACTAATTTCCATAAAGAAATAGAATTCAATTTGGAAATAAATCTTAGTCTAAAAGAAATCCTAATTACAATAGAATTGTAAAAATTATTCTTCTAGAATCTAAAATTCAGATTTGAAATTGGAATTAAATCCCACAATTGTCATGTGCTTAAACTCATTGCCGCGTGAATCTAAATCCATTTATGATACTAATTGTTGAATCCTTGATTTGTTAGGAATGCCGTAAACCTCCTCCAATTTATTTTCAAAATCATGAAACCCCTTCAATTGTACCTAAAATAAAAATATAAGAATAATGAGTTTATTTAGGCACAAAATAGATACAAAAGATTAAGTATTAAGGAATAAAAATATAACATATTTCATACTCATCAAATTCCCCCACACTTATCTTTTTACACGTCCTCGTGTAAACCAAAAATTTAATTTCTAGAAAAATTATATTCAACCATAATGTCAAAAGATTTCAAGGTACAAATCATGACTATCAACACTAAATTTACAAAAATTTAATCAATGCCTCATCAATCAACTCACAATTACCAACATTACCATTTTACCAATGAATTTCATTAAATCAAACTATAACCACATAAGTAACTTTCCCAAAATCATCATACTTACTTAACTTAGTTACCATGGAGCAAAAACTGTGCACACTGACTCACAACCAAGAACAAAATTTTCTTGCTTTTTAAGTTTTTTTCATAGAACCTTCTTTTTAGCACAAATGAATATATTTTCATGCTTCGTTTTATTCGTATTTTTTTTCTTGACATGTGCAATGTCTCCTTTTCTTAGGCTTTTCAGAGTTACCCATTAGCGAACTTTCTACCAACGACTCCCAAACCAGATGATCTTAGAGCGCTAGGTGTAGAGACATCCCTAAGGCTTACTTATTCAAGTAACAAAGGCCACAAAAGTCGACTAGTCAAGCTGCTTTTATCCATCACACTTTTCAACGTGAATATCGATGTTTCCCGAGGCTTAGATACCTAGTTATTTCGTACAATGGATATTGAAGCAGATTTTCAAATTTTTTTTTCCATTCATCATTTTTTTCACATGGTTCTGCAACAACATAAGCAAGTTAAACAGTTCTAAGCCGTGAAATCAGTGCACATAGATAACTCCACAAATAACTTAGCCAAATAAACATGCTTCTCATATTCAAGTACTCATGTATCACAAATTTAATTTAAATCAGTTACTATGGATCATGGATTAGTCTTCATCATTCATTAACCAACTAAGCATTAAATAGATTTTGAAATTTAGTATTAATTTTCAATTTTTGACTTTAACCTTTTAACACATAACCAAATAGAATCATGAAACTAAATTTTTTTAAAAAAAATTCAAATGCATCAATTTTTCAAATTCCCCATCAAAATAGGATTAATATTCCTACATAAATAAAAACCTAAATCTTCCCCCCACACTCAAACCTTACATTGTCCCCAATGTAAAAAAAAATCATGCAAAGAAGAAAATACTACTAACTAACATGTAATAAAAAAAACTAAAAAGTGAAGGGATAGAAAAATCAAATCTAAGATCTTGGGTTGCCTCCCAAGCAGCTGCCCTTGTTTATTGTCATTGGCTTGACATCATCCTTCTCATCCTATGTAATTGGACTTGTGTACTTCATGTGAACTGGTAATAATTTCAATTCTTCATTAGGAGCATCCTTCAGATCCTGATTTTGCTCCATTTCAGCCCTCAAATCCTCCTTGTATAATTGTATTTGATCAAAAGATTCCTGCACTATAGAGTCAACAATATCAGTAGAAAAAATAGAATTAATATTACCAAGATACCTTTTAACTTCATATATGCTGAACTGGACATGTGCCTCATCCAATTCCATAGTTAAGGTCCAATGGTATGTATCATGTAGTGTGTTTATTGTTTGCACCGATGTATCCTCTATATCCTCTTTGTAAATATCTGCAGAACTTATCAAATTGTTCTCCTCTTCCTCTTGTTCATCCTTTTCAGACTTTGAATACCTGATATCTTCTTCAAATTCAGTAGTAGCCTCAAGTACTTCCAACTGGTTTCCACTAGTGAACTCCTCATCAACTTTAAGTTCTTGTTCCCTATTCGAGATTTCTTCTAGGAATTTTTCATTAGACTCTGTATACCACCACGTTGAATTCTTTATAACTTTCCAATTCCTTGTTATAACTTGGGGAAAAGGTAGTTTTGGTTCATAAGCTGAAAGAGGTGGAAATTTATGCTTGAGTACATCACTGCTGTTTGTTTCACTATTGTCTGACTTGTTTTGTATTGACTTTCCTTGTTGCTGATCCTTTGCACCACATCTCAATGTTATGGCACTTACATTTTCAACAGTTTGAGAAAGTGACCTTCCTACTGTGGTTGCAAGTTGATCAACTTGATCCCTCAAATCTTGAACAGAAGTTCTTATCTCCTGCTGGAATTGTTGTGTCTGACTCATGAACTGTTGTGTTTGGTTCATGAATGCCTTAAACATATCCTCCATAGATGTCCCAGAATTGACAGGTACTTCTTGGTTTTTTGTGTGGTACTAAGGTTGAGCTTGCTGAATACCTTGCGTATTCCTTGCAGCCATTTGACGAACTAAAATTGTTAAATCAGAAATCTGTTGCTCCAAGTCTCTCGTGCTTACCCCATTTACCCTTTGTGGTGTGTGATCCATCTTAGTTCCATACTTCTGTGAGTTAGCTGCCATGTTTACAATTAAGTTCCTTGCCGCTTCTGGAGTCTTGTCTACCAGTGCTCCTCCACTTACTGCATCAATCATGCTTCTTTCCATTGATAGCAACCCTTCATAGAAGTACTGGATCAAGTAATGTTCATCAATTCCATGAGGTGGACAGCTGGAACACAACTTCTTGAACCTTTCCCAATATTCATAGAGATTCTCTCCATTGAACTGCCTGATTCCACATATCTCCTTTTTTATATCGGTAACTCTTGATGTAGGAAAATACCTCTCCAAGAATAACCTTTGCATATCAGTCCATGATCGTATTGATCCTGAAGGTAGATAGTATAACCAATCTTTAGCCAAATCTGCTAATGAGAAAGGAAAAAGTCTAAGCCTGATATGCTCCTCTGCCACTCCTTGTGCTTTAATCGTGGAACACACCACATGAAACTCCTTTAGATGCTTATATGGATTTTCACCTATAAGACCACAAAAAGTAGGCAAAAGATGAATTAGTTTAGAGTTAAGTTCAAAAGCAACATCTAAAGTAGGATACTCAATACAAAAAGATGGTTGAGTCAGATCAGGAGTAGCCAGTTCTTTCAAAGTTTTGTTATTTTGTGGCACCACCATCTCTTCCACTTCAAATGATGGAACAAGAGCTTCTTTTATATTTGCAGTTTTCTCTATCTCTTGATCAAAATTTAAGTTAATAAAGTTAGAAGATTGAGTCATAAAACAAAAACAGAAAGAAAATAATAAAAATAAACGAAAACAAAGAATAAACAAAACAAATAACATTCCTCGGCAACGGCGCTAAAATTTGTGAGCTGTCATTTACACTCCTAAATTAACCTCACTTTCACTTTACAAAGTCAAACAATTAGCATAGTAGTAAGCAAGGATCGATCCCACAGAGAGTGATTTGTTTTATATGTATCCTATGGTTTCTAATGAAAAGGGGATTTTTAATTAATTAACTAAATTAACAAGAATAAAGTAATAAGAATAAACAATAAATAAAAATCTTCAGTTCTTTAGTTCAGTATCACCTTTTTACAATAATAGATTAATCAAGTGTAACATTATTTACCCTTCAATGAAACTAATAGCCCTAGATAACAACAAGCTCTGCTACCCGAAACTCCCCTTAGATTGTCACTCAATGAAACAAGCTCTTCATAAGATTCTAACAATTATATAACCTAGAACAAGCTCTCTAGATTTAATATAATAGCAGCATTAAGAACTAGGGAATTAGACTATTCCAAGCAACAAATGCATAAGCTCGAATTATTTAACTTGTCTTCTGATAATCATAGCAATACTCAAAAGCTTGTCCATAATCAGATATTACTAATTACTACTTCTGATTAGAAACAATATCAATTACACGTAATATTATTCCTTGATCTAGCATATGATATTCGTTAACTAACTCAATCCTGCAGAAATTAAATCAGTTAAGCCAAATAGCATTCAAAAATTAAATCAGATTATCAAGAATGAATTTCATATGAGAAGGAATAAATAATGAATACTCAATTAACTATTAATTATAAATAAGGTTCAACATCCCTTAGAACTGAATTAAAAGAACTTAGATCATGTCTTCAATCCTCCAATGTTGTAAATGAGAGAATGTAGTAGATGATTGAATCAATAAAACCATGACTCTCATCCTCTATTTATAGTGCTAGATAAAGTCTTAAATCTAATGTGAAGTAGAAATCCAAATCCTAAAAGAAATTACAAATTACACTAATTTCCATAAAGAAATAGAATTCAATTTAGAAATAAATCTTAGTTTAAAAGAAATCCTAATTACAATAGAATTGTAAAAACTATTCTTCTAGAATCTAAAATTCAGATTTAAAATTGGAATTAAATCCCACAATTGTCATGTGCTTAAACTCATTGCCGCGTGAATCTAAATCTATTTATGATACTAATTGTTGAATCCTTGATTTGTTAGGAATCCCGTAAACATCCTCCAATTTATTTCCAAAATCATGAAACCCCTTCAATTGTACCTAAAATAAAAATATAAGAATAATGAGTTTATTTAGGCACAAAATAGATACAAAAGATTAAGTATTAAGGAATAAAAATATAACATATTTCATACTCATCATGGTATTTGATAAGTAGGTTTTATACCTACTTATTCGGTATTTATTTCTTGAATTAGTTGCTTAAACCTATGTTTCTTAGTTACTTTTCTTACATTTTATGTTATTTTGTAGGTAATGACATACCATTGGCATAAAGAAGCAAGGGAAAGGAATTCGGACATCTTTTGGATCAAAATACGCAAACAAATGCAAGAAGGCAAGATTGAAGAACTTTTAACACCAAGTTGGATACATGTTCTTGGCTTGAAACTTAGATTATACTGTAGAACTTCTTCTTAGCTTTTCGGAACATCTTGAATTGTCCCAATCAGAGTTCGGATGCAAGAGTTATGACCTTTTTATCAACGAAGATCAAAGCTAAGAGTTCTCATACTTGCAATTTACACAACACCTACTTCAAGCTCAATTTCGACCTTCATCCAATCCGAATCTGTCAAATCTCAAAGAATGAAAGTTTTAGAGCTCGTCGATATCTTCGATTTGATAGGTTGAAAGCCCCGTAAGTCTTCCCGGATTAAAAGATATGGCCATTTTAACAAAGGACGTCAGAGTAGAAAAGTGACTCCCGCCGGGGCGGGCTTTTCCTTCACAAAATGACCGCCGGAGGGGGCATACCAGTTGCAAAACAGTAAGGACCCCCGCCGGGGTGGGCCCTTTATGCCTTATAACCCCCGCCGAGGCGGGGGTACGCGCAGAAAACTCTTTTTTTGGCCAAATTTGAGTTCGAGAAGGATTGTTTTGATCCGATTGACTCTAGGACTTCCAAGAGGACATAAAGACATATGAAGAGACTTATAAAAGGAAGAGAAACACAAGGATTAGAGGGGAGATTAGAGAGAGAGAGAGAGAGAGAGAGAGAGGATTCCAATAAATTAGATTAGAGTAGATTAGATCAAAACACTAGTTCTTATGAGATTTGGAGATTGAAGCAACTTGGATACTATTAAAGATTCAAAGTAGAAGCAAGGAGAGAGCATCAAAACTACATACAATAGATTCTATCTTTGTCTTTTAATGTGTATTCAACTGTGGATTTTTAGTTTTAATTCAATAATGATGAACTAATTCTTTGTTTGAGATTACAATGGATCTTATTGTGTAGTTTATTTTAATATGTTTCACTATCAATTATTATGTTCAATTGTGAGGATTGTCTATCGTGATTTGGACTTAATTGTTTAATTGATTGGCCATCAATTACCATGATAATCTATATGAACTCGAGAGATGAAGTATTGATTTAGATCTTATCATGATAACATGTGTTTTATGATTTCTGCATAGATGAAATTCATGATTCGTGTTTAGGATAGAGATATGACTTTACGACGTATGTAATCTTATATAGAACTTGTGCTTTAAATTCTTTTTAATTGTAATTCACATAGAGATATAGTGGATTAGTTAATTAGGGTGTCTTGCTTAATTCTTTCATCTGTGGATTTAAGTGAGTATGTGTATTATGCATCGAGAGGCGGTTTTATCTACTTTAGTGTTATTGATTAACAATTCATGATAGAAAATAATTGATGAGAAGTGTGTTAACTTAAATGAATCAATAAGTGAAGTTGTGATCTTCAATCTCCGTAATCTAGTTTTTAATTACTGGTAATTATAATTAGTGTAATGAAATAATTTAATTTATATAATTTGAAATTCATTCGTTTAAATAAGATTGAGTTGGTTACAGGTTAGTACTTGGTGATTTTTATTAAACAATTCCTCGTGGGAACGACACTCTACTTTCACTGTATTACTTGTTGACCATGTATACTTGCGTGTTGTGCGTAATTAGATTTTACCCAACACGGTGTCTTCCTCATCTGTCTCTACCGCATCCTCCTTATCAGGTATGTTATCCTATTCAACCACTGTGACTAACGGAGATGACTCCCGTGGCAGTAGTTGTTCCCAGACCACCTGAATGTCACGAGGCTCCTCCTCTCTAGGCATCTGAGGTCCTTCCTTCCTATCCTGACTGGATTCTCCCACATTACCCATCTTGACAACAAAATTTTTAAGTTTTAATTACTAATCATCACTACTCGACACTCATGAGCACATAGGTTACAACCACATAAGCACATAAGTGTTTTATTATTTCTTTCTTAAAACTCGATACGAGTTTATCACCACTATCTTTTCAAAGGTTGCTTCCTAAGACTTTTCCCCCACCTAAGGTTCATAACCTAAAGCTTTGATACCAACTTGTGACACCCCAAAATCTGGGTACTTCATTCCCACAAGATTTAGTGTTCACTGTCTAAACATTCATTTCTAACTACCCAAATATAATAAAATTTAACAATAAACCTTCCCATTAAAGGATTACAACAATAAGTTCAATAAAATCTCTTAGGTTATCTAACCTTTAAATACAAACATCAAGTGCAAAAAATTAAATAATTACATTTCAACAATTAAAACAAAGTCTGAAAATATAGAAATCAACAGATTTATAAGTCTTAAACACTTGTTCATCTTTCCTTTCCATTAACTGGTGGTAGGTTCATCGACCTTTTCAACTTTAGCTATAATGGTTATATAAGCAAAAGTGAGCAAACAAATGCTCACTCGAAGTGAAAATGAATAATAATATCATAACAACCGCCAAACGAATAGGCTCAATAGAATTGAATAATATTCTCTATCAATGATAATCAAGAACATAATTTGAAATATATATCTGAGGGTCACAAGACCACGAACTATGTCGAAAGTTATAAGTATTCTTTCAACTTAAACCTAAACAGTCATAAGACTGTAGGGACTTCTCGTACTTAGGGGGATCAGCCCTTTGTATAATATATTGTGCACAAACATCTAAATGCTTTGCGTAAATTATCCCTTGTAATAGGGTTGTTCATCTAAGTATTTAGAATACAAGTCCGCACCAAAGTAAGTTTAGATTGGATAAGCTTCAAGGGTAATTTAGAGTTCAACGAACATCAACTAAGGATTAGTTAATCAAAATATAATAACAACATGCTATGGAATGAGACGTAAATGAATCAACATTGTATAATGAAGTCATGCTTAGAAGTGAACCAAGAATCATAAGCATTGAATAATATAACAAACCTTGCTTGAACAACATTAAGCTAAGGTTAGAATTTTGTTTAGTAAAAGAATTGAATTGTTGAACATGCATAATTAATAGCAAGTAGAACAATAAAACTTGCTCATTATAAGAATATCAGAATTTAGAAACATACATATTAAGAAACAACTTAAAGAGAGCAAACCTTCTCAAAGTAATAGTTAGGTTAAAAAGCTTGCATGAATATAATTAAGTTATGTAAGTAGGATTAGGAATTACTTGGTCAATATAAAGGTAAATAGAACTAACGCAAATAGAGGTTAGAGTTCAGAAACTTGCCTTACGTGTAAGCTAAACCGTAATAACTTGATTCTCAATATCGTATACACATGTCGTCAAGACATAATTAGTTACTACATATACTCTGTGCACGGTTAAGTATCTATTTCATTTATAACTTGGTTTTAATCACATAGTCAAGCCACACTTTTAATGCAATAACCTAACTCATTAATTGATAATAATATTCTCATACTTCGCACTATAATACCACAATATAACAAAATCACATTTTAACAGTCATAACATTACTCTTTATCAGAAATTACAAAATTGTATAATTAAAATAAACTTTTTGGCAAACAATGCAAATCGGCGCTGCAGCGCCCCAGTTTGTAATGGGAATGGCGTTGCGGCGTAGCGCTGGCGCTGCGGCGCGAGACACATGTCTATAATTGGCGTTGCGACACGAGAACTGTACTACGAGGCGGCGCTGCAGCGCCGAAGTACAGTTCCAGGCAACCAGTTTTTGCGAAAAGCCAATTTCGCCTACAACTTACTTTCTAGCAACCAATTTAACACATATAATTTACATAGACTTCACAGAAACATAACCTAAGGTCTCTAACATGGTTTTACCCATATAAACAATATAAACATCAAATTTAAGACCTCTAATTTCATTGTTCTTGCTAATACTTCACTTTTTGACATTCTTAGTGAAATTCGTCACTGTGACTTTATTTTTTAACCAAAACAGCAAATTTCAATTACTTTGTTTTCGTTTCTTCAAGTATTTTGACAATCAATAGCCAGTTTATACTTTATATTATGAATTAAACATCAATTTTGACTTCAAAATAAGCTATATATATACACATAGTCACTATAATCTATTTCTTTCTTTTGAACGTAATTAGCACACTAATTCCTTATCTAGATGCTAATTCTAACATCACAACTTGCTAATAAACACCATAAATAAGTTTATCTAACAATCATTCATCAAACATGCAATTTACAGAAAATTTTGAAAGTGAAGAACATGAACTCTTTCTATAAACGTAAAACTCAAGATTGAGAAATTATTCCTTCAATTTATTGGATATAATCCTTGATAAAATACAGTAAATTGCTTTGAAATCATAGAAATTATCTCTTAAGTTTTCTCTAACCCTCTCAAACTTCACTGTAAACTCTCCCTTTTCCCTTTGGCCAAACCTTTTACGTAATATAAACTAAAGCCAACGTACAACAACCAAACGTCTAAAACTGATGTTTTATTAAATATAACAATTATATATATCAGTTACAAACTTTAATATATTTTATTTATATTTTTATTTTTATTATTTATTTATTTTAATTTAAATTAAAAATTCAAAAGTCATAAGCATTTGTTTGGCAAAAACACTTTTTAAAATAAAGACTTAATATCTTTAAGCCTTGTTTGGGTAAATCTATTTAAAACTACTTCAATTTATTTTAATAAATCATTTAGTTTGTAGTTTATAGTCCCATATTATTTATTTGGATTTTCATATTCAATCTTAGTTACATTGTGACAACCCCAAAACATGTATACAGCACCCATTCTGAGTCGCCAAATACATGGTACAGAAAGCAAACTACAACTTCAATAATACAATTGTCGTGCAAAATACGACAACACATATTATGAGTTTAAATATAAATATTATCTTCTAGACAATATACACACTCAAATAAGTCCTAATTACAATTATTCATACACTATTTTACAAAAATAGTGAGGACTGCTACAACAACTTTCTAGAACCATCACTCCACACCCCGACTAGATCCTGCTATGTTCTCACCTCCTGAGAAGAAAAATGGAACAAAAGGAAAAGGGTGAGCTCAACAAGCCCAGTAAAGAATATTATGACTAAGATAATATACAATAAATTATCATTAGTCCTCAACAGGAAAAAATCTAATAGAATATAATAGACAATAACTTTTACATCAACAACTGCAACGGAAACAACAATCCATTAGAAGAGTCACGTGGAGAATGAATTCTACTATCTTCTAAGATTTAAAAGTTCATCATCAATATTTTATCCTTGTAACAACAATCAATATACGTCTTTAATCAAATATTCATCTTTGCACTACACGTCAAATGTAAGACCCCGAATTTTATGAAATAAAAGTATTCAATTTTTCTATTCAGTAAATGGTTAAATTGATAAAAGTTAAAGTTATGGGTGAAATGTGAAAATTTTTCAAAATAAGCAAGTGGTTATAAAATAATCATTGTTGTCGGGGAATATTCGTTTGGTCGTGGAATATTCTTTCTGTCGGGGAATATTCGTACGACGGCGCAGCTATTTGTGGGCCCCATAACGAATAACTGTCGGATGAAGAAAATGACAAATTTGAGTTTTTACAAATAACGGTGTAGTTGTTACCGTTAACACTGTTGGAATACCCGGTGGTTAAAATACAGTAATACGCGTTATTGCACAGTAGCACACGGTATTGCATAGTATTTTTGAAATTATTGATTCTTACGTAAGAAGGCACTACTCAATAATTGTTACAGTAATTACTGTTCAATATTTTATTTTATTGATTCAATAATTGCTACGTTGAAATTTTATATTATTGTTGTTCAATAATTGTTGCTGCACAGTATTTCCCATTATCAGATCAATAATTCATATTATTTGAATAATATTATTAGATAACATTATTGGCAATGACTAGAAAGTTCTGTCTAAGGAGAGGTTTGGTCACCTAATTGCGCGCCAGTAAGGAGAAATTCTTATTGGAAAGCCCCCTCTTTCCTGGGAACGGCCTGGTTGTCATAAATGTGATTCTGTAATATTATTTGTGAATAATTAATTATTGATTCATATGATAAGAAAATATTTATTTTATGTGGATATAAATGAGGGATATATTTTTGTGGTTACAAATGAAGGAGTTAATGTTGAGTTATTTTATCAGTATTTTTATCGGAATGGAGGTATTAAAAATCAAATCAGGGTTTTTGAGAAATATTGCGGGTGTTATAATTTTTAATCCGACCGTTGGATCGTGGTAATTTTTGGATATGTTATACATATATAAGTTGAGTATATGTCCACAAATTTTGAACCGTTAAAAATGAACGTATGATTTGTTATGAATTTTAAGAGGTGGCTGATTCAGAAATCAGGTTATAAATCATTTTTGGTAGAAAATTCTAGAATTGGTGGGCCCCACTTGTGGTTGGTGAAGAAATATGCTGAATTATATTTCAAATGTGGTGGGTGGGAATAGTAGCAGGTAAAGCCATCAGGTTGCAGGTCAAACCTACCAAAATTTTCCTATAAATAGAGGGCTAAGTTAGAATTGAAAATCACACCAGAAATAAGCTTTCTCTCTTTCTCTCTCTATATTGTGAAGTATATTTTGTGAGTTTTTAGATACTCTGTGAGTTTCTATTCATCAGTGCAAGTTTCCTTCAGCCTTATACCGATCAGAAGTACTGCTCTTTTGAGGTAAGGGATATTAAGGGATTTTAAGGGTTGTTATGATTTTCAGTTTCGTAATTTTTCTGATCTTCAAAAATTCTGGAAAAATTTTAAATGATATTTTGATGAGTTTTATTGATTGTGTCCAAAAATGGTGATTTTTGGATGTATAGATTAAGAGTTATGAATTTTACGGGAAAAGACTATTTTGAAAGTAACAGCTTATAATTCCTTGTGGTCAACTCCAAAATTGATGAAATTTTTATTGGGAGTACATGTATATGATAGAAGTATACTCTGTAAATTTCAGAATTTTTAGACAAAAGTACAATTTTTGATAAATGTCTAAATATTTGGCTATTTTGGCCATATAAAAAATAGTAAATGACTTTTAAAAATTCTGAGAAAAATATATGTTCACTATGGGACTATATTATGCTAAATCCCAGAAAAGAAATATTTTTGGAACTGATTTGGTATTTTTCATGAAAATGGTCTAGTTATGAGTAAATGAATTAAATATGTTTTGTGAAGAAAGAAAATTGGAAAATAGGATTTTATGGCTTGAGAATCCTATATGAGGTATATGCAGATTTTTGATGAGGGTTTTGGTTATTGATGATGAAATTGTAAGAGTTGGCATTTTATGATGATTAAATGCATTAATTAGTAAAGTGTAAACAATTAAAATAAATTGTTTATAAATTTAAGTAATGTTATTCTTTCAATATCATTATACCGAAATATTGGTATGAATTTTATTGTGGAATTTCTATCTTTTGTGTCGGGGTTACTATTCATGAGTTACTATTCACGATTTACTATTCATGAGTTACGAATATTACTCTTGAGATTAAAACTATATGTTGATCATATTATTTTTATCATCATATATAACATTTTTATAACCCTGATGTTGAAATTCTCTTTCACTGGAGTGTAAAGATGGGTAGATTATTGGTATGATCATGACTAGGGTTCTCTTTGGCCTGTAGTGCAAAGTTGAATTGTGACTGGTATGATTATGACCATTGAATTTATAATTGAATATCTTAAGCTTAAGTGCAAAGGTGAATTGATCAACATGGTTATAATTATTGTTTATATAAATTCTGAAATGATTATATATTTCTTTGAGATATGAATATATTTGGCCTGTAGTGCAAATATGAATTGTTGATGAATATCTTTGGCATGTAGTGCAAAGATGGCCTGTTGATGAATATCTTTGGCCTGTAGTGCAAAGATGAACTGTTGTTGAATATCTTTGGCCCGTAGTGCAAAGATGGTTTGTTGATGAATATCTTTGGCCCATAGTGCAAAGATGGATTTGTTAGTATGATTATAAACAGGAACTGTGATTTGGTATAACCATGATCTTTGATGTTTCAGGTAAAGACAGGTGATGAAAATATTCTTCGTCCTGGGTGCGAAGAAAAATTTATAGTCACAATTATGATTATGAGTTATTCATATGATTGTGGAAAGGAACTGTTGAGTGATGTTACATGGATAAAATATTGTTGGTGGATTTTTAACATGGAGAAGATAATAGACTTTATAGTCTATTTGACTCTTCTAATGGATTGCTCGTTCCGCTGCAACTATGGTTGAAATTTTTATCATTTACCATATGTTCTAAATCTCTGATTTATTGTTGATGAAGGCTATTGATAATTGAATTATCTTTAGTCATGATATTCTTTACTGAGCTAGTTGTGCTCACCCTTTTGCTTCACAATTCCTTTCAGGTAATAAGAGTGTAGCTGGGTCGAGCGGGGGTAACAAGGGAATAGAACGGTGGTCATCATTTAGTAGTTATATTTGGTGAAGAAAATAGGGTGAGGCGAACCCAACGTTGGAAGGGTGTTTTGTCACTATCATACAAGATGTCTAATGACATACAACCTCGTGTCATCATAGGACAGGGTTGTGCTCATCCACTTGCTGAGTATATCTATGGGCACTACCTATATAATCTTGGTGTTTGTTTGAAGTATAATTCTCAATTAGAGACAGTGGAGATAATGATAAGTCAAGAGAAGACTCACCATTGGGAAGAATATGATAGTAATCTTCTCGTTTTTCTTTGGGGTCTATTGGGTCAACCAAGGATAATTCTGTGGCCATATGATATCTATCATAACCTAGACGCATGGTCTCCCATGTACGAAGGTTTCCTTGAGCACTTTCCAAAGATTCTAGTTTCTAAAACAGTTTTTGACTATACCTTTATGTAAGGTATCAATGTAAGGTGCTGATACATGATGATGTCCAATGTCACATTTGGTATATATTTGTATCCAAACTCACAGCATATGTGTTGTTGTATTTTGCACGACAATTGTTGTAATAAAGTTGTAGTTGTTTTCTGTACCATGTATTTGGCGACTCAGAATGGGTTGGATGGAATGGACCTATTTTGGGGTTGTCACAGGTGGTATCAGAGCTTAGGGATATGATCAATGGCGGAGATCGGGGAATAAAACTAGGAGGGGAGAGATGAGTAAATCCTTCGCTAGTGTGTCCTACCTAAGCTTATTTGTTGGTCAGTCATAATATCGGGATATTATGTGATATGTTAATTTGTTAAATTAACACTTGTTTTGAAGCTGTATTCTAGAATGTTATTTGAAATACAGGAGATGAGCAATGGAGAAATTATGATGACAGAGAAGATGGAATTTGAAATGAAAGGAAGGTATTCTCAACTCTTTGAAATAACAGGTACGTAAATTTCGGGGACGAAATTTCATAAGGAGGGGAGGTTGTAAGACCCCGAATTTTATGAAATAAAAGTATTCAATTTTTCTATTCAGTAAATGGTTAAATTGATAAAAGTTAAAGTTATGAGTGAAATGTGAAAATTTTTCAAAATAAGCAAGTGGTTATAAAATAATCATTGTTGTCGGGGAATATTCGTTTGGTCGTGGAATATTCTTTCTGTCGGGGAATATTCGTACGACGGCGCAGCTATTTGTGGGCCCCATAACGAATAACTGTCGGATGAAGAAAACGACAAATTTGAGTTTTTACAAATAACGGTGTAGTTGTTACCGTTAACACTGTTGGAATACCCGGTGGTTAAAATACAGTAATACGCGTTATTGCACAGTAGCACACGGTATTGCATAGTATTTTTGAAATTATTGATTCTTACGTAAGAAGGCACTACTCAATAATTGTTACAGTAATTACTGTTCAATATTTTATTTTATTGATTCAATAATTGCTACGTTGAAATTTTATATTATTGTTGTTCAATAATTGTTGCTGCACAGTATTTCCCATTATCAGATCAATAATTCATATTATTTGAATAATATTATTAGATAACATTATTGGCAATGACTAGAAAGTTCTGTCTAAGGAGAGGTTTGGTCACCTAATTGCGCGCCAGTAAGGAGAAATTCTTATTAGAAAGCCCCCTCTTTCCTGGGAACGGCCTGGTTGTCATAAATGTGATTCTGTAATATTATTTGTGAATAATTAATTATTGATTCATATGATAAGAAAATATTTATTTTATGTGGATATAAATGAGGGATATATTTTTGTGGTTACAAATGAAGGAGTTAATGTTGAGTTATTTTATCAGTATTTTAATCGGAATGGAGGTATTAAAAATCAAATCAGGGTTTTTGAGAAATATTGCGGGTGTTATAATTTTTAATCCGACCGTTGGATCGTGGTAATTTTTGGATATGTTATACATATATAAGTTGAGTATATGTCCACAAATTTTGAACCGTTAAAAATGAACGTATGATTTGTTATGAATTTTAAGAGGTGGCTGATTCAGAAATCAGGTTATAAATCATTTTTGGTAGAAAATTCTAGAATTGGTGGGCCCCACTTGTGGTTGGTGAAGAAAATGCTGAATTATATTTCAAATGTGGTGGGTGGGAATAGTAGCAGGTAAAGCCATCAGGTTGCAGGTCAAACCTACCAAAATTTTCCTATAAATAGAGGGCTAAGTTAGAATTGAAAATCACACCAGAAATAAGCTTTCTCTCTTTCTCTCTCTATATTATGAAGCATATTTTGTGAGTTTTTAGATACTCTGTGAGTTTCTATTCATCAGTGCAAGTTTCCTTCAGCCTTATACCGATCAGAAGTACTGCTCTTTTGAGGTAAGGGATATTAAGGGATTTTAAGGGTTGTTATGATTTTCAGTTTCGTAATTTTTCTGATCTTCAAAAATTCTGGAAAAATTTTAAATGATATTTTGATGAGTTTTATTGATTGTGTCCAAAAATGGTGATTTTTGGATGTATAGATTAAGAGTTATGAATTTTACGGGAAAAGACTATTTTGAAAGTAACAGCTTATAATTCCTTGTGGTTAACTCCAAAATTGATGAAATTTTTATTGGGAGTACATGTATATGATAGAAGTATACTCTGTAAATTTCAGAATTTTTAGACAAAAGTACAATTTTTGATAAATGTCTAAATATTTGGCTATTTTGGCCATATAAAAAATAGTAAATGACTTTTAAAAATTCTGAGAAAAATATATGTTCACTATGGGACTATATTATGCTAAATCCCAGAAAAGAAATATTTTTGGAACTGATTTGGTATTTTTCATGAAAATGGTCTAGTTATGAGTAAATGAATTAAATATGTTTTGTGAAGAAAGAAAATTGGAAAATAGGATTTTATGGCTTGAGAATCCTATATGAGGTATATGCAGATTTTTGATGAGGGTTTTGGTTATTGATGATGAAATTGTAAGAGTTGGCATTTTATGATGATTAAATGCATTAATTAGTAAAGTGTAAACAATTAAAATAAATTGTTTATAAATTTAAGTAATGTTATTCTTTCAATATCATTATACCGAAATATTGGTATGAATTTTATTGTGGAATTTCTATCTTTTGTGTCGGGGTTACTATTCATGAGTTACTATTCACGATTTACTATTCATGAGTTACGAATATTACTCTTGAGATTAAAACTATATGTTGATCATATTATTTTTATCATCATATATAACATTTTTATAACCCTGATGTTGAAATTCTCTTTCACTGGAGTGTAAAGATGGGTAGATTATTGGTATGATCATGACTAGGGTTCTCTTTGGCCTGTAGTGCAAAGTTGAATTGTGACTGGTATGATCATGACCATTGAATTTATAATTGAATATCTTAAGCTTAAGTGCAAAGGTGAATTGATCAACATGGTTATAATTATTGTTTATATAAATTCTGAAATGATTATATATTTCTTTGAGATATGAATATATTTGGCCTGTAGTGCAAATATGAATTGTTGATGAATATCTTTGGCATGTAGTGCAAAGATGGCCTGTTGATGAATATCTTTGGCCTGTAGTGCAAAGATGAACTGTTGTTGAATATCTTTGGCCGTAGTGCAAAGATGGTTTGTTGATGAATATCTTTGGCCCGTAGTGCAAAGATGGATTTGTTAGTATGATTATAAACAGGAACTGTGATTTGGTATAACCATGATCTTTGATGTTTCAGGTAAAGACAGGTGATGAAAATATTCTTCGTCCTGGGTGCGAAGAAAAATTTATAGTCACAATTATGATTATGAGTTATTCATATGATTGTGGAAAGGAACTGTTGAGTGATGTTACATGGATAAAATATTGTTGGTGGATTTTTAACATGGAGAAGATAATAGACTTTATAGTCTATTTGACTCTTCTAATGGATTGCTCGTTCCGCTGCAACTATGGTTGAAATTTTTATCATTTACCATATGTTCTAAATCTCTGATTTATTGTTGATGAAGGCTATTGATAATTGAATTATCTTTAGTCATGATATTCTTTACTGAGCTAGTTGTGCTCACCCTTTTGCTTCACAATTCCTTTCAGGTAATAAGAGTGTAGCTGGGTCGAGCGGGGGTAACAAGGGAATAGAACGGTGGTCATCATTTAGTAGTTATATTTGGTGAAGAAAATAGGGTGAGGCGAACCCAACGTTGGAAGGGTGTTTTGTCACTATCATACAAGATGTCTAATGACATACAACCTCGTGTCATCATAGGACAGGGTTGTGCTCATCCACTTGCTGAGTATATCTATGGGCACTACCTATATAATCTTGGTGTTTGTTTGAAGTATAATTCTCAATTAGAGACAGTGGAGATAATGATAAGTCAAGAGAAGACTCACCATTGGGAAGAATATGATAGTAATCTTCTCGTTTTTCTTTGGGGTCTATTGGGTCAACCAAGGATAATTCTGTGGCCATATGATATCTATCATAACCTAGACGCATGGTCTCCCATGTACGAAGGTTTCCTTGAGCACTTTCCAAAGATTCTAGTTTCTAAAACAGTTTTTGACTATACCTTTATGTAAGGTATCAATGTAAGGTGCTGATACATGATGATGTCCAATGTCACATTTGGTATATATTTGTATCCAAACTCACAGCATATGTGTTGTTGTATTTTGCACGACAATTGTTGTAATAAAGTTGTAGTTATTTTCTGTACCATGTATTTGGCGACTCAGAATGGGTTGGATGGAATGGACCTATTTTGGGGTTGTCACATCAAAGATATTCATTTGTATCACCAGTTGGTTATGTTCATCTCAACGCCTGTTCATATTTGCACTACGGGCCAAAGATATTCATCAATTAATCATTCATCTTTGCACTACAGGCCAAAGATATTCAGTAGCAACATCATTTAAGACTAAGGATGATGAAAAATATTTTAAAAAAAACGAATCCAGTGAGACAGAAGGACAAATATCAGGGATTCGTATAATAGTTTATCCAAGATCAATAATACTTCATAATAACCAATTGTGAAGCAGAATTCAAAAATAAATATCAAAATATAGATACAATCAAAGATAGTAACCATAATAAACATCTTGGATAAAAAGAAAAATTTTTATTTTTCGGTGAATAGTGTCGTATTCGTGAATAGTGTCGTATACGTGAATAGTGTCGTATACGTGAATAGTAACCCCGACACAAAAAGGTAAAAATTCTACAATAAAACTTATATCAATAATTCGGCAAAATGATATTGAAGAAAATAATATCATATAAGAAAAAAATAACATCCCTTACCTCAAAATAACCGTACTTCTGATCGAAATATCAGATATAAAGTCGAAGGAAGCTTGTACCGAGCAGCAACTCTCAAAGTATCTAAATACTTACAAAAATACGCTTGACAATATAGAGAAAAAGAAAACTTGTTTCTGGTGTGATTTTCAATTCTAACCTAAGCGCCTATTTATAGGAAAATGCTTAGAACACCATAGGAGACTAAATAATAAAATATTATTTTTAATTTCCTTTCTTCTTACGCACCAACCAAGTTGCCAACCAAGACCAGCCAATTCTAAAAAATTAGCAGCCCACATTTTTTAAAACAAAAGCGGGTCTCACCCAATTTTAATAAAAATCATTTTATTTTTTGACACTTCAATAATTCATAATAAATAGCTCGCTTATCAGAAAAATACGAATTTTATGTCCATTCCACACAAAATCGAATTCTCTACAACTTTGTAGCTTTAAGTTTTTCCAAATTTCAGACAAAAAAATCTAAAACCCACAAACAGATGATTTTCAACACTTCTTAAAATTAATAACAAATCATGCGTTAGTTTTTAATGGTTCAAAATTTGTGGATATATACTCAACTTATATATGTATAACATATCCAAAAATCACAACGATCCAACGATCGGATTAAAATTATAACTCACGTAATGGAGCTTTAAGAACACTGTTTTGATTTTTAAAACCTCCATTCCGACAAAATACTGATAAAAACCCCTCAACACTAATTCCTTCATTTATAACCACATAAATAATTCCATCATTTATATCCACATCAAAAAAATATTTTCTTATCATATAAATCAATAATTAATTATTCACAAATAATATTACTGAATCACAATTATGACAACCAGGTCGTTCCCCGGAAAGAGGGGGCTTTCCGATAATGATTTCTGCCTATTGGCGCGCAATTAGATTATCTAACCTCTCCTTGACAGAACTTTCTAGACATTGTCAATAAGGCTTTCTAATAATATTATTCAAATAATATAAATTATTGATCTGATAATGGAGATATTGTGTAGTGACAATTATTGAAACAACAATAATATAAAATATCAACGCAGCAGTTATTGAAATAATAAAATAAAATATATAACAGTAATTACTGTAACAATTATTAAGTAGTGCCTTCTTACGTAAGGATTAATAATTCATCAATACTGTACAATACCGTGTGCTACTGTGCAACCACGCGTATTACTGTATTTTAACCACCAAGTAACCCAATAGTGTTAACGGTAACAATTACGCCGTTATTCATAAAAACTCATACTTTGTCGTTTTCCTTCATCCAACCGTTTTTCGTTATGGGACCCACAAATGACTGCGACGTGTATGGATATTCCCAACAAAAAGAATATACACGACCAAACGAATATTCCTCGACAACAATGAATATTTTCTAACCACTTGCTTATTTTGCAAAATTTGCATATTTCACCCATAACCAAAATATTCTATCGAATTAACTCCTTATTATTTCAAGATAATGAGTAGAGAAAATTCAATTTTATTTATAATAAGTTGGGGTCTTACAACCTCCCCTCCTTATGAAATTTCGTCCTCGAAATTGACGGACGTACCTGGTGTTTCGAAAAGGTGAGGGTACCTTGCTTTCATTTCCGATTTCAACTCCCAAGTAATTTCTTCAATAGCATGGTTCCTCCATAAAATCTTGACTTGTGGTATAACTTTTGTTCGTAGGACATGCTCTTTCCTATTCAATATCTTGACAGGTACCTCCTCGTACGTTAAATCTTCGGCTATCTCGTCTGGTTCTAACGCAATAATGTGGTTGGGTCTTTCACATATTTACGAAGCATAGATATATGAAAAGCATTATGAACACGAGACATGCTTGGAGGTAATGCGAGTCTATAGGCCACATTTCCTATTCGGTCAAGAATCTCAAATGGACCAACAAATCGTGGATTGAGCTTTTCTCTCTTCACAAATCTTGAAACTCCATTCCATGGAGCAATACGTAACAGTACATGATCCCCAATATTAAATTCCACGTCCTTTCGACGAAGATCCGCATAACTCTTTTGTCAATCCTGTGCCGTTTGTATATGTTGTCGGATCATTTGGATTTTCTCTGTAGTCATACATACCAATTCTGGTCCTAATAACGTTGCTTCACCCACCTCGTCCCAGCATACTGGAGAATGATATTTTCTTTCATACAACGCCTCGAATGGAGCCATGTCTATACTTGCTTGATAACTATTATTGTAGGAGAATTCCACAATGGTAGTTACTTATCCCAACTCCCTTTGAAATCTAGGACACAGAGTCTTAATAGATCTTCAAGAGTTTGAATAGTCCTCTCTGATTGTCCGTCCGTTTGAGGATGGTATGCCGAACTAAATTGTAAATCCGTGCCCATAACTTTCTGCAAGCTAACCCAAAATCGTGAAGTGAATCTTGGGTCATGATCCAAAACTATGGATACTGGCATGCCATGCAACCTCACAATCTCATTCACGTACATACTAGCAAGACGTTCAAGGGAATAAGTTTCTCGTATACGTAAGAAATGAGCATACTTGGTTAATCTATCAATAATAACTCAAATTGTATTTATGTCTTGAGAAACTTTGGGAAGACCCGTAACGAAATTCATGGTAATGTGTTCCTACTTCTATTTTGGAATCTCAAGTGGTTGCAATGGATCCTTTGGCACTTGATACTCTGTCTTTACACGTTGACAAGTTAACATCTCGAGATAAACTTCGTGATCTCTCTCTTCATATTTTTCCACAAAAATGTATGTCAAAGTTCATGATACATTTTAGTATTCCAAGATGGACTACAAATGGGGTGTTGTGTGCCTCCATCATGATTCTATGCTTCAAGGCAGAATCGTTAGGAATGCAAAGTCTAGAGTTGACTCGAAGAATTCTTCTTCATCGATTCTTGCTTCCGGAATAGCACCTTCTTGTACTTTCTTTTTCATATGATTCAGCCCTAGGTCCGTAGCTTGAGCAGCTTTAACTTTATCAATTAAAGTTGGTTCTACTCGTATACGTGCCATCATCACGTGGGTCCCTAGAGTCTTTAATCTATCTCCATCCTTTGCAAGTCATACAAAATGGGCCTTTGCTTTGACAATATCGCACTTGTACTAGCATATGATCTCTACTCAATGCGTCAGCTACTACGTTCGTTTTGTCAGGATGATATTGAATAGTGTGATCGTAATCTTTCAATAGCTCAAGCCAACGTCGTTGCCGCATGTTGAGTTCTTTTTGGGTGAAGAAATATTTGAGGCTTTTTTGATCCGTATAGATCTTCACTTTCTCCCATACAGGTAGTGTCTCCAAATTTTTAACGCGGAAAAACGACTGCTGCCAACTCTAGATCATTAGTAGGACAATTCCTCTCATATTCTTTGAGTTATCGCGAGGCATAGGCTATGACTTTTCCATGTTGCATGAGAAACACATCCTAACCCATTGCCTAAAGCATCGCTGTAGATAACAAATCAATCCGAACCAGATGGTATTGCAGAACAGGTGCCGAAATGAGTCTCTTCTTGAGCTCTTGGAAATCTTCTCGCATCCTCGCTCCTACGAATTTTGTATCTTTCCAAGTCAGCTTAGTTAAGGAGTAACGATCCATGAAAATCCTTCCACGAATCTCCGATAATAACCAACTAAGCCAAGAAAGTATGTACTTTGGTCTCCGACTTTGGTTGCTCCCAACTTTGTATTGCTTCAATCTTCGTCGGGTCAACAGACACTCCATGTTTTGACACCACGTGCCCAAGGAATGCTACTTCCTCAAGCCAGAACTCGCATTTCTTCAGCTTGGCATATAGCTTGTTTTCACAAAGCCTTTCAAGTATCAGCTTCAAATGGTGCTCATGATCTTCACGGCTTTTGGAATAGATGTGGATGTCATCAATAAAGATAACAACGAATTGATTCAAATATTCTTTGAATACTATTTTCATCATATCCATGAAATAGCAGGAGCATTAGTCAATTCAAAAGACATAAGCAAGAATTCATAATGTCCGTACCGAGTTCTGAAGGCAGTCTTTGGAATATCCTCAGTTTTAATCTTCAGCTGATGATATCCAGAATGAAGATCAATCTTGAAAAGAATTGTTCTCATTGTAACTGGTCAAACAGGTCATCAATGCGAGGTAACGGATACCTATTCTTGATGGTGACATGGTTTAATTCTCGGTAGTCAATACAAAGTCGCATACTCATGTCTTTCTCTTTACGAATAAAACAGGAGCACCCCAAGGAGATGTACTAGGACGAATGAAAACGATGTCTAACAATTCCTGTAGTTGGACTTTTAACTCCTGAAGTTCAATAGTAGCCATTCAATAGGGGGTTTTAGAAATGGGCTTTGTACCGGTTCAAGGTCAATAAAGAATTCAACATCACATTCTGGGGGTAGACCGAGAAGTTCTTCAGGAAATACATCAGAAAATTCTCTAACAACAGAAATATTATCCAAATCTGACTTGTCTTTATTCAAATCCATAACGTGGGCTAAAAAAGCTTGACATCCATTTTTCAATAAATGAATAGCTTTATGGCTTGATATGACAGTTACTGATTTTAGTGGTTTAGTTGCTTGAATTCGCAAAACAGGTTGGTTAGGAATATGAAAACTAACAACCTTACGAAAATAATCAATTTTGACATGATGAGTGGTTAACCAATCAATTCCTAAATCACATCAAATGCAAGTATCTTTAAAGAAATAAGATCAACAGGTAATGTGATTGTGCCAACTTAGATCAAGCAAGATTTATAAACTGTAGATGTAACGAAGGTTTCACCCAACGGAGTTTCAACAGATAAGTCAAAGTCTAATTTCTCCGAAGTCAAATTTAAACGTTGAGCACAAGCAGGAAAGATAAAAGAATGGGTAGAACCGGCATCTAGTAAAGTATAAACTTCGCAAGAGTTTATGATTAGCTTACTCGTGATCACCTCGTTTGGGTTCCTCACATTTTGGCAGTCAAAACAAACGCTCTTCCAGGAACCGCTGATTTTGACTTATCCGGGACAACTTTTGGAGTCACCATCCCCGCTGAACTTGATTTTGCTACAGAACACTCTCGGGCTATATAACCCTCCTTTCCACAGTTATAACATACCTTGGATTATTGTGGGCAGTTTGGGCTGATATGTCCCTCTTTCTCGCATTTATAACACACGACCGGTGGTCGTTCTCCTCCCCTAGCAATAGTTGATGCTGGTGCTGCTGCTGATGTCTTCCCGTCATTGTTGAATCTTCTCTTTTTGAAATTTCCACTTGACTCACCTCTTCTATTATCATGGCCACGATTACCACCCTAGTGGTTACCGCTTTTGTCCGTATTTTTCCCTCCTCGCTGGTTTTCATCGCTCCGATGATTGTTGTCACCGGTATTAACCCTGGTTGTGGTCCCATGGTTGAGTATACTCATTATCTCGCTCTAATAATTGAGCCTGTTGACAACATCTAAATACCATAGAAAATTTATGAGAGATAAGGTATTGACGAATCAGGTTTTAGACATCTCAAAAACATCCGCGTCATACGTTCCTCATTCTCTACCAAATGAGGTGCAAACCTGGATAATTCCAGTCTAATAAACTCTACCTCTTTCATATGACGAATACTTTCAGGAAAGTACTTGTCATTGAACAGTTTTTGAAATCTTTCCCAAGACATGTTGAGTGCAGCTGGCTGGGTACGCTTCACATATTCCCACCAGTAATTTGCCTCTCATGGAACATAAAGGTGGCGAATGGAACCTTCTGTTCCTCTGTGGATCCCAAGACATCGAATATATTGGTAATTTTCTTGACCCATGTTTCTGCCTAATCGGATCGGGCTTTCCCAGAAATCTGGTGGTCCCATCTCCTTGAACTGCTTGGCTGTGACAAACGCACGTTGCCATCATTTCCACCCGTATTTTGTACACGAGTCTCCTCGTCTGATTTTGCATGAACTGCAAAAAACTCCTAAAAATTCCATCATTCATCGTTTGCTTGGTAGCGTTGTTTATAGGAGGAATATCACCTTCTTGTTGCACGTTCTCCTGGTTTGTGACTAAAGGTTGTTCCACAATCTCATACACTCCATTGTTAACGTTCTCAGCAGCCATTCTTAAATACTGCCATAAAATAAGGGTTAATTAAACAAATTAATATATCACATAATAACCCTATATTATGACCGACAACAAATAAGTTTAGATAGGACACACTAGCGAAGAATTTACTCATCTCTCCCCTCCTAGTTCTATTCCCCGATTTTCGCCAGAGACCGTATCCCTAAGCTCTGATACCAACTGTGACGCCCCAAAATAAGTATTAAACACTCATTCTGAGTTGCCAAATATATGATACAGAAAGCAAACTACAACTTCAATAATACAATTGTCGTGCAAAATTACGACAACACATACTGTGAGTTTAAATATAAATATTGTCTTCTATACAATATTCACACTCAAATAAGTCCTCATTTTAATTATTCATACACTATTTTATAAAAAATAGTGAGGACTGCTACAACAACTTTCTAGAACCATCACTCCATACCCCGACTAGATCCTGCTATGTTCTCACCTCCTGAGAAGAAAAATAGAACAAAAGGAAAAGGGTGAGTTCAACTAGCCCAGTAAAAGAATACAAATTATCATTAGTCCTCAACATGAAAAAATCTGATAGAATATAATAGACAATAAGTTTTAGATCAATAACTGCAGCGGAAACAACAATCCATTAGAAGAGTCACGTTAGAGAATGAATTCTACTATCTTCTAAGATATAAAAGTTCATCATCAATATTTTATTCATGTAACATCAATTAATATACGTCTTTAATCAAATATTCATCTTTGCACTACAGGCCAAAGATATTCATTTGTATCACCAGTTGGTCATGTTCATCTCAACGCATGTTCATCTTTGCACTACGGGCCAAGATATTCATCAATTAATCATTCATATTTGCACTACAGGTCAAAGATATTCAGTAACAATATCATTTAAGACTAAGGATGATGAAAAATATTTTTAAAGAAAACGAATCCAGTGAGACAGAAGGACAAATATCAAGGATTCGTATAATGTTTATCCAAGATCAATAATACTTCATAATAACCAATTGTGAAGCAGAATTCAAAATAAATATCAAAACATAGATAAAATCAAAGATAGTAACCATAATAGACATCTTGACAAAAAGAAAAATTTTCATTTTTCGGTGAATAGTGTCGTATACGTGAATAGTGTCATATACGTGAATAGTAACCCCGACACAAAAAGGTAGAAATTCTACAATAAAAACTTATATCAATAATTCGGCATAATGATATTGAAAAAAATAATATCATATAAGAAGAAAATAACATCCCTTACCTCAAAATAACCTTACTTCTGATCGAAATATCGAATATAAAGCTGAAGGAAGCTTGTACCAAACAACAACTCTCAAAGTATCTAAATACTCACAAAAATACGCTCGACAATATAGAGAAAGAAAACTTTTTCTGGTGTGATTTTCAATTCTAACCTAAGCGCCTATTCATAGAAAAATGCTTAGAACGCCATAGGAGACTAAATAATAAAATATTACTATTAATTTCCTTTCTTCTTACGCACCAACCAAGTTTCCAACCCAGACAAGCCAATTCTGAAAAAATTAGCAGCCCACATGTTTTAAAACAAAAGTGGGTCCCACCCAATTTTAAAAAAAATTATTTTATTTTTTGAAATTTTAGTAATTCATAATAAATAGCCGCTTATCAGAAAAAATACGAATTTTATGTCCATGCCACACGAAATCGAATTATCTACAACTTTACAGCTTTAAGTTTTTCCAAATTCCAGACAGAAAATATTTGAAACCCACAAACAGATTGATTTTCAACACTTTCTTAAAATGAATAACAAATCATGCGTTAATTTTAACGGTTCAAAATTTGTGGACATATACTCAGTTTATATACGTATAACATATCAAAAAATCACAACGATCTAACGGTCGGATTAAAATTATAACTCACGCAATAGAGTTTTAAGAACACTATTTGATTTTTAAAACCTCTATTCCGACAAAAATACTGATTAAAACCCCTCAACACTAATTCCCTTATTTATAACCTTCATAAAATATTTTCATCATTTATATCCACATC
>CM029016.1:53500429-53621708 GCA_016801055.1 Panax notoginseng | reverse complement strand
ATAAAACCACAAACTATGTCCACAGTTACAAGTAATCTTTCAACTATAAACCTAAACAATTATACTGTAGGGACATCACATACTTAGGGGGATCATCCCTTCGTACCATGTATTGTGCACAAACATCTAAACGCATCGCGTATCCCATAATACGGTTGATCAATAATAACATAATATGAAACAATGAATAATCATAGATGAACTAACTATATATTAAACTCGTGCTTAGAAATAACTAAAAAGCATAAGTATTGAATAAAACAATAAACCTTGCTTAAACAACATTAAGCTAAGGCTATTATCTTGAAATAAAAGAATTAAGTTATGAACATGTACTAAGGAATAACAAGCTTAAAATGAAACTTGCTCAAATTAACAATAATATTTCGATTTGCATTAAGTAAATGAAATAGAACTACTCGTTAGAGATTTGAGTTCAAGAAATTACATTTGTCATAAAAGAATAGAACTTAAGAAAACATGCTTAGCTATAAATAAGTTAGAATAACTCAACAATGATAAAAATTTAAAACTTGCTTTAATAATATTAGGGTTAGAGCTTGCTCAAATAAAGTTTAAGGATAAAAGAACTTGCTCAATATAAAGATGTAAGGTTTAGAAACTTGCCTCGCGCGTAAGCTATAAATTACAACTCATATTCACCTACACATTTTATTGGAATCACAATATCTATTAGATATACTAACATCCACTTTCCAAAATAACACTCACTTCTAGCTAAACTTGTTATTTTAGTACAAGTCTTACGCTACCATATATATTTCAAAAATCTCAAGTGTTAACTTCACAACACTTATTTACTAATTCTCGTGTTCAATAAATCATAACATGTCATTTTCATAGCTTACTAATTTCTTATAACTTTAGAATTACTAACCAGATGACACAATTCTGTTTTAACCTCTTCATTACATGTTTGACACATTAACACATCATTAGACTAAGTTACAATGGTGTCCAAAGTCTGTAGAAGTAGCAGACTTCACTGTCACTAAACAGGGTATGGCGCAGCTGCGCCATATATAAGCATGGGACCAGCGCATCTGCACCGTTTCTGGCCTTGACACCAGCGCGCTGCGCTGGTGCGCAGACAGAAACTTCGTAGACTACTGTAACAGCTCTGTTTAGCCCAACTTACGCAAATTTCATCTACAAAATAGTAAATTAATCACACCCAAATACTATAGAACTCATATATACATGATTCCTCACATATATACTAACCTAGAACAATTAAACAACAATTTCAACTAATTTAAATCCATAAATTTCATGTTTTAAACCAAAAGCTCCATTTTTGACGTTCTTGACAAAATCTAACATTGTGATCATAATTCTACACCAAATTATTTCATTCAAACCACGTTCTCTTCGTTTCTTACCGAATTAACATATTCAATACTCAATTTACATATTAGTATACAAATTAACCACCAAATTTGGTACTTTCATGTGCCATATGTATGAACATACACTGTAAATACTTTTTGTCCTTCCTAAACATAATTAGCATACTAAATCATGTCTAACTACAAACTCTAACATCACAAACACGTATAATCACAAGTTATCAGTTGTATTTCAACAATAAAAAAAGTTAAATTCACCGAACTTGGAAACTTAAAATTTTACCGTCAAACATATATATACAATATCAAGGTTATAGAACATACCTTCAATTACTTAGTAATCCTTGCTAACCACAAAGAATTACTTGGAAACTCAGAAATTTATCTCAATCTTTCTCTAGTCTCTCTCAAATTCTCTGTAAAACTCTCTTCTCTTTTCTCTTCTTAGACTTAAGTCAAATACTTTTCACGTGAAAAAAATACAACCAACGCATAAAACCTAAACGTATGAAACTGTCGTATACTTATTATTATAATAATTATATATCAGTTATAGAATATATTTTTTTATTTTTTTTATTATAATTAAAATTCAAAATTTATAATTCAAAAGCTATAAGGTCCTTGTTTGGCAAAAACTCTTTAAAATAAAGACTTAGGTGCTGTTTGTTTACATCTGATTGCCTCTTCATGGTCTGTCTCTTATTCGTTAAGAGGCATGATGCTATTTGTTTTTTTGTTACCTCTGAATGTCTCTTAATTAGTAAGACAGAAAATGAAATTTTAATAATTAAGAGGTACCTCTTAATGAAATTTTTTTGTTAATTTTTTTTATATAAATATATTCAACAATATTATGCACTCATTTTTATTAAATTGAATATTTAAAATTATTAAATAAAATTTTATTCTTTAAAATGGTAAAATAGTGTCATTAAGAGACAATTTATTTTTTAGCTATCAAATAATTTTTTAAATTCAGACCTCATAACTATTCAGATGATCTAATTTATTAAGATATCATAATCATTCATATCTTAATTCTCATATTTATCAAACACAACATTAATATCTTTAAGCCTTGTTTGGGTAAACCTATTTAAACTACTTTAATTTATTTTAATAAATCATTTACACTATAATTTATAATCTCATATTATTTATTTGAGTCCGATATCCAACATTAGTCAAATAAACTAATTACATATACTATATTTTAAATTAATTTTCCACTTAAACAATTATCATAACATTATAATGGAAATTATAATTTTACTTAATAAATTCTCATACCATTTTAATTATTAAATTAAGGCAATAATATAACATTTCATGTTATCTTACAACTCTCTAAATTATAAATTAAATTAATTTAGAATATTATCTAATAAATTTAATTCAAAAATATTTACTAACAACAACTACATCAATAAAATATTTATTTAATTTAATAAATATTTAAATCACAAATAATAAAATCTTGGATTATTACAGCTGCGCCACTTCTGTATTGTAAACCAGCACAACTGTGCCAGCAGCAAGACTTGGAAAACAATTTCGACTGTGTGCATGAGTTACAATGATGGTTTATTAACATTAATAGAGAATGGGTAATATAGTGGATCAGTTACCATTATTATTAATTTGAACATTATTATTAAGTATTGTTATGTACGACCATGTGTAATATAGGAAAATGTAGGTAGTAGTACCATATAATTACTTTATGCATGAGATATTAAATGAGGTATGTCATTTAATTGTGAGTAATGCTATACAAAACTATAGAGTAAAAGTAATTAAACCATGTGTAATGGGACAATTAAATGTGTATCCTAAAATATGTGAGTAAATAAATATGTATTATTCAAATATTTATTTCAATACTGATGCGTAATTAAATAATAAAGTTATAAAGAAATATTGGATTATTAGTAACCAATTAAATTGTGTCCATACATGTTATAAGTATTTAACTAATGTACATGGATTATATGGTATGTGTACATATATAATCCCTAACTTTTCGTTATGTAATAATATTGGTACATTAAAATCACATGAGGGAATAAAAGAGGAATTAAATTAAGCACATTATAACTGAATGTTGAGTATTAGGAGAGAGTGTCCCATATTCACTGTCACTTTCTTCCTCACGTGTTTAGGATAATGGCCTCTAAGCATATTCCTTGCAAAAATCAAACTTCAGCTTTGTAGCTAATGATGGAGGGGGGGAGTGGTCTTCACAGTAACTTGCACTATGCTACCAAACTTTGAATGTCCATCATCTTCTTCCTTTTTCCATCAGTTTTAATTTTTGGGCAAAGCCATTGCTCGGTTAATAACTTTCCTATAAATGAGAGTCTTTACTTAACAAAATGTGATTACACAAATTCTCTGTTGAGAGCTAATAAAATATAAATATAGTAGCATTGGAGAAGCATTTAGCAGCAAGCTTATAATTCAATTTCACTAAGGTATAATTATTAACACTATGTTCTTGATTTTAATTTCTAAGAATACTAGAATTCCTTGAATACTTGTTAATTGATTGGGATATGAAATATCATTGTGTTATATGAGTTTACATGTATCCATGCTAGCAATGTGACTGATTTTGAACCTTTTACGTAAAGAATTTTAAGTATGGGTTGGATTTTTGTCGAAGCAGAGGCAATTCTGGACTGTCCAGGGTAGGGCGCAGCTGTGCGCTCCCTGCAGTTCAGAACGGCGCAGCTACGCTGGACCCCAAGAAATGATTCTGACTTCTATTTTCAAATCTGGTGAATTCTAACATAATGATATGATTTGGACATACATGGAAATAGGTTTAACATATGGACTTAGGTTCCTTGGCGTAGCATGAATGCTTTGGATTATGTTAGTATACATGTATTAAGGGAAATGATAGTTTTGAAAAATAGACTTTAACAAAACTTATGCACTTTAAGTTCTGATTTTGTGAGCATGCACATATGACCTAACTATACATGAGATGTGATTCAAAGTGATATGCATGTACTAAGATGTATTTTCGCTTGGCTTAAAAAAACTTTTAAAAGTAAACTCGGATGTGTTATAAACTAGTGAACATGATGTTATGTACTATCTGAACTTAAAGCATGTATGACTAATACCCCTATGTGATCACACCTAACACATACGTACTCCATCTTGGTTAGGCACAATGAAAATTAGTCAAGCATTAGTTAGAGATGTTTTAAAGCAATAAATGATGCTAGTTATGCGTATATGATGAAAACCTTTGTGAGCATACATACTAACTGATTTCATGAATACCTCACATGTATGCATGGAGAATATTGTAGCCCTTGTAATTTCACGACCTTGACTGACCTTAACTCATTTGAAATCCTAAACTAAATCCATAACGCCCCAAGATAAGTGTAAGATCACTGTAAAAGCATGCAAGACCCTTTAACATGCGTATATGCTATGTGCTGTTATCATGGGACTGATCCAGGAAGAGCAAAGCTCAACTCTGGTCTGGCCATGGGACAACGCAGCTGCGCCATCCCTAAGCCTAACCAGGGTGCAGTTGCGCCCTTCTGCAGTCTGGGATGGTGATTTATTTATAATCTATAAATTATAACTTGCATGTTATATTATTTTTAGTCTTATTACATAATGTTAAAAGAGTTATAATACATAATAACTATATGAGAAACCAAGAATCTAAAGGTTTGCATATTTTCTTAATACTTTTCTATGAGCTAAATAAATGTTGATTAAGGAGCTAAGTGGTGTGATAACATGCTAATGTGACATTCCATTTACCTTGCTAAGATGATAATGAATGTGTGGCATTAAATTATTTGATCGAGCATGTATGAGATTATTAACTTATAGAGTTGAGTAACTAATAAATGTGTTATACACATAACTACGTTACAATAGGATTTCAAAGTGTTGATAAGCTATAAGTTGGTAAACTACGCTTGAGGCAAGTTCCCTAACTTACAGAAATTTGGATTTGTGCAAGTATCTAAACTTTATCTCTTTTGTACAAGTTCTCTAACTTCATTTAATTTTCATATTGAACGCAAGTTCCTAAACTCTTTACACATTATGTATTGTATAATTCTGAATTATTGCCATAACAATCATACTTACATCGAGTAAATACATATTACTATTCAGAAATCAATTTTATATCTTGATATTGTTGCAAGCATTTAACTTATTGTTCTTAAATGTATTATAAAAGTTGTCTAAGCCATTGATTTGACTAGACTATAATCGTGTGTAAGAAAGCTATCCAAACCAATTGACTTGGTGCGGACTCTTATAAATCTACTGAGATTTACAACCCTCATTGAAGGGAAAATTATATAATTATCGGGTAACCGACGTGCGCATATACTAACATGTTTAAATGTTATGCGTAACGTAAGGCACTTAGGCTGATCACCTATTGTACTATTTTTATTAAATTTTTAGTATAATACTATTAATTCTAGTAGAAGTTCTTAGTCCTTAGTGACTGCTCAGTGTTTATTATTCTTGAACTTTGACATGATTTACTTTTGAATCTTGTTGATATCTTTCAGTCCATAGCGACCTTTATTGAGAATTGTTGATAATTCATGAACTATTATTCACTATCATACCCTTGAGATTTGAACTTTATAACTGTTCACCTTTATTGCGATATTGCTTTCTGGGTAAATTTGCTGCTCATCCTTGCTTTTGATAAGTAGGTTTTATACATACTTATCTGGTATCTATTACTTGAATTAGTTGCTCAAACTCATGTTTCTTAGTTACTTTTCATGCATTTTGTATTCATTTTGTAGATTATATGCTTGGGTATGGAAACGCAAGCAAAAGGCGACTATTGGCATGAATAAGCAAGGGAAAACAATTTGGATATCTTTTGGACTAAAATACGCAAGTAAATGCAAGAAGGGAAGATTGAAGAACTTTTAACACCAAGTTGGATGCATGTTCTTGGCTTTGAACTTGTATTTTATTATAGATCTACTTCTTAGATTTCCGAAACATCTTGAATCGTCCCAATCAGAGTTCGAATGCGAGAGTTATGGCCTTTTCATCCACAAAGATAAAAGTTAAGAGTTGTCATGCTTGCCATTTACATAACATCTACTTCAAGCCCAATTTCCACCTTGATCCAATCCGAATCTGTTAATTCTAAAAGAATAAAAGTTGTAGATCTCGTTAATATCTTCGATTTAATAGGTGGCGGGCCTCATAACGCTTCCCGGACCAAAAGTTATGGTTGTTTTACCAGAGGACACTGCAGCAGAAAAAGGATGCCAGCCGGGGCGGGGTTTTACTATATAAAACCCCTGCCGGGGCGGGGGTACAAGCTGTAAAATAGTGCCATAGCCAGCTGGGGCGGGCTTTTTGTGAAGGAAACCCCCGCCGGGGTGGGGGTACAGGCCAAAACACGTTTTTGATGCGTTTTGGGTCGAATTTTGATACCTTTTTGACTCCAAATTGGATTGGGTTTGTTCCTAAGCTAAAAATTAGACTTGTAACCTATAAATACATGATGGGAGGCATAAAAGAAGAGGAATTCCATTAGATTAGATTAGAGTATATTAGGACCAAAACTCTAATTCTTATAAGATTTGGAGATTGAAACTACTTGGAGACCATTGAAGATTCAAAGTAGGACCAAGGAGAGAGCATCAAATCTATAGACAATAGATTCTATCTTCTCCTCTCCTTCTATCTTTGTCTTTTAATGTGTATTCAACTATAGATTCTTAGTTTTAATTCAATAATCATGAACTAATTCTTTGTTTGAGATGACAATGAATCTTATTGTATAGTTTATTTTAATATACTTCGCTATCAATTATTATGTTCTATTGTGAGGATTGTCTTTTATGATTTGGACTTAATTGTTTCATTGATTGGCCATCAATTATCGTGATAATCTATATGAACTCGAGAGATGAAGTTTAGATTTAGATCTAATCATGATAGCATGTGTTTGTGATTTCAGCATAGACGGAATTCATGATTCGTGTTTAGGATAGAGATATGTCTTTACGCCATATGTAATCTTATAGACAACTTGTGCTTTAAATTCTTTTTAATTATAATTCACATAGAGATATAGTGGATTAGTTAATTAGAGTGTCTTGCTTAATTCTATCATCTGTGGATTTAATTGAGTATGGGTATTATGCATCAAGAGGTGATTTTATCTGCTTTAGTGTTCTTGATTAACAATTTAGGATAGAAAATAATTGATGAGAAGTGTGTTAACTTAAATGAAGCAATAAGTGAAGTTGTGATCTTAAATCTCCGTAGTCTGATTTTTAATTAGTGGTAGTTAGAATTAGTGTAATTAAATAATTTAATTTATATAATTTGAAATTCATTCCTTTAAATAAGATTGAGTTGGTTATGGGTTAGTACTTGGTAATTTTTATTAAACAATTTCTCGTGAGAACGATACTCTACTTTCACTTTATTACTTGTTGACCACGTATACTTTCGTGTTGTGCGTAACTAGATTTTACCCAACAAGTTTTTATCTCCGTTGTCGGGGAATTATTTTAATATTTTTTGTCAATATTAGCTTCAATCAAATTAGTCTTAATTTGAATATTTTGTTTTCTTTTTATATAATTCTCTCCCTATTTTTCTTTCTTTTCAGGTACCATGGATGGATGCAATTATCAATGGCCATACACAAATATGACTCCACCAAGGGACACAGGAATTGATGGGGTCAATGCATTTTTTGCATTCTCAGCACAGATTGAGATACTTTCGAGGAAGTTTGACGCTTTTACATCACAACATCGTCAAAGTGTGGCGGTTACTTGTGATTATTGTGCTGGAAATCATCTGAGTCATCAATGCACCGTTAGTTTTGAGCCGGTACCATATAGTGGTGATTACCTCAACAACTATGTTGAGCCTATCTATCACCGAGATTGGGGGTATCACCCGGATTCTTTAGGGAGCTACATTTATGATGACCAATATTACGCTCCAAATCCATCATACACATCAGATTTTTCATGTCCACCTCCATTGCCACAAGAAGAAAAGCCAAATCCAAGGGATGTAATATTGAAGGGCATAGCAAACCTAGAGGAGATGAGGATTAGCCAAGAGTTGTCAACCCAAAATTTTAATAATCGGATGGAACAACTTGTCACTACCTCAACCAATGGTCCTCAATAAATGGCTTCCGAGACTGAAACAGAAAATTCAAGGATGGGGGAATTATTGTCCAAGTTCATAGCAAATGAGGAGAAGATGAGTAATCAAGCGATGTCAATTCAAAATCTTGCAGATCAGATAGAGAAAATGACCAAAGCCATAAGCAACCTTCCTCCAAACACTTGGCTTTATGACATGGATGACAAAACTGACGGAGAACCCAAACCAAATTTGCGACTGGATGAGCCACAGATATCGAAAGTGTGGAGACAATTAGAGATAATGAAATAAAGGTCGACGAAGATGTAAATGGGTCTCCACCAAAGATCAAAGAGTCAGTCAGATTTGCAAAATCATGCCCACTTGGTAGTCATGTCGTCGGCGAAGCTCTTGATGACATAAGAGCGAGTACAATTTTGAATCCATGGTGGGACGAGAAAGAGAAGATAGACGAAGAGCCTATTATGTGTGATAAGCTTCAATGCCCCAAAGTGATCATATATACAATGGAGAAAACACCTAGCTGTGGGACGATCTTGATTGAGATCATACCAAATCAGAGCATGCTAGGTGACTTTGATGCATTGGCCATTGCCTATGGGAACCTCCAAAAGGACAATTTGTTTTCGATGGATGAAGGGTTCCTCAACTTCTGAAGAGGAATTGGATAGCATTGACCAGACAAAGTCCAGCTGAAGGACTATAAATCAAGCGCTTATTCAAGTTTAATTTTTATTTTTAGTTTTTTTTAGGTTTCATATTAGTTGATAGATTTTTTTTTTCATTTATTTAGGATTTAATAAGCATGATTCTATCATATTCATAGGTTATGCAAGTTAAATTCAAGTGTGGTGCCCAATTTATTCCATGTGTCTAACCTATTATCCAAACTTAACGGACAAGGAGGAAGATTTTTATATTTTTAGGGAAGTCATCTGCTTTACTTTTTTCTATTTCAGCCATTGAGGGCAATGTCTAGTTTAAGTTTGGGGGGGCATTTTAGTGTCATATGGCGTATAGTTAGTTATTTACATTGTAGTTCGTATAGTTACATTTAGTTTTTGTGTAAGACCCCAATTTTTTTTTAATAAAGATGAGTTTTCTATAAATATCATTTTTAAATATTATGTAATGAATTTGATATAATGTTATAGTGGTGGGTAATATTTATAAATTTTGCAAAGTACGCAAGTTGTTGTATAATATTCGATTGGTCGGGGAATATTCATTTTAACATGGAATATTCGTACGACGACACAATCATTGGTGGACCCCACAACGAAATTATTGTCGGATTGAGAAAACGACTAAAATACTTTATAAAAATAGCGGCGGAGGTTTTAAAGTTAACTGTTGAAACACCCGGTATTAAAAGTATAGTAATACGCATGGTGGCATAGTAGCACACAGTAATTGATTATTGATGTTTACGTAAGAAGTCACTCAGTTTTGATCAATTATTGTTACAATAATTGCTACATAGTATCTCACGTTATTTGATTCAATTATTGTCAATATTTTATAATCAATAATTGAGATGACAAAGTTATTAATATTATTATTTTATTATTAACGATGTTAAGAAGTTCTGTTATGTTGAGGTGTCTTTTTGTGAAGTCACGGAGGTTTATATATATATATATATATATATATATATATATATATATATATATATATAATTTTGTTTTATTAGTATTATTAATGTAATAAAATAGAAAAGCTTTTTATATAAAACAGAATACTTTTATAAAGTTATCTATTTTATTAGATTATAAATAGAATATATTATATTCTATTATGCATAGTATTTTGCATAGTAAAATCTTTTTATATAAAACAAAATACTTTTATAAAGTTATTTATTTTATTAGATTTTAAATAGAATATATTATATTTTATTGCGTAGTGCAGCATAGTATCCTTTCTATTTTTCTATAAATAAGATGTTTAGTTAGAATTGAAAACCACACCAGAAGTTAAGAGAATTCTTCTATAATCTTGAGCATATTGTTGGTCGATTTCGCAATCAATGAATACGTGCAAGTATACACGGTCAACAAGTAATAAAGTGAAAGTAGAGAATCGTTCCCACGAGAAATTATTTAATCAAAATCACCAAATACTAATTCTTAACAAAACTAATTTTATTTAAACAATCTCAAATCGTGATTTTTCTAATTAAGAAAACTCAATTAACTAATTAAGCTGAATTGATTTATAAATGAATTCAAATAAATAAAGGTTAAGACTACAATATCCTCAATTATGAACTATAAAATAATTATCCTAATTATTATGCCTACTGAATTGTTAACAAGAATTCTTAAATGTCAAAAGCCCTTTTCCAAGTGATCAATTGACTGTTATTTAATCCAAATTAATCTTGTTATATTCCTGTGCAAAATAATTGAATTAAATTCCTTCAATGCCAATTCCTTATATGTTACATGCGATGAACAGATATTTCTATTCAATTCACAAATCTAATTATTCGTCATGCAAATAACCAAGTCACATGTTATCATGCCCAGTTCTAACCCTAGAATTCCTCTTCCAATTCCTTCTAGAGTAACAAGGTAATTACGGATCAGATAATTAATCAATAAGCGCAAGATATGATAAACAATTCACCTTGACATAAATAATTGGAATAAATAAAATAATTAATTCATAGACATAAAAGGTTCAATTGTAATCTTAATAAAAGAGTTAGTTCATAATTACTGAATTGAAATCAGGAATCCACAACTGAATAGACATTAAAAGATAAAAGTATGATAAGAGAAAAGAATAGAATTTGTTGCCAGCCAATCTGATGCTCTCCTATTGCTATTGCTCTTGATCTTCAGTGTTCTTCAATTTGCTTCAATCTCCAATGGCTAATTAACAATTAAGGTTAATGTCTAATCTAATGGAGTGTATCTCTAATCTAATATATGTAATCTCTCTTTATTTTATGACTTACATCAAGTATTTATAGGTTACAAGTCTAATTTTTAGCTTAGGAACAAATCCAATCCAATTTGGTGTCTAAAAAGTGTCAAAATTCGCCCCAAAACGAGTCCAAGCTTACCCAACCTCTTCCTCAGCGCCCCGACACTGGGCACAGTGCTAGGATTCTGCCCCCTATCACCCCGGCGCTGAAAATGAGCCTTGTTTGGTTGCCCCGGCGCTGGGACCTTTTCTGGAAATTTTTTTACTTCGACATCCTTTGGGAAAATGGTTAAAACTTCTTCGTCTGAACTCCGATTTTGATGATTCTAGATGTTTCGGAAAGAGGAGACGTGGATCTACAACTTTTATTCTTTAAGTTTTTCGAAATAAGGTCCCGATCAATACTCAAATTGGCTCTGAAGTGACTATTATGTACATGGCAAGCCGAAAACGCGCATCTAACCACCCCAAACGTCGATCCAAGTAACTTTTGTCCCAATTCCTACAAAACAACATAAAACATGCATGAATAGACACAAACACTTAAAATCAACCAAAAGATTAACGTCAAACGCACTCAATTATGAGTATAAAACTCACTCATCAAATACCCCCAAACTTAAACCTTTGCTTGTCCTCAAGCAAAAACACAAAAGAACTAAAAATAAACAACGTAAATTAACTACATGAATGCATATGCATAATCTACTTCCTAATATACCTACAAACCTAGTAATAATTTAATATGATATATAGCAACAAGCCTCAAAGATACCAATGATACTCAAACAATTTATTCGATTAAATCAAAGTCCATCACTCTAACCAGTTAGGCATTCCAAACCTGTCATCACCCATGTTGTGCGTGTGTGCTTGTTAACCATTCTAACCAACCACAATTCAAAATAATCACGTAACAAACTTCTTAGAAGGAAAATTTCAGTTCCAATTCAATTACTTTTGTGAACATGACAACTCCGGTTAAAACTAAGGAATTACCAAGTCTAAGGGTAAATATAGGATTTATTTATACTTTTATTCATCCTCGAGGGTATTTTTGCTCTTTCTCGTGTTTTTTTTCATTTTTTTATTTTTCTAATGGCTGTGCAATGTCTTATTCCCTTAGGCCTTTCAGTGTTACCTTAACGAGCTTTCGACCAACGACTCCCACGCCATTAAGACCTTAGGGTGCTAGGTGTAAAGACAATCCCCTCGAGCTTACTTACTCAAGTAGCAAAGGCCATAAAACTAGACAAGTATGCCACGGTGTTTATTCATTTTTTTTCTTTTTCAGGATTTTCTATTTTTTTTCTTTTCATCATTTCTTTTTTTTCATTTTCATTTTTTTTCATTTTCATTTTGTATATATATACCACATAGATTCCCCCAAACTCAAGCTTTTACGTCATTCCAACCTTTACCGTCAATTCAATAATTTCCTTAAAATTTAACCAAGATTTTCCCCCGGAAACAAATTATGAAACCCTTGAACCAAGTAGATTAAAACAGTTAAACTTTAAGTGCTAACCGGTTACATAAGTTTCAGACAGGCTTAGTTTTTCTTCATGTTTAAAATTAGAACTCATCATCAATTATCAACATTGTTCAAGTTAACATGCAAAACCAATCTTATCATAGGCCAAGCTAAGACCACACCAACCGATCATGTGACGCCCCCAAAATAGGTCCAATCCATCCAACCCATTCTGAGTCGCCAAATACATGGTACAAAAAATAACTACAACTTTATTATTACAATTGTCCTGTAAAATACGACAACACATATACTGTGAGTTTAAATATAAATATTGTCATCTAGACAGTATTCATACTCAATTAAGAACTCATTATACTTATTGATACACTATTTTATAAAATAGTGAGGACTACTAAAATAACTGTCTTGAACCATCATTCTACACCCCGACTAGTACTCGGTACATTCTTGCCTCCTGAGAAGAAAATGGAACAACAAGGAAAAGGGTGAGCTCAACTAGCCCAGTAAAGAATATTATGACTAAGATAATATACAACAAATTATCGTTAGTCTTCAACAGGAAAAAATCTAATAGAATACAATAGACAACAAGTTTTAAATCAATAACTGCAGCGGAAACAGCAAACCATTAGAAGAGTCAAGTAGAGAATGAGTTCTACTATCTTTTAAGATTTAAAAGTCCATCATCAATATTTTATCCCTGTAACAACAATCAATAACCATCTTTAATCAAATATTCATCTTTGCACTACAGGCCAAAGATATTCATTTGTATCACCAGTCGATCATGTTCATCTCAACACCTGTTCATCTTTGCACTACGGGCCAAAGATATTCATCATAAAATAATCAATCTTTGCACTACAGGCCAAAGATATTCAGTAACATCATCATTTAGGACTGATGATGATGAAAAATATGTTAGAGAAAACGAATCCAGTGAAACAAAAGAGTAAATATTAAGGATTCGTATTTCAGCTATTCCATGTCCAAAAATACCTCATAAACAATCATAGTGAAGTAAAATTCAAGAATGATCAAAACATGGATACAATCAAAGCTAGTATCCAGAATAGATATTTTGGACGAAAAGAAGAAATTTTCATTTTTCGGTGAATAGTAACTCGTGAATAGTAACTCGTGAATAGTAACTCATGAATAGTAACTCGTGAATAGTAACTCATGAATAGTAACCCCGACATGAAAAGTTCTAAATTTGATAAAAATTTAGATCAATACTTCGGCATAATGATATTGAAGAAAATAATATCATTTAAGAAGAAATAACATCCCTTACCTCGGAAAGACAGTACTTCTGACTAGAATACTAGATATAGTGCTGAAGGAAACTTGCACCGTATAGCAACACTCAAAGTATCAAATACTCACAAGAATACGCTCGATATAGAGAGAGAAACTTGTGTTTCTGGTGTAATTTTTAATTCTAACCTAAGCACCCTATTTATAGGAAAATGCTTAGAACACCAAAGCAGAAAATTGAATAAATTAATAATATAATTTTCTTAATTTCCTTAGCACACCACATCAGCTGATTTCCACCATTAACATGTGCCACTCAAATGTCAAAAACGTTTTTCTTAATAAAAATAATTAAAACTTCTAAAAATCAATTATTTCGGAACTTCAAAATTTCAATAATTCATAAAAAATAGCCCTTTATTCAGAAAATTCAAATCTTGAGAGTTTTTATAGGAAATTCAATTCTCTACAACTTTGCAAAAGAAAGTTTTTCCAAATTTCAAACAGAAATTGACCGAAATCCACAAACGGGCGATTTTACAGTCAATAATAAATTTTCGGTCAAGAATTGTATCCACCAACACACAAAACATGTGTTAATCATTTAATGCCACAAAAATACTCTTCCTTCTTATATACTCATATATCCCACATTCATTGTAAAAATATCACCATCAATATATTATTAAAATAATATATTTAAATGAATTATTTTATCAAAAAAAGATAAAATATTAATTTTCAACAATTGTCACATTAAAAATTTTCTCCATCTATATCCACATAAAATTAATATTTTTCTCATCATATAAATCAATAATTAATTATACACAAATAATATTACAGAATCACAGTACTGGCAATCAGGCCGTTCCCAGGAAAGAGGGGGCTTTCCAATAAGGACCTCTTCCTTACTGGCGCGCAATTAGATGACCAAACCTCTCCTTAGACAGAACTTTCTAGATATTGCCAATAATGTTATCTAATAATATTATTCAGATAATATGAATTATTGAATCAATAAAATAAAATACTGAACAGTAATTACTGTAACAATTATTGAGTAATGCCTTCTTACGTAAAAATCAATAATTGGTGCAATACCGTGTGCTACTGTGCAACAACGTGTATTACTGTGTTTTAACCACCAAGTATTCCAACAGTGTTAACGGTAACAACTACGCTGTTATTTATAAACAACTTATTTTTGTCGTTTTCTTCATCCAATCGCTTTCCGTTATGGGGCTCACACAAGGCTGCGCCGTCGTACGAATATTCCCCGACAACAAGAATATTCTATGACCAAACAAATATTCCCCAACAACAATGAATATTTTAGGACCACTTGCTTATTTGAAATATTTACGCATTTTACCCATAACTAACCACATTAATCAAATCAACCCTTACTATTTCAAAATAATAAATAGAGGAATTAAATTTCATTTATTAATAATTTGGGGTCTTACAACCTCCCCTCCTTATGAAATTTCGTCCTCAAAATTGACATACGTACCTGGTGTTTCGAAAAGATGAGGATACCTCGCTTTCATTTTTGTTTCCAACTCCCAGGTCATTTCCTCAATAGCATGGTTTCTCCACAAAACTTTAACTTGTGGTATGACCTTCGTGCGTAGGACATGCTCCTTCCTATCCAAGATCTTAACAGGTACCTCCTCGTACTCGTGCCCGTATACGATCTTTTACTCAACACGTCAGCTACCACGTTTGCTTTTTCAGGATGGTATTGAATAGTGTGGTCGTAATCTTTCAATAGCTCGAGCCAACGTCGTTGCCGCATGTTGAGTTCTTTTTGAGTGAAGAAATATTTGAGGCTTTTATGGTCTGAATATATCTCCACTTTCTCCCCATATAGATAGTGCCTCCAGATCTTTAGCGCGAAAACGACTGCTGCCAACTCTAGATCATGAGTAGGATAATTCCTCTCATATTCTTTAAGTTGTCGTGAGGCATAGGCTATGACTTTCCCACGTTACATGAGAACACATCCTAACCCTTTGCCTGAAGCATCGATGTAGATAACAAATCCATCTGAACCAGATGGTATTGTCAGAACAGGTGCCGAAATGAGTCTCCTCTTAAGCTCTTGGAAACTCTTCTCGCATTCTTCGCTCCATACGAATTTGGTATCCTTCTTGAGTCAGCTGAGTTAATGGAGTAGCGATTCGAGAAAATCCTTTTACGAATCTCCGATAATAACCAGAAAGCTACGTATTTCGATTACTGACTTAGGTTGCTCTCAACTGTGACTCATATCCCAATCTTGGATATCACGTCACAATGGCACCTATCAGTTTACTACCGCACGAATATGGCGTCCCCTACAGAGAGTCTGGCTTCAGTGCATTCCACAAAGGAAGTCACCAGATAGAGGCTCGAGTACAAACTTCTACAGTTAGGTTTTTAACTCCTAAAGTTCAATAGGAGCCATTCGATATGAGATTTTAGAAGTGAGTTTTGTACCAGATTCAAAGATGATACAAAAATTCAATATCACGCGTAGGCCAAGAAATTCTTCAGGAAATACGTCAGGAAACAAACAACAGAAATATCGCTCAAATCTGACGTATTTTTGTTTAAGTCCATGACATAGCTAAGAAAACTTGACATCCATTTTTCAATAAACGAATAACTTTATGGCTTGATATGAAAGAGTTTGACTTCAATGGTTTGGTTGCTTGAATTTGAATAACAGGTTGCTTAGGAATATGAAAACTAACAACCTTATAAAAGCAATCAATTTGGCATGATAAGTAGTTAACCAATCGATCCCTAAAATCACATCAAAAGCAAGTATCTTTAAAGAGATAAGGTCAACAGGTAATGTGATGGTGCCAACTTGGATCAAACAAGATTTATAAACAGTGGATGTAACGAAAGTTTCTCCTAACGGAGTTTCAACAGATAAGTCAAAGTCTAATTTTCTCCGGAGTCAATTTTAAACGTTGAGTATAAGCAGGAGAGATAAATGAATGGGTAGAACCGGTATCTAATAAGGTATAGACTTCGCAAAAATTTATAATTAACTAACCCGTGCTAACTTCGTTCGGGTTCCTCGCATTCTGACCAGTCACGAAAAATGCTCTTTCAGGAACCGTTGACTTTGACTTTTCTGGGACAACTTTTTGAGTCACCACCCCCGTTGGACTTGGTTTTGCTACAGTACAATCTCGAGCGATATGTCCTTCCTTTCCACAGTTATAACATACCTTCGAAGGCTTTAAACAGTTTGACCTTATATGTCCCTCCTCTCCGCATCTGTAGCATCTAACTGGCGATTGTTCTCTTCCCCTAAAATTTATTGCTGGTGCTGATGCTGCTGCCGATGTCTTCCCGTCATCATTAAATCTTCTCTTCTTAGATTGGACATCTCTTTCCATAATATCAACACGTCGTGCAGCTTTTACCCATGCATCACTCATTCTCACTCGTTCAGTTATTTCTTCTTTCAGCTCAGATTCTAGCTTTATCATCTTATACTCTACCAAAGAGTGCTTCTGTTCAAGCATCATATATCGGGTAACATAATTTTGAATTGTTACATCTCTTTGTTCCACGACCGACTGCCATTCTTCAGCCTGCTCTTCTAACTCATGAATACGATTTTGTAATTCTAAATTTCGATCATAAAATTCTTCAAATAAATTCTCCTCAGGTTCCTCTTCTTCCTCTTCTTCCTCACTCTCAGCTGCTACCTCTGCGACTATCTCGGGTGCAACTATTAATTCATCACTCACCACATGAATATCTCTAATTCCTTCTTCGCCTGACATCACATTATCCTGGTTGGTGATTAGAAGTGTTTCCACGATCTCATTCACTCCATTGTTAACATTCTCAGTCGACATTCTCAAATACTGCCATAAAACAAGGGTTAATTTAACAAATTAACATATCACATAATATCTCTATATTATGACCGACCAACAATTAAGCTTAGGTAGGACACACTAGCGAAGGATTTACTCGTCTCTCCCCTCCTAGTCCTATTCCCCGATCTCCGCCAGAGATCATATCCCTAAGCTCTGATACCAACTGTGACGCCCCCAAAATAGGTCCAATCCATCCAACCCATTTTGAGTCGCCAAATACATGGTACAAAAAAATAACTACAACTTTATTATTACAATTGTCGTGCAAAATACGACAACACATATACTGTGAGTTTAAATACAAATATTGTCATCTAGACAGTATTCATACTCAATTAAGAACTCATTATACTTATTGATACACTATTTTATAAAATAGTGAGGACTACTAAAACAACTGTCTTGAACCATCATTCTACACCCCGACTAGTACTCGCTACATTCTCGCCTCCTGAGAAGAAAATGGAACAACAAGGAAAAGGGTGAGCTCAACTAGCCCAGTAAAGAATATTATGACTAAGATAATATACAACAAATTATCGTTAGTCTTCAACAGGAAAAAATCTAATAGAATACAATAGACAACAAGTTTTAAAACAATAACTGCAGCGGAAACAGCAAACCATTAGAAGAGTCAAGTAGAGAATGAGTTCTACTATCTTTTAAGATTTAAAAGTCCATCATCAATATTTTATCCCTGTAACAACAATCAATAACCATCTTTAATCAAATATTCATCTTTGCACTACAGGCCAAAGATATTCAATAACATCATCATTTAGGACTGAGGATGATGAAAAATATGTTAGAGAAAACGAATCCAGTGAAACAAAAGAGTAAATATTAAGGATTCGTATTTCAGCTATTCCATGTCCAAAAATACCTCATAAACAATCATAGTGAAGTAAAATTCAAGAATGATCAAAACATGGATACAATCAAAGCTAGTATCCAGAATAGATATTTTGGACGAAAAGAAGAAATTTTCATTTTTCGGTGAATAGTAACTCGTGAATAGTAACTCGTGAATAGTAACTCATGAATAGTAACTCGTGAATAGTAACTCATAAATAGTAACCCCGACATGAAAAGTTCTAAATTTAATAAAAATTCATATCAATACTTTGGCATAATGATATTGAAGAAAATAATATCATTTAAGAAGAAATAACACCCCTTACCTCGGAAAGACGGTACTTCTGACTAGAATACTAGATATAGTGCTGAAGAAAACTTGCATCGTATAGCAACACTCAAAGTATCAAATACTCACAAGAATACGCTCGATATAGAGAGAGAAATAGAGAGAAACTTGTGTTTCTGGTGTGATTTTTAATTCTAACCTAAGCACCCTATTTATAGGAAAATGCTTAGAACACCAAAGCAGAAAATTGAATAAATTAATAATATAATTTTCTTAATTTCCTTAGCACACCACATCAGCTGATTTCCACCATTAACATGTGCCACTCAAATGTCAAAAATGTTTTTCTTAATAAAAATAATTAAAACTTCCAAAAATCAATTATTTCGGAACTTCAGAACTTCAATAATTCATAAAAAATAGCCCTTTATTCAGAAAATTCAAATCTCGCTAGTTTTTATAGAAAATTTAATTCTCTACAACTTTGCAGAAGAAATTTTTTTCAAATTCCAAACAGAAATTGATCGAAATCCATAAACGGGCGATTTTACAGTCAATAATAAATTTTCGGTCAAGAATTGTATCCACCAACACACAAAACATGTGTTAATCATTTAATGCCACAAAAATACTCTTCCTTCTTATATACTCATATATCCCACATTCATTGTAAAAATATCACCATCAATATATTATTAAAATAATATATTTAAATGAATTATTTTATCAAAAAAAGATAAAATATTAATTTTCAACAATTGTCACATTAAAAAATTTCTCCATCTATATCCACATAAAATTAATATTTTTCTCATCATATAAATCAATAATTAATTATACACAAATAATATTACAGAATCACAGTACTGGCAATCAGGCCGTTCCTAGGAAAGAGGGGGCTTTCCAATAAGGATCTCTTCCTTACTGGCGCACAATTAGATGACCAAACCTCTCCTTAGACAGAACTTTCTAGATATTGCCAATAATGTTATCTAATAATATTATTCAGATAATATGAATTATTGCTCCGATAATAGAAAATACTGTGTAGTGATAATTATTAAAACAACAGTAATATAAAATATCAACGCAGCAATTATTGAATCAATAAAATAAAATACTGAACAGTAATTACTGTAACAATTATTGAGTAATGCCTTCTTACGTAAAAATCAATAATTGGTGCAATACCGTGTGCTACTGTGCAACAACGTGTATTACTGTGTTTTAACTACCGGGTATTCCAACAGTGTTAAAGGTAACAACTACGCTGTTATTTATAAACAACTTATTTTTGTCGTTTTCTTCATCCAATCGCTTTCCGTTATGGGGCTCACACAAGGCTGCGCCGTAGTACGAATATTCCCCGACAACAAGAATATTCTACGACCAAACAAATATTCCCCGACATTAATGAATATTTTAGGACCACTTGCTTATTTGAAATATTTACGCATTTTACCCATAACTAACCACATTAATCAAATCAACCCTTACTATTTCAAAATAATAAATAGAGGAAATAAATTTCATTTATTAATAATTTGGGGTCTTATAGATCACACAGATTCATGCAAAAAAAATGCAATTATACTACATGAACACATACTAATATAACCGCTGTATGCATATGTAATTAACTACCATGTATTATATGCAACCTAAAAAAAATGATAACACATAAAAATAACGAACTACAATGCAAATAACTAACTATATGCAGTACGATACTAAAATGCCCCCAAACTTAAACTAGCCATTGTCCTCAATGGCTGAAATAGAAAAAAGTAAAGCAGAGGACTTCCCTAAAAATATAGCAATCTTCCTCCTTGTCCGCTAAGTTTGGAGAATAGGCTAGGCACATGGAACAAATCGGGCACCACACTTGAATTTGACTTGAATAACCTGTAAACCATAATAGAGGCAATTTTATTAAATCCTAAATAAATGCAAATTTAAAACTACTAATATAAAACCTAATAAAAACTAAAAATTAAAAATTAAACTTGGGTTGCCTCCCAATAAGCGCTTGTTTTATAGTCTCAGCCTGACTTCTTTAATTCTCTATCCAATTCCCCTACGAAAATTAAGGAATCCTCCATCCATCAGTAACAATGTCTCTTTTGGGAGATTCCCATTTGAAATGGCCCTTGAATGAAAGTCATCTAGCAAGCTCTTTGTATATATGTTCCCCATTAAGAACGTCCAAAAACTAGGTGTTTTCTTCATTATGTTTATGATCAGATTGGAGCATTGAAGCTTAGTAAACACAATGGGATCTTCCTATATCTTCTCCTTTTCAACCCACCATGACTCCACAGTTGTACTAGCTCTTATGTCACATAGAGCTTTGCCGACGACATGACTGCCAATTGGGCATGGTTTTGCAAAACTGTCCGGATTCTTGAACTTTGGTGGAGGAGGCATATGGGATACTAATGAAATCAGCTCATCTTCGTTGAATCTTACAGTTAGATCTTCGTCAATCTCCTTTTCTTGGTCCCCAAGTCTTTCCTCTCTTTCAACATCTTGTAGCCCATCTAGTTGTAGATTTTGTTCGGGCTATCCATCGGTCTTGGAATCCATGTCATAGAGCCAAGTGTATTGAGGACAAATGTTCGAGGCATTGATTAGTTTTTCCTTTGTTGCGTTGTCCCTTTTTTCTATGTCCTTGAGAGTCTCTTGCAATTCTTTTCCGCTACGTAAAGTCACAACCTTGCAATGCTCATCTCTGCCCGGATTTATCTTTGTATCACTAGGGAGTGTTCCATGTGGACGGTTATTCAACGCACGTGCTATCTGCTCCAATTAATTTTCCAAATTTTTTATCGACGCACCTTGGCTTTTCGCATTCATATCTACTTGATTCAATAACTTTTCTCGTTCACCGATCCTTTTGTTAATAGCTAAAATGAATATTTCCAAAGCTTCTTCCCAACTTGTTTTACTCTCTGGCTATTGTTGAGTCTGATTTTGAAATCCGGTCGTGTTTTGCTGTCTAGGTGCTTGAGCTTGATTGTTACTCCATGGAAATCCCGGGTGATTTCTATAACCTGGATTATATGCATTTTGATTCGGATATAGTTGGGTAGATCGATTATAGCTCCCTATGAACTGAGCTAATTCCGAATTGATGGCATATTGATCTGTAGTATGACTCCCAGCACATAACTCACAAACCATTGCTACTTGCTGTATAGTGGTAAGTATTCCCGCCGGTCACATGGGTGACCCGGGTTCGATCCCCGACAACGGCGCCAAAAACATATTTGTCGATTTCGCAATCAATGAATACGTGCAAGTATACACGGTTAACAAGTAATAAAGTGAAAGTAGAGTATCGTTCCCACGAGAAATTAATTAATAAAAATCACCAAATACTAATTCTTAACAAAACTAATTATATTTAAACAATCTCAAATCGTGATTTTTCTAATTAAGAAAACTCAATTAACTAATTAAACTGAATTGCTTTATAAATGAATTCAAATAAATAAAGGTTAAGACTACAATATTCCCAATTATGAACTATAAACTAATTATCCAATTATCCCAATTATTATGCCTACTGAATTGTTAACAAGAATTCTCAAATGACAAAAGTCCTTTTCCAAGTGATCAATTGACTTTTATTTAATCCAGATTAATCTTGCTATATTCCTCTACAAAATAATTGAATTAAATTCCTTCAATGCCAATTCCTTATATGTTACATGCGGTGAACAGATATTTCCATTCAATTCACAAACCTAATTATTCGTCATGCAAATAACCAAGTCACATGTTATCATGCCCAGTTCTAACCCTAAAATTCCTTTTCCAATTCCTTCTAGAGTAACAAGGTAATTACTGATCAGATAATTAATCAATAAGTGCAAGACAAGATAAACAATTCTCCTTGACATAAATAATTGGAATAAATCAAATAATTAATTCATAGACATAAAAGGTTCAATTGTAATCTTAATAAAAGAGTTAGTTCATAATTAATGAATTGAAACCAAGAATCCACAACTGAATACACATTAAAAGCTAAAAGTATGATAAGAGAAAAGAATAGAATCTGTTGTCAGGAAATCTGATGCTCTCCTCTTGTTCTTGCTCTTGATCTTCAATGTTCTTCAATTTGCTTCAATCTCCAATGTCTAATTAAGAATTAGGGTTAATGTCTAATTTAATGGAGTGTATCTCTAATCTAATCTATATAATCTCTCTTTATTTTACGCCTTACATCATGTATTTATAGGTTACAAGTCTAATTTTTAGGTTAGGAACAAACCCAATCCAATTTGGAGTCTAAAAAGTGTCAAAATTCGCCCCAAAACGCGTCCAAGTTTGCCCAACCTCTTCCCCAATGGTTCGACGCTGGACACAGCACTGGGATTCTACCCCCTAGTGCCCCGGCACTATAAATGATCCTTGTTTGGGTGCCTGGGCGCTGGGACCTTTTCTGGAATATTTTTTACTCTGACGTCCTTTAGAAAAATGGTCATAATTTCTTCGTCTGAAATCCAATTTTGATGATTCAAGATGTTTCAGAAAGAGGAGACGTAGATCTACAACTTTTATTCTTTCAGTTTTTCGAAATAAGGTCCCGAACAATATTTATATTGGCTCTGAAGTGACTATTATGTATATGGCAAGCCGAAAACGCGCATCTAGCCACCCCAAACGTCGATCCAAGTAACTTTTGTCCCAATTCCTACAAAACAACAAAAAACATACATGAATAGACATAGACATGTAAAATCAACCAAAAGATTAAGGTCAAACGCACTCAATTATGAGTATAAAACTCACTCATCACGTATTTCTTTAGAGTTTTAAGAAGCTTTGAGCGTAGTGTAAGTTTTCTTCAAGAATATCCTCGCCCTACCAGTTGGAGTATTCTTCTTTTACGGTAAGGGATATTATTTCTTTCGTATTCATGAAGAGAACTTCTGTTATTCCATTCCTTATTATTCTGTTGAAATAACCTGTGCATGCGAAGTACTTCATACATGGTGAAATTCTTCTAATATTCCGTTCTTTATTATTCTGTCGGAATATCTTATCTGTGCGTTTACGCCGGACTTGGTTCCATTATTTATTATTTTGTTGGAATATCCAGTCTGTGCGTTTATGCCGGACCTGGTTCCATTATTTATTATTTCGTCAGAATATCTTGTCTGTGCGTTTACGCCGAACCTGGTACCATTATTTATTATTCTGTCGGAATATCCTATCGGTGCGTTTATGTAACAACCCGATATTTTTCATATAAATAAATAAGAAATTTTGCGTATAAATTTTTTTTTAAGGATGAGGATTTGTACAAGATATTGTATATATGTATTTATGTGGTAAATAAAAATATATTTATTACATAAATATTTACAAATGAATTTATTTTAGAATTTTTGATTATTGTAAAGTATATTCTTATAATAATTAAAATTATGGTAGAAATATTTTTATTAATTATTTTCCATGAAAATATAAGCATATATTATTTAAATAATATATGAAGTGATTTTTAGAATAATTATAATAAATATTTTATTATATGAATTTTAGTATAAGTTATTAAGTTAATTATTTTACCTTAATTGTTAAGGTTAAATATGAAGAATAAATCAGATATGGAATCCAAACCCTAATTTTGGATTATTGTCAAGGTATGATAATAATAATATAATATTAATTATATTTTGATTTTTCAGTGCTATGAATATGTACTGTATTTCCGTATTGATAATGGTAGGTCAATTACGGTGTATTATGACCAAACCCTAGTAATAATGCTAAACCCTAATTTGAGATCCAAATTAGAGTGCAAGGTTGTTTTATAGGTGTGTTATATAATTTATGTCGTGTATTAAATGTATTAATTAGGTGAACCCTAATTAAAATTCTAGAAACCCTAATTTCTAGAAAACCCTAATTATAATCTAGAAACCCTAAATAATTTTTGAAAATGAGGAACCCTAATTTGAAATTTAAATTAGAGTTCGAGATTGGTTGTAATTGTGTTAATGTGATTAATTAGCAAGTATTATAATCTCAATTGCTAATTTTGAAAATCCTAAAATTTTAAACCCTAATTTGATAATTAGAAAATCTAATTATAAATTGGTAACCCTAATTATCAAAATCGTAAACCCTAATTGTTATTTTAGCAATGTTAATGATAATTATATGATCTAAATCATAATGTTACTATATAAGGCAATTAGATAATTAATCATAATTAGGAAACCCTAATTGCAAAACTTTAGAAACTAAAATTTAGTTAATTTTTATTTGATTTTATTTATTTTTGTGCAAACTCTAATTGCTAAATCTTATTATTGTTTTGTGCTAAACCTTAGGGTTAAACACTAAGGGTTTGCCAAGTTCCAATTATGCCATTAAAATGATTTATCAAAAGAACATTATGCCCCTTTTGCATTATTAAAGCTATAAAATAGGTTTTGACATTTAGGTGAGTTGGTGACTAACTCATAACCACTCCACATGCTTAAAATCACAGCAACAAGTCACCTTCATCAGCCATTCATGCACCTTGTTGGTCTATATATAGATTGAAGAGAGAGAGAAAATCATTTTTTGTTCACTTATTTTGTCCAACACCCAAACCTTCTCTCTCAAGCTCCAAACCTCCGAAAATATAAGCTATATTAGTCCCAAATCAAAGCCCCACATTCACCATAAATAGATCAGCAACACAAAATCAGAAATTTTTCAAAGAAAGGTATAAAACCCTAGTATAAATTCTGTCCATCGATTCTGTGTTAGATGTTAATTTTTATTGTTAGAATATGTTGGTTGTAGTCCATTTTGACGATCTGGGTTGCTAAATGTTGGATCCATAACATTTAGAAGCTCGGATTTGTGTTTTTCAAAAATTTGAAAAAAATTGGTTCTGTTGTCTGACAACGAATGTCAGTGGCCACAGATCCTTACTCGTTTATGATTTGTGTCATTTTTAAGTTGATATGTGTAGTCTGACATGTGGTCTGGTATCTGGAACAAGAATCAGTCTGTGATATAGTCCAGATTGCAAGATATTTTAGGTTAAATGGCGTTGACCGGGTGTTTCTAGGTAACCCAGAAACAGCCCAGAAATGGCCTAACAACCTTTTCAACCGTCTTGATCTGTTTGTTTATTGGAGTTTTGTTGTTTTTGTGTTATCTAAGTTGTAATATGTTGTTTATACTATATTTTTATGCCTTAAAATATCCTGTATATAAAACTGGTTGATTGTAGTGGATGGTCAAACTAGGACAGACGAACATGGAAGCTGTTTTCTGGGTAACCCAGAAAACGCTTGACCATGTCGTCTGACATGGTTTGACCGGCCTTTTTATGTTTGATCTGTTGTTGTTTCAGTGATTTAGTGTAATAGAAGTCTTCCTTGTCATGTTGGCTATGCACTGCAACCTTTAAATCACTAAATCATTACAAGGATTTCAAGTTGTGGAAGCCCAAAAGTGTATGCTGGAACTGTTCTTCATTTCTGGGCAACCCAGAAATGAAGAACAACCTCTGACAACACTTTTGGAGGCTCAGATCTTTTTCGTTTATTGCTTGTTGTTCATGTTTATTGTTGAATAATGTAGTCCTTCACTAGCACTAAACGATCGAAACAACATGCCCAGAAACTACTTGAGAAGTGTTTAATCAGTGGTCAAAGAAGGTCCTTCGAAACTGTCTATGGTGTTCTGGGTTTTGGCCAAGAACATGAAGAACACCTATAGCGACGGTTTTGTCGCTATAGGTGGCCTTTAGCGACAGATAGCTTATTATTTTCTGGAAATTAATAAAAAAAAAAGAAAAATTTAGTTTTAAATTATTAAAAATACAAAATAAATTATAAAAAATTATTTTAAATTTCAAAAATTAGTTTTTAATTATTTTAAATATATTTCATAAATATTTAATATTTTTGAAATACTAAAAGTATTTAATTTATTTAATTATAATATTAAATAAATTATTTAAAAATGATCTTAATATTGGAAAACTCATTAAAAATTATATTATGATATAAGAAAATATTTTAAGTTATTTTTAATGACTTTTAATATTTTGTGATAAATTTCATTAATAAATTGATATTAATGGTAATTAATTTATTTACTAAATGAATTAAATAAATTAATTAAAATTGATTTTATTATATTAAAAATCATTTTAAATGAAAATAAAGTGTTTAAAAATATTTTAAGTTATAAAATATAACTTTTAATATTTAAATGATAATTTCATTAATAATTAAATATTAATGATTATTAAGTTATTACTAATGATATTAAATTTGTTTAATAATTATGTTAAATAAATGGTTTATAAATAGTTTTATTAATTTAAAAATCATTTAAAAGGGATATAAATGAATTAAAAATATTTTAAGTTATGAATAATGACTTTTAATATTTTGATAAATAGAACATTAATACTTTGATAATAATGGTAATTATTTAGAAATGATTTTAAATATTTTAAAAATCATTTAAAGGTAATTTTAATACTTTAAAAATATTTTGAGTTATTATAAATAACTTTAATATTTTAGAAATGATTTCATTAATAGTTTAATAATAATTAAATATTAATGATAATAGAATTGATTAGTATTTAAATCATTTTAATGTGATTCCGATATTTAAAATTTCGTGATAAATTATAATAAATGTTTTAAAATTATATTATGTCATTTAAAAATAATATGTCTGATATTAAGTTACAGAATAGAGTCTTAGACTCGATAATTACCCGATAAAGTTGTCGGTACACCGACATATTTTAGAAATTGATCTGGACTTAGATAATGTGATTAGATAAGTGATTATTTGTGATTCAATGGTTGTTAAATCTATGTGCCAATGGGATTAGGGTATGTGATGACTGCAATAAGCAGTGTTATGTGTTATAGTGTATTGTTCTAATCGAACGATTGATCTGATTAATGATAGGTCGTCAGATAAGCGATAAATCTAAATTACAAACTGTAAGCAGCGCTTCAGGCAAGTATCTAACCTTTGCATTTTCTTTTTGCAATGGACATGAGTAAGAATGTTTCTAAACTATATTATTACTGTACATATTATTAACCTTATGTTATATACGCTCATTGCTTATCAACATGTTAGTATATGGTAATTCAGATATATATATTCTGTTCGTTAATTTCTATAAATGGTTAAACAAGTGTCCCCACTTGGACAATCATTGTATTTAATCACATGTTGATATACTTTTGTCAATTACCCGTATATATATATATATATATATATATATATATATATATATATATATATATATATATATATATATATGTTGAATTATTGATTATTGTTGAAACAAGATAAAACCTTTGATTTGGAACCCAGACAAGTATGAACATCCCTACACGGGAAAATTTTTATGCACCCAAGGTGGAACAGAGTGAACGATCCTATCGTTCTTGTAATCTAGTATTGATCAATGCAGGGCATAACGGGCTGATCACCCCCCGTGCCCATAAGTTATGTCGGTTTACAGATGAATTTCTGTTTAACCTTTTCGAAAATGAAAACAATGTTCATGGCATGTCACCATAACCTTAGTTATAGCATTATGTAGTTTCAAAGATTTAAAAGAGAGTTGTTATGTTTATCGGTTCAGAATACTTCACAACTTTTGACTGGTTATAGAAGAATAGTACAAAGAAAACATTTAAATCATTTCTGCTTATATATATATAATTGCTATTACTTGTTGGGCACTCAAATGCTCATCCTTGCTTAAATTTAAATGTTTTTAGTTAAGTGCGAACGACCAGAGAGCTCTGCTAAGAACAAAGGAAAAGGGAAGGTTACTGAATGAACGAATTACTATGTTATGTAATAGTTTGATGATATTAAGACAATTATGATATATATTATCTATCATAGGTCGTAATGAATGTTTAAAGGTTACGTACTTGGGAGCTAGACTCTGATAATTATGTAAATTAAGTTGATCTTTTATATTATTGTTATTATTATTAGTATTATTCCGCTCATAGAAATGGTATCGTGAAGAACCGAGTTCGGGTTTCAAGTACCCGAGTTTGGGGTCCTCATAGGTTGGTATCAGAGCTTAGGGGTTAAAAACCTTAGGTGGGCTAGACCTTAGGCTGTAACCTTAGAACAGATGGAAACGTTGAAAATATAAATAACTCATATAGAGTTTAAAAAAAAGATGAATTGACTAAATTCATCGTCAAACTAAATAAAAGATAACTTGTATATAACTCTTATTTGTTGTGTGTATATACTATATGCTAATTAGGATAATTTATGTGTGTAGATGTCAGGTGAAAAAGGATTTGATTACCCTCGGATCGTAAACAAGGAGCCAATATCGAAGCCGATAGCTGAAATAGAGGCTCAGAATGAAAATAATTCAGAAGATGTGGTTATTGTGGAAAACATAATACCAGATCCGGAGATGGTGGAGTTGACAGATAGCGATTCAGACACTAAAGTTGAAGCTGATCAAGCATCAACAGAGGTGCAGAATCTGAAGAACAAGGTTTCTTCTCTGGAAAGGCTGTGGGAGATAGAAAAGCTGTTGAATAGTCAGTTGCGTCAAGTGTTAATAGAAACAATGGAAGAACAAGATAAGCTTAAGATCCAAATTGGTCAGATGGGAGCCACAAGCATCACATCGTGTGCAGCTCCGGACAAGAAGGGGAAAAGAAAGATAGAAGACCATGACTTGGGAAAATCCAATAAGAAGAAATGGAAAAGAATATGTTATCTTTGCGGCTATGAAGTACATACCACTCTGTATTGTCCTGACTACAAAAAAGGATCATGTTTTATCTGTGGAATAGAAGGTCATCAGGCGAAAAGTTGTCCAATGAAAAAGAATAATAAATAAGTAGTATAGGTTCTGTTGTGATGTAGGTGTGTTTAATGTAATATGTGCGCTAAGTATGCCTGTGAAAGGTAATGTTTCCAACATTTGTGTTAAGCCAAGTTTGTAAATCCCGACTTTTGTAGTCACAAAGGGATGAATGATGTTTAAAGCATTATGTGTTTTGCTATGTAAAATATTCGTTAAATGAATATGAATCTAAGTTTGAGAAATAAAACAAGTTTAGAATATTAAACTTATTTGATAAGGTTTAGAATATAAGTTAAATTATGATTTTATTTAATCAGATAATGCCGCCGAGACGTCGAACTCCCAACCAAAGGGCAGAAGAGTCTGTCAACAATGTTGAGGAACAACAACAAGCAGACCCAATGCAGCAATTTGCAAACATGTTAGCTCAGGCTATGTAACAGGGAATACCAGTCGCTGGAAACCAGCCGGACAACCGCTTAGCAAACTTCAAAGACTTTAAGGCTATAGGACCATCGGAATTCAAAGGTACCACTGACCCTGTTGAAGCCCAAACGCGGGTCAAGGAGATTGAGAAGGCATTCATAATAGCTAGGATAGCTGAGGGGCAAAAGACCGCTTTTGCCACCTACATGATGAAGGGTGAGGCAAATTTTTGGTGGGAAGCAAACCAGACGAGGACAGGAGAAGGTTTAGTCACACGGGATAGATTTAAAACTTTATTTTTCAAGAATTATTTTTCCCCTAGTATGCAGGCTAGGATGGAGGTGAAATTTTTAGAGTTGAAGCAAGAGAATATGACGGTGTCTGAATACGCCGCCAAATTCAATGAGTTAGCTAGGTTTGCCCCGCATCAAGTCGATACGGGGCTAGGAAAGCGAGAAGATTTGAGCTGGGATTGAAACCCTGGCTCTACAACAAAGTGGCGGTGTTGTAAATTCCTACATTTGCAGCACTCATGGAGAAAGCGATCATAGCTGAGGAGGGAAGTGAGGCCATGAGCCTTTACAATAAGGAGAGGAAGAATAAGGGTAAGACCGAAGGAGCTGGAAAAGTAGGAGTTAATAGTGGGAGCAGGAGTGGAGATAGCAAGAGGAAGGTGAGTAGTTTTGCAAATGTACAAGTGAAACAGGAAGGTGTTAAGAAATAGATAGTGACATGTAAGAAATGTGGGAAGAATCACTCGGGGGAGTGTTTGATAGGAAAATTTGTTTGCTACAAGTGCGGGCAGGAGGGCCATATCTCTCCCAACTGCCCCAATCCTAGGATGAATAGTGGATGTTTTATATACGGATCGACAGAGCACAGGGTGAAAGATTGTCCGAAGAGGAGGGTGGAGACAGGAAGTGTGAACATGGGCACTGGCAGTGGAACTTTAGCAATCACCGGACCGACTTCGTCAAGCAAGCCAACAAAATCTACTGCGAGGGTCTACAACATGACGATTCAGGATACGGCAGCAGCTGGCACTGGAACTCCAGGTATAATTTGTATGCCTTTTATTTTCTTAAACATGATTTTCCTATATATAGTAAATTATTTTATAAAGAAAGTTTGAGGAGGAATTTGAGATCTTTTAGAAACAAATTTTTCCGTTTAATCAGAAAGACAAGCTTTATGTTAATAGTTAAAGATCAGTTCAATCAAAGTTGATCGAGATCTACTTGCAATGATTGTGTATGTTATGTACCCGTGTATGTATAGGTTTTAAAACGGTGATTCCGGGGACGGAATCTTTATAAGGGAGGGTGAATGTAACAACCCGACATTTTCCATATAAATAAATAAAAAATTTTACGTATAAAATTTTTTTTAAGGATGAGGATTTGTACAAGATATTGTATATATGTATTTATGTGGTAAATAAAAATATATTTATTACATAAATATTTACAAATGAATTTATTTTAGAATTTTTGATAATTATAAAGTATATTCTTATAATAATTAAAATTATGGTAGAGATGTTTTTATTAATTATTTTCCATGAAAATATAAGCATATATTATTTAAATAATATATGAAGTGATTTTTAGAATAATTATAATAATTATTTTATTATATGAATTTTAGTATAAGTTATTAAGTTAATTATTTTACCTTAATTGTTAAGGTTAAATATGAAGAATAAATCAGATATGGAATCCAAACCCTAATTTTGGATTATTGTCAAGGTATGAGAATAATAATATAATATTAATTATATTTTGATTTTTCAGTGCTATGAATATGTACTGTATTTTCGTATTGATAATGGTAGGTCAATTACGGTGTATTATGACCAAACCCTAGTAATAATGCTAAACCCTAATTTGAGATTCAAATTAGAGTGCAAGATTTTTTTTATAGGTGTGTTATATAATTTATGTCGTGTATTAAATGTATTAATTAGGTGAAGCCTAATTAAAATTCTAGCTAATTTCTAGAAAACCCTAATTATAATCTAGAAACCCTAAATAATTTTTGGAAATGAGGAACCCTAATTTGAAATTTAAATTAGAGTTCGAGATTGGTTGTAATTGTGTTAATGTGATTAATTAGCAAGTATTATAATCTCAATTGCTAATTTTGGAAATCCTAAAATTTTAAACCCTAATTTGATAATTAGAAAACCTAATTATAAATTGGTAACCCTAATAATCAAAATCGTAAATCCTAATTGCTATTTTAGCAATGTTAATGATAATTATATGATCTAAATCCTAATGTTACTATATAAGGCAATTAGATAATTAATCATAATTAGGAAACCCTAATTTCAAAACTTTAGAAACTTAAATTTAGTTAATTTTTATTTGATTTTATTTATTTTTGTGCAAACTCTAATTGTTAAATCTTATTATTGTTTTGTGCTAAACCTTAGGGTTAAACCCTAAGGGTTAAACCCTAAGGGTTTGCCAAGTTCTAATTATTCCATTAAAATAATTTATCAAAAGACCATTATGTCCCTTTTGCATTATTAAAGCTATAGAATAGGTTTTGACATTTAGATGAGTTGGTGACCAACTCAAAACCACTCCACGTGCTTAAAATCACAGTAACAAGTCACCTTCATCAGCCATTCATGCACCTTGTTGGTCTATATATAGATTGAAGAGAGAGAGAAAATCATTTTTTGTTCACTTATTTTGTCCAACACCCAAACCTTCTCTCTCAAGCTCCAAACCTCCGAAAATATAAGCTATATTAGTCCCAAATCAAAGCCCCACGTTCACCATAAACAGATCAGCAACACAAAATCAGAAATTTTTCAAAGAAAGGTATAAAACCCTAGCATAAATTATGTCCATCGATTCTGTGTTAGATGTTAATTTTTATTGTTAGAATATGTTGGTTGTAGTCCATTTTGACGATTTGGGTTGCTAAATGTTGGATCCATAACAATTAGAAGCTCGGATTTGTGTTTTTCAAAAATCTAAAAAAACTTGGTTCTGTGGTCTGACAACGAATGTCAGTGGCCACAGATCCTTACTCGTTTATGATTTATGTCGTTTTTAAGTTGATATGTGTAGTCTGACATGTGGTCTGGTATCTGGAACAAGAATCAGTCTGTGATATAGTCCAGATTGCAAGATATTTTAGCTCAAATGGCGTTGACCGGCCATGACCGGGCGTTTCTGGGTAACCCAGAAACAGCCCAGAAATGGCCTGACAACATTTTCAACCGTCTTGATCTGTTTGTTTATTGGAGTTTTGTTGTTTTTGTGTTATCTAAGTTGTAATATGTAGTTTATACTATACTTTTATGCCTTAAAATATCATGTATATAAAACTGGTTGATTGTAGTGGATGGTCAAACTAGGACAGACGAACATGGAAGCTGTTTTCTGGGTAACCCAGAAAACGCTTGACCATGTCGTCTGACATGGTTTGACCAGCCTTTTTATGTTTGATCTGTTGTTGTTTCAGTGATTTAGTGTAATAGAACTCTTCCTTGTCATGTTGGCTACGCACTGCAACCTTTAAATCACTAAATCATTACAAGGATTTCAAGTTGTGGAAGCCCAAAAGTGTTTGCTGGAACTGTTCTTCATTTCTGGGCAACCCAGAAATGAAGAACAGCCTCTGACAACACTTTTGGAGGCTCAGATCTTTTTCGTTTATTGCTTGTTGTTCATGTTTATTGTTGAATAATGTAGTCCTTCACTAGCACTACACGATCGAAACAACAACATGCCCAGAAACTACTTGAGAAGTGTTTAATCAATGGTCAAAGAAGGTCCCTCAAAACTGTCTATGATGTTCTGGGTTTTGGCCAAGAACATGAAGAACACCTATAGCGACGGTTCTGTCGCAATAGGTGGCCTTTAGCGACAGATAGCTTATTATTTTCCGGAAATTAATAAAAAATAGAAAAAATTAGTTTTAAATTATTAAAAATACAAAATAAATTATAAAAAATTATTTTAAATTCCAAAAATTAGTTTTTAATTATTTTAAATATATTTCATAAATATTTAATATTTTTAAAATATTAAAAGTATTTAATTTATTTAATTATAATATTAAATAAATTATTTAAAAATGATCTTAATATTGGAAAAATCATTAAAAATTATATTATGATATAAGAAAATATTTTAAGTTATTTTTAATGACTTTTAATATTTTGTGATAAATTTTATTAATAAATTGATATTAATAGTAATTAATTTATTTACTAAATGAATTAAATAAATTAATTAAAACTGATTTTATTATATTAAAAATCATTTTAAATGAAAATAAAGTGTTTAAAAATATTTTAAGTTATAAAATATAACTTTTAATATTTAAAGGATAATTTCATTAATAATTAAATATTAATGATTATTAAGTTATTACTAATGATATTAAATTTGTTTAATAATTATATTAAATAAATGGTTTTATTAATTTAAAAATCATTTAAAAGGGATATAAATGAATTAAAAATATTTTAAATTATGAATAATGACTTTTAATATTTTGATAAATAGAACATTAATACTTTGATAATAATGGTAATTATTTAGAAATGATTTTAAATGTTTTAAAAATCATTTAAAGGTAATTTTAATACTTTAAAAATATTTTGAGTTATTATAAATAACTTTAATATTTTAGAAATGATTTCATTAATAGTTTAATACTAATTAAATATTAATGATAATAGAATTGATTAGTATTTAAATCATTTTAATGTGATTCCGATGTTTGAAATTTCGTGATAAATTATAATAAATGTTTTAAAATTATATTATGTCATTTAAAAATAATATGTCTGATATTAAGTTACAGAATAGAGTCTTAGACTCGATAATTACCCGATAAAGTTGTCGGTACACCGACATGTTTTAGAAATTGATCTGGACTTAGATAATGTGATTAGATAAGTGATTATTTGTGATTCAATGGTTGTTAAATCTATGTGCCAATGTGATTAGGGTATGTGCTGACTGGAATAAGGAGTGTTATGTGTTATAGTATATTGTTCTAATCGATTGAATGATCTGATTAATGATAGGTCGTGAGATAAGCGATAAATCTAAATTACAAACTGTAAGTAGCGCTTCAGGCAAGTATCTAACCTTTGCATTTTCTTTATGAAATGGACATGAGTAAGAATGTTGCTAAACTATATTATTACTGTACAGATTATTAACCTTATATTATATACGCTCATTGCTTATCAACATGTTAGTATATGGTAATTCAGATATATATATTTTGTTCGTTAATTCCTGTAAATGGTTAAACAAGTGTCCCCACTTGGATAATCATTGTATTTAATCACATGTTGATATACCTTTGTCAATTACCCGTATATATATATATATATATATATATATATATATATATATATATATGTTGAATTATAGATTATTGTTGAAACAAGATAAAACCTTTGATTTGGAACCCAGACAAGTATGAACATCCCTACACGGGAAAATTTTAATGCACCCAAGGTGGAACAGAGTGAACGATCCTATCGTTCTTGTAATGTAGTATTGATCAATGCAGGGCATAACGGGCTGATCACCCCCCGTGCCCGTAAGTTATGTCGGTTTACAGATGAATTTATGTTTAACCTTTTCGAAAATAGAAACAATGTTCATGGCATGTCACCATAACCCCAGTTATAGTTATTATGTAGTTTCAAAGATTTGAAAGAGAGTTGTTATGTTTATCGGTTCAGAATACTTCACAACTATTGACTGGTTGTAGAAGAATAGTACAAAGAAAATATTTAAATCATTTCAGCTTATATATATATATATAATTGCTATTACTTGCTGGGCACTCAAATGCTCATCCTTGCTTAAATTTAAATGTTTTCAGTTAAGTGCAAATGACCAGAGAGCTCTGCTAAGAACAAAGGAAAAGGAAAGGCTGCTGAATGAACGAATTACTATGTTATGTAATAGTTTGATGATATTAAGACAATTATGATATATATTATCTATCATGGGTTGTAATGAATGTTTAAAAGTTACGTACTTGGGAGCTAGACTCTGATAATTATGTAAATTAAGTTGATCTTTTATATTATTGTTATTATTATTAGTATTATTCCGCTCATAGAAATGGTATCGTGAAGAACCGAGTTCGGATTTGAAGTACCCGAGTTTGGGGTCCTCATAGTTTACACATGACCTAGTTCTATTATTTATTTTTTTGTTGGAATAACCTGTCTGTGCGGTCTATCGCATGCTTGGTGAATTCTTTTGTTATTACATTCTTTATTATACTTAGTTGGTTAAAGTTTTGGCTTTTATACTCTATGAAATTAGTGGAATATTCTTTATATTTGCGCTTCATCCAGTATCTTTTTATGAAAATATTTTTCTAAGCATTCATAAATTTTACTCTATAAAGTAGTATCATGTTGACAATTTGGACATTGTTGGTTCCTGGATAAATTAATTCTTGAACTTGTTTTTATTGAATTCTTATATCATTGTCATCATCCTCATGTTTATATTTTGTTGAAAGTTATATGTGGCATGTAGTGCATAGACGGAATTTGTATGATTATAACCAGGGATTATTCGGTGTAATCATAACCGTAATGTTACAAATGATGTGGTAAAAGTCCTTATTGGCCCGTAGTGTATTGATGGACAGTTGTTAGCATGATCATGACCATTGATGAATACATAAATATCCTTGGCCCGTAGTGCATGGATAATTTGTGGTCGTGATACTAATGAATATCCTTGACCGTAGTGCATGGATGATGTAGATTATTTATTAAGCTGAGTCTCAGCAATAAAAGTAATGAAAAACTTTTTAAATCATAAAAGATAGTAGATGCAATTCTCTACTTGACTCTTTTAATGGATAGCTTGTTCCGCTGCAATTAAACTTGATGTTTGTTGTATTTTAACAGTTTAACACTGTTGAAGGCTAACGATAATTTATTCTGTATTATCTTAGTCATAATATTTCTTACTAGGCTAGTTGAGCTCACCCTTTTGCTTTCATTGTTCTCTTCAGGAAATGAGAACGTAGCGGGGACTAGTCGGGGAACAGAATGACGGTTCAGATGATAGCATTAGTAGTCCTCACTATTCTATGAAATAGTGTGAAAATAAATGTATTGAGGACTTATTTTGAGTTTGAATACTATTTAGAAGAAAGTGTTGTATTAAAACTCACAGCTTTTGTTTTGTCGTATTTTACACGATAGTTGAATAATTAAGTTTTATTTGTATTTTGTACCATGTATTTGATGACTCAGAATAGGTGATGTATACCTATTTTGGGGGCGTCACAGTTGGTATCAAAGCTTAGGGATATGATCCCTGGCTAAGATGTGAGACTTGAACTAGGAGGGGAGAGACGGGGAATTCCTTCGCTAGTATGACCTACCTAAGTTTATTTAGTATTTAATTGGTCGGTTAGAGTATATGGATATTATGTTACATGTCAATTAACCTTTGTTTTGTGGCAGTATCTGAAAATGACATTCGAGAATGTTGAGAATAGCAGTGGAGCACAGGAGACCGTTGAGGTTCCACATATCAATAATCAGGATAATATGCATCAGGAAGGCGACAATCCTCATGCAAACAACAACACTAACCAAATGATGAATGATGGAATGTTCAGAGGCTTTATGCAATTCATGCAACATCAGGTGAGAGAGGCTCCTGTCCAAAATGTAGGTGGAAACACTGGAAACTCTCGCACGGTCACCGCTAAGCAGTTCAAGGAGTTGGGACCACCGGAGTTTATTGGAGAGCCAAAACCACTTAAGACGAAAATGTGGATCAAGTAGACCATCAATATATCTGATGTCTTGGGATGCGCCGAGGAGCAAAAGGTTCCCTTTGCCACCTTTATGTTGCGAGGAGAGGCAGATTACTGGTGGGAATCGGTAAAGCATACTTAACCTGCCGCATTGAAGATGTCTTGGGAAAAGTTTCAAGAACTGTTCAATGATAAGTACTTTCCCAAAAGTATTCGTCACATGAAGGAGGTAGAGTTCATCAAGTTGGAGCAGAATAATATGACCGTGTAGCAGTGCGAAGCTAAGTTCGTCGAGTTATCCTGGTTTACATCCCACTTGGTTGATAATAAGGAAAGAATGACGCGGATGTTTTTAAGAGGTTTGAAACCGAAGATACGCCAATATCTTATTTCTCATAAACTGTGTTTGTATTTAGATGTTGTAAATAGGGCTCAGTTATTGGAGCGCGATAACAAGTCAATGCAACATAGAGAAAGAAGTCGGCGGAATGAAAATACCAGTGGTAACAGCCATCGAAGCGGTGACAACAAACGTGGAGGGAATCAACATGCCAGCAATGGTAACCACTTTGGTGGTAATCATGGCCAAGGCAATAAAAGTGGACATTTCAAGAAGAGAAGATTCAACAATGATGGAAAGATGTCAGCACCAACACCCGTTGTTAAGGAAGGAGAACGACCACCTATCATATGCTTCAAATACGGAGGGGAGGGACATATCAGTCCAAACTGCGCGATGCCATCCAAAGCGTGTTATAATTATGGAAAAGGTCACCTAGCCCGATTTTGTCGTGCACCGAAGACAAGTCCAGTTGGAGCGGTGACACAAAATACCGTCCCAGACAAGTCAAAACCAGTAGTTCAAGGGAGAGCGTTTGTTGTGACCTCCCAGAAAGCAAGAAAACCGAACGAGGTCATCACGGGTAAGCTTATCATAAACTTTAGCGAAGTCTATACCTTATTTTATACCAGTTCTACTCATTTTTTTATTTCTCCTACTTGCGCTCAACGATTAAATTTGACTCCAGAGAAATTAAACTTTAACTTATCTGTGAAAACTCCATTGGGAGAAACCTTCATTACATCACATGTTTATAAGTCTTGTTTAGTTCAAATCGGTACCCTCACATTACCTGTCGATCTTATTTCATTGAAAATACTTGCATTTGATGTGATTCTTGGGATTGATTGGTTAACTACTCATCATGCTAAAATTGATTATTTTCGTAAGGTTGCTAGCTTTCATATTCCTAATCAACCTATTATGCGAATTCAAGTGACCAAACCATTAAAATCAATCACGGTCATCTCAAGCCATAAAGCTATTCTTTTATTGAAAAACGGATGTCAAGCTTTCTTAGCTCATGTCACAAATCTAAACAAAAATACGTTAGTTTTGAATGATATTGCTATTGTTAAAAAATTTCCTGATGTATTCCCTTAAGAACTTCCTGGCCTACCCCCAGAGCGTGAAGTTGAATTTTGTATCGACCTTGAACCCGGTACAAAACACATTTCCAAAGCCCCATATCGGATGGCTCTTATTGAACTTCATGAGTTAAAGACCCAATTGCAGGAATTGTTAGACATCGGTTTCATTCGACCTAGTACTTCTCCTTGGGGTGCTCTTGTTCTATTCGTGAAGAAGAAAGATGAAAATATGCGACTTTGTATTGATTATCGGGAGTTAAATCATGTCACCATCAAAAATAAGTACCCGTTGCCTCGCATTGATGACCTGTTTGACCAGTTGCAAGGAGCACAATTCTTTTCAAAGATCGATCTTAGTTCTGGATATCATCAGCTGAAGGTTAGAACTAAGGATATTCCAAAGACTGCCTTCAGAATTCGGTACGGGCATTATGAATTCTTAGTCATGTCTTTTGGATTGACTAATGCTTCTGCTGCCTTCATGGATATGATGAACCGAGTATTCAAGGAATATTTGGATCACTTTGTGGTCGTCTTTATTGATGACATCCTCATATATTCCAAAAGCCGTGAAGATCATGAGCAACACTTGAGGCTGATACTCTAAAAGCTTCGTGAAAATAAGCTTTATGCCAAGTTGAAGAAATATGAGTTCTAGCTTGAAGAAGTGGCATTCCTTGGGCACGTAGTATCAAGTCATAGAATATCTGTTGACCTGGCAAAGATTGAAGCTATTCAAACCTGGGAGCAACCCAAATCAGTGACCGAAGTAAGTAGCTTTCTCAGCTTAGCTGGTTATTATCGGAGATTCGTGGAAGAATTTTCTCGAATCGCTACTCCACTAACTCAGCTGACTCGGAAAGAAACAAAATTCAGTTTGGAGCGAGGAATGTGAGAATAGTTTTCAAGAACTCAAGAGAAGACTCATTTCAGCACCTGTTCTGACCATACCATCTAGCTCAGAGGGATATGTCATCTACAGTGATGCTTCGGGCAAAGGTTAGGATGTGTTCTCATGCAACATGGAAAAGTCATAGCCTATGCCTCTCGACAACTCAAAGAATATGAGAGGAATTATCCTACTCATGATCTAGAGTTGGCAGCAATCGTTTTTGCACTAAAGATTTGGAGACATTACTTGTATGGGGAGAAAGTGGAGATCTTTACAGATCATAAAAGCCTCAAATATTTCTTCACCCAAAAGGAACTTAACATGCGGCAACGACATTGGCTTGAACTGTTGAAAGATTATGATCATACCCTTCAATACCATCCTAAAAAAGCGAACGTGGTAGCTGACGCATTGAGTAGAAGATCATATGCGGGTACGAGTGCGATATTGTCAACGCAAAGGCCCATTTTGTGTAACTTGCAAAGGATGGAGATAGAGTTAAAGACTCTAGGGGCCCATATGATGATGGCGAATATACGAGTAGAACCAACTTTAATTGATAAAGTTAAAGCTGCTCAGCTACAGACCTGGAGCTGATGCGTATGAGGAAGAAAGTGCAAGAAGGTGCTATGTCGGAAGCAAAAATTGATGAGGAGGGAATAATTTGAGTCAACTCCAGACTTTGTGTTCCTAACGACCCTGATTTAAAGTATAACATCATGATGGAGGCGCACAACACACCGTTTGCAATCCATCCTGGGAGTACCAAAATGTATCATGATCTTCGACATACATTTTAGTGGAGAAATATGAAGATAGAGATAGCGATGTTTATCTCAAGGTGTCTAACGTGTCAACGAGTCAAGGCGGAGCATCAAGTACCAAAAGGTCCATTGCAACCACTTGAAATTCTAGAATGGAAGTGGGAGCACATTACCATGGATTTCGTTACCGGTCTTCCCAAGGTTTCTCAAGGCATAGATGCGATTTGGGTCATTGTTGATAGATTGACCAAGTCGGCTCATTTTCTACCTATACAAGAAACTTATACACTTGAACGTATTACTCGTATGTACATAAACGAGATTGTAAGATTACATGGTATGCCACTATCCATAGTTTCTGATCGAGACCCAAGATTCACTTCATGATATTGGGTTAGTTTACAGAAAGCTATGGGCACGGATTTACGGTTTAGTTCGGCATATCATCCTCAAACGGACGGGTAGTCGGAGAGGACTATTCAAACTCTTTAAGATCTATTAAGACTCTGTGTCCTTGATTTCAAGGGAAGTTGGGACAAGTTTTTACCATTGGTAGAGTTTTCCTACAACAACAGGTATCAAGCAAGTATTGGCATGGCTCCATTCGAAGTGTTGTATGGAAGAAAGTGTCGTTCTCCAGTATGCTGGGATGAGGTAGGTGAAGCAACGTTGTTGGGACTAGAGTTGGCACGTATGACTATGGAAAAGATTCAAACGATCTGGCAACGTATAAAAATCTCACAAGATCGACAAAAGAGTTATGTTGATCTTCATCGAAAGGACGTGGAATTCGATATTGGAGATCATGTGTTGTTACGTGTTGCTCTATGGAAAGGAGTTGCGAGATTTAAAAAGAGAGAAAAGTTCAATCCTCGATTCATTGGCCCATTTTTAATCCTCGATCGAGTAGAAATTGTGGCTTATAGACTCGCTTTACCGCTAAGTATGTCTCGTGTTCATAACATTTTTCACATATCTATGTTACGTAAATATGTGAAAGACCCGCACCACATTATTGAGTTAGAACCGGACGAAATAGCAGAAGATTTAACGTATGAAGAGGTTCCTGTTAAAATATTGGATCAGAAGGATCATGTTCTACGCTCCAAGGTTATACCTCAAGTAAAAGTTTTGTGGAGGAACCACGATATTGAGGAAATGACCTGGGAGTTAAAATCTGAAATGAAATCAAGGTATCCTTACCTCTTCGACATATCAGGTACGTACCCTAATTTCGAGGGCGAAATTTCATAAGAAGGGGAGGTTGTAAGACCCCAATTTTTTTTAATTTTAATAAGGATGAGTTTTCTATAAATATCATTTTTAAGTATTATGGAATGAATTTGATATAATGTTATAATTTGCAAAGTATGCAAGTTGTTGTATAATATTCGATTAGTCGGGGAATATTCATTTTAACAGGGAATATTCGTACGACGACGCAATTATTGGTGGACCCCACAACGGAATTATTGTCGGATTGAGAAAACGACAAAAATACTTTATGAAAATAGCGGCGGAGGTTTTACCGTTAATTGTTGAAACACCCGGTGTTAAAAGTTCAGTAATACGCGTGGTGACATAGTAGCACACGGTATTGATTATTGATACTTACTTAAGAAGTCACTCAATTTTGTTCAATTATTGTTAAAGTAATTGCTGCATAGTATCTCACGTTATTTGATTCAATTATTATCAATATTTTATAATCAATAATTGAGACGACAAAGTTATTAATATTATTATTTGCAATATTAACGATGTTTAGAAGTTCTGTCAAGGAGAGGTTTTGTCACCTAATTGTGCGCCAATAGAGAGAAATCCTTATTGGAAAACCCCCTCATTCCTCAGAACGACCTGGTCGATTAATATTGTGAATTATAATAATGATGATAAATGTTGTTAATTATGTTGAGGTGTCTTTTTGTGAAGTCACGGAGGTTTATATATATATATATATATATATATATATATATATATATATATATATATATATATATATATATATATATATATATATTGTTTTATTAGTAATATTAATGTAATAAAACAGAAAAGTTTTTTATATAAAACAGAATACTTTTATAAAGTTATTTGTTTTATTAGACTATAAATAGAATATATTATAATTCTATTATGCATAGTATTTTGCATAGTAAAATCTTTTTATGTAAAACAGAATATTTTTATAAAGTTATTTGTTTTATTAGATTTTAAATAGAATATATTATATTTTATTATGCATAGTATTTGTATAGTGCCTGCATAGTGTTTGTATAGTAAAATCTTTTTATATAAAATAGAATAATTTTATAAAGTTTTATTTTATTTGATTATAAGTAGAATATATTATATTTTATTGCATAGTGCATCATAGTATCCTTTCTATTTTCCTATAAATAGGATGCTAAGTTAGAATTGAAAACCACACCAGAAGTTCAGAGAATTCTTCTATAATCTAAAGCGTATTTCTTTAGAGTTTTAAGAAGCTTTGAGCGTAGTGTAAGTTTTCTTCAAGAATATCCTCGCCCTACCAGTCGAAGTATTCTTCTTTTACGGTAAGGGGTATTATTTCTTTCGTATTCATGAAGAGAACTTATGTTATTCTATTCCTTACTATTCTATTGGAATAACCTGTTCATGCGAAGTACCGCATATATGGTGAAATTTATCTAATATTCCGTTCTTTATTATTCTGTCGGAATATCCTGTCTGTGCGTTTACGCTGGACATGGTTTCATTATTTATTATTCTGTCGGAATATCTTGTCTGTGCGTTTACGCCGGGCCTGGTTCTATTATTTATTATTCTATCAGAATATCTTGTCTGTGCGTTTACGCTGGACCTGATTCCATTATTTATTATTCTGTCAGAATATCCTGTCGGTGCGTTTACGCATGACCTGGTTCCATTATTTATTTTTCTATTGGAATAACCTGTATGTGCGGTCTATCGCATGCTTGGTGAATTTTTTTGCTATTCCATTCTTTATTATACTCAGTTGATTAAAGTTTTGGCTTTTATACTCCATGAAATTAGTGGAATATTTTTGATATTTGCGCTTCATCCAGTATCTTTTTATGAAAATATTCTTCTGAGTATTCTTAAATTTTACTCTACAAAGCAGTATCATGTTGACAATTTGGACGTTGTTAGTTCCTGGATAAATTAATTCTTGAACTTGTTTTTATTGAATTCTTATATCATTGTCATCATCCTCATGTTTATATTTTGTTGAAAGTCATCTGTGACATGTAGTCCATAAATGGACTTGGTATGATTATAACCAGGGATTATTCGGTGTAATCATGACCGTAATGTTACAAATGATGTGGTAAAAGTCCTCATTGGCCCGTAGTGCATTGATGGACAGTTGTTGGCATGATCATGACCATTGATAATTTGTAGTGCAGGGATGATGTAGATTATTTATTAAGCTGAGTCTCAGCGATAAAAGTAATGATAAACTTTTTAAATCATAAAAGATAGTAGATGTTATTCTCTACTTCACTCTTTTAATGGATAGCTTGTTCCACTGCAGTTAAACTTGATGTTTGTTATATTTTATCAGTTTAACATTGTTGAAGGCTAACGATAATTTATTATGCATTATCTTAGTCATAATATTTCTTAATGGGCTAGTTGAGCTCATCCTTTTACTTTCATTGTTCTCTTCAGGAAATAAGAACGTAGCGGGGACTAGCCGGGGAACGAAATAACGGTTCAGATGATAGCATTAGTAGTCCTCACTATTCTATGAAATAGTGTGAAAATAAATGTAATGATGACTTATTTTGAGTTTGAATACTGTTTAGAAGAAAGTGTTGTATTAAAACTCACAGCTTATGTTTTGTCGTATTTTACACAACAGTTGTATAATTAAGTTTTATTTATATTTTATACCATGTTTTTGACGACTCAGAATAGGTGATGTATACCTATTTTGGGGGCGTCACATTTTGCATTCAGTTTAATGAAATAAAAAAAATACTTTGAAAAATTGAAAATTTAGTAGTCAGTTTACTATGTTTATATAGCATTTAGTACATCTTGCATGAGTCCAGCTGTTTGATATTTACAGTTTGTTTTGTCAACTGATGAGATTGGAATTGGGTAGACAAGTATAGTACTGACTATTAGAGCTTTGATGTGATATCTTGTTCTGAATTGCGCCTTTTTATATTTGAAACTGGTATAATAAGGATAGCACAGTAAAAATAACTTGTTGATTTATTGAGTTTAAATTGATACATAATGGGATTCTAAAGGATAATGCTAGTTTGAATGAAAGAATGACAAGAATAAGTAGTGATGGCTAAAGTTAGACAAGAACCTATGTTTGGGGGAATATTTGGGATATAAAAGCTATAAAAAAAGATAAAATTATGAGTAAACACCGTGGCGTGCTTGTCTAGTTTTGTGGCATTTGTTACTTTAGTAAGTAAGCCCGAGGAGATTGTCTTTACACCTAGCGCCCTAAGGTCTTAATGGTCTGGGAGTCATTGGTCGAAAGCTCATTAAGGTAGCATTGAAAAGCCTAAGGGAATAAAACATTGCATAGCTATGTGTATATAAAAAAAAGAAAAAAAATGAATAAAATGGGAAATAAGAGTAAAAAGCCCCCGTAGATGAAAAATAAAGCATAAGTATCCCATGTTGACCCTCGATATTGGTAATTGTTTGATTTTAGTTGGATCTAGCTTATTTTTGGATTTCTTGAGTTTACACTGTATAATGCCTTCGAAGGGACTTGTTATGTGTTAAATTTAATTTTATATCAGTTAACATTGTTGTGGAGCACACATGCACTATATTAGTGATAACAGTCTAAGATTTGATGATTGATTGGGAAGTTAATGATTTGTTTTGATATGATGTATTATCATGTTTACTTGATTTCTCTAAGGTCGGTTGAATAGACTTGTTTCTGTCATTACTGCTGGATTCGTAGGCATGTAGATTAGTTGCATTGCTTAGCATTGTTGTTTTGTGTTTTTACTTGAGGGCAAGCAAAGGTTTAAGTTTGGGGGTATTTGATAAGTAGGTTTTATACCTACTTATCCGGTATCTGTTACTTGAATTAGTTGCTCAAACTCACGTTTCTTAGTTACTTTTCATGCATTTTGTGTTCATTTTGTATATTATATGCTTAGGTATAAAAATGCAAGAAAAAGGCGACTATTGGCATGAAGAAGCAAGGGAAAGCAATTTGGACATCTTTTGGACTAAAATACGCAAGCAAATGCAAGAAGGGAAGATTAGAGGACTTTTAACACCAAGTTGGATGTATATTCTTGGCTTGGAACTTGGATTTTATTGTAGATCGACTTCTTAGCTTTCCGAAACATCTTGAATCGTCCCAATCAGAGTTCAGACGCAAGAGTTATGGCCTTTTCATCAACAAAGATCAAAGCTAAGAGTTGTCATGCTTGCCATTTACATAACATCTACTTCAAGCCCTATTTCCACCTTGATCCAATTTGAATCTATCAATTCTAAAAGAATAAAAGTTGTAGATCTCATCAATATCTTCGATTTGATAGGTGGCGGGCCTCGTAACGCTTCCCGGACCAAAAGTTATGGCCGTTTTACCAGAGAACACTATAGCAGAAAAAGGATGCCCGCCGGAGTGGGGTTTTACTATATACAAAACCCCTGCCGGGGCGGGGGTACAAGCTGTAAAATAGTGCTATAGCCAGCCGGGGCGGGCTTTTTGTGAAGGAAACCCCTGCCGGGGTGGGGGTACGGGCCAGAGCATGTTTTTGATGCGTTTTGGGTCGAATTTTTATACCTTTTTGACTCCAAATTGGATTGGGTTTGTTCCTAAGATAAAAATTGGACGTGTAACCTACAAATTCATGATGGGAGGCATAAAAGAAGGGGAATTCCATTAGATTAGATTAAAGTATATTAGGACCAAAACTCTAGTTCTTATGAGATTTGGAGATTGAAGCAACTTGGAGAGCATTGAAGATTCAAAGTAGGAGCATGGAGAGAGCATCAAATCTACAGACAATAGATTCTATCTTCTCATCTACTTCTATCTTTATCTTTTAATGTGTATTCAACTATGGATTCCTGGTTTTAATTCAATAATCATGAACTAATTCTTTGTTTGAGATTACAATGAATCTTATTGTGTAGTTTATTTTAATATACTTCGTTATCAATTATTATGTTCTATTGTGAGGATTGTCCATTGTGATTTGGACTTAATTGTTTCATTGATTGGCCATCAATTATCGTGATAATCTATATGAACTCGAGAGATGGAGTTTAGATTTAGATCTGATCATGATAGCTTTTGTTTGTGATTTCTGCATAAATGGAATTCATGATTCGTGTTTAGGATAGAGATATGCCATTACGCCATATATAATCTTATAGAGAACTTGTGCTTTAAATCCTTTCTAATTGTAATTCACATAGAGATATAGTGGATTAGTTAATTAGGGTGTCTTGCTTAATTCTATCATCTGTGGATTTAAGTGAGTATGGGTATTATGCATCGAGAGGTGATTTTATCTGCTTTAGTGTTCTTGATTAACAATTCATGATAGAAAATAATTGACGATAAGTGTGTTAACTTAAATTAAGCAATAAGTGAAGTTGTAATCTTAAATCTCCGTAATCTGATTTTTAATTAGTGGTAATTAGAATTAGTGTAATTAAATAATTTAATTTATATAATTTGAAATTCATTCGTTTAAATAAGATTGAGTTGGTTACGGGTATGTACTTGGTGATTTTTATTTAACCATTCCTCGTGGGAACGATACTCTACTTTCACTTTATTACTTGTTGACCACGTATACTTGTGTGTTGTGTGTAACTAAATTTTACCCAACAACTTTCCTTAAAAACTTTTAGTTAAGGCAGATCGTGGTGAACCCTCAAGCAAGGACAATGGTAAAGAGAAGGCTTCGGAATAGCTTGCTTCTTAGTACTAGGAATCTATTAATATTATGTTGTATGTAGACTTATTTATTATGATGTAATAAGTTATTTTTAGATTAAGATGTTGTAGTAACGATTCGAGACCTTGGGGCGAGAATAATTATGTTATGACATTAGAAATTATTCTATTTTTCGTTGTGTGAGATTTTGATTTATTATTAGAGAAAGAACATGACGAACCAAAGTCAAGATATGAGTGTCTAAATTTGGGGGCGTCACAAAGGTGATATGTTGAAACCACAATGCCGAGGAAGCTACGTGGGAACTTGTTGCCTAATTTCTTAATAGCATTTAACACGCAAGTATACGCGTTCAATTTTAATATTCAGCAAGCAAGGATATCGTTCCCACGAGGAAATAGACTAATATTTATCAATTACTAATTTCAATTCAATTAATCCTATTTTAAACTACGAAATATTGTTTGTGATTTGAAAATTAAACTTAACCAAACTAATAATTAAAATCAGAATTTCACAAGAGTAAATGCAGATTTAACAGGTTAAGATTACAACTTCCCTTGGTAATTCATTTAAACCAATTTACTTCCCAGTTAAATCAATTAATTAATATGAATCATTATCCAAGAATGTTTTATAGTGCTCGCGCACTTCTTCCAAAGACACATGAACAAATCCTCCCAAATCTGATCCTTAAGACACAGAATTACAAGGAACGCCCTATTTAATTAATTCACTATATTCCTATGTGAATCAAGTTAATTAGGGTTTTAGCACAAATTCTTCCAATGGATACAAAAGACACATAGGTATCTTCCTATCCTACATGCTAATCATATTAACCTTATTCAGATTATATGAACATGTGTTATTATATCCCGATCTCAATCTATACTCCATCTTCCAATTGTATATAGATTGTCACAGTAATTGTTGGCCAAACAATTAATCAATAAGCAAAAGATATAATAAACAATTCAATAAAAACCATTTTTCATTCAATGGATAGATTAATTTAAACTACATACCAAGTTCTGTTGCAATCTTAATTAAAGTTTAGTTCATGATAATAAAGAAAAACATCAACCAGATTAATAATCCAAATATCTCAGGTAATTACAAAAGATAAAACTAGAGAAGAGAAGAAGAAACTTTGAATTTGCTCTAATACTCTCTCTTTAATCTTCAGCCCTTGTAATCCTCCTTCATGTTTTCCTTCGTTGTTATCTCTGCAATTGTCTTGATAAATTGAGTGATAATTAAGTTTAATAATATCGGATTCATAGGTATAAAACCTACTTATCAAATACCCCCAAACTTAACCAATTGCTTGTCCCCAAGCAATGCAAATAAAAATGCATCCTAATTATATGCCTACAATCCAGCCATCAGTCAGTCTGAAATCAAACAAATAAGCCTCCGAGGTATCAACAATAGATTCAAACAATACATCTAAACAAGGTAATTCAATAACTCATACTAATTCATAAATCAAAGCCTGTTATTACTGAAACAGGGTGTGTGTGCTTAACAACCTTTAAAATCAACTACATTTTAAATACATTGCATAATATGCTTCTTAGAGGAAAAGACATAGTTTTAATTTAAGAAACTCTGTTCACAAGTTAAGTTCCAGCTAAAACTACACAATCAACAAATTCAGAGTCAGTACGAGATTTATTCCTTCTTTTATTTGCTCACGAGGGCATTTATGCTATTTCTCGTGTTTACACTTGACCGTGCAATGTCTAGTTCTCTTAGGCTTTTCAGTGATACCCATTAATGAGCTTTAGACCAACAACTTTCAAACTAGATGGCTTTAGGGTGCTAGGTGTAGAGACACCCCTAAGAGCTTACTTACTCAAGTATAAAAGGCCACAGAACTAAACTAGCCAAAGTGTTTATTCGTATAAAAAAAATTCTTTTTCTGGATTTTTTTCCTTCTTTTTTTTTCTTTTTTTGCTTCTAGAATTCCCATATTTTCCCCAAAACTTGAGTTTTTGCGTCATCCTAGCCTTTACTACAATTTTATCGATTTTTCTTCATTAAAACCAAGATTTCTCCTAAGAAGACAATTATGCTATCATTTAAAACTAAGTTGATCAATATAGTCAACCTAACGTGCTATCTGGTTACATCAGTTTCAAACAGGATAAGATTTACATTATGATATTACACTACATCCATGTCTCAGTTGTAATACTATTCAAATATACATGTGATCCCAATCTCATCATTGGCTAAGTCAAACTTACACTAACTAACATGGTCGGATTAATGCAATATGAACTAACTAAATGCAAGATTTATTTTATTTTTTTTTAGAAATTAGAATAACAACTACATGAAAAACTACAAGATGAATAAGTTATATTAAACGAATGCAAATACTATATGAATGCAACTAAATGACTACAATGCAACTGGAAGAATGCACACCCAAACATAACATATGCAATGTCCTCATTGTATATAAAAAAACATAAGAAACTAGGTACTGAGGACTTCACTGAAAGATTAAAGTTTTACTCTTCATCAGCATCATCTACTTCATCTGTATTAGCATCATCCTTAGGAGCTAAGTCAGTCGGGGGGTACACGGACAAGGATAGAGGTGGTGGGAACTGGTATGGAGCGCCAATCACTTGCAGGCTTAGACCCCTATGTGAACCTCCCCTAAACTTGGTTTAGAGCAAATCTTAAAGCTTGAACTTTGCTTTAAATTGTTGCAGTTGGAATCCATGTAGGAGATAAAGAAGTTAACTTTAGGTTACTTTTTTCTTGATTGTGGTTTGGAGAAGATGAATTAGATTTTGATTGGGAGAGTCCAAGAGTTGGTGTTATTTGGTGCAAGGGCTTGGAAGGAGTTGCGTTTGAATTAGGAGTGATAGGAATTAGGTTTGAATTGGAATTGCCTTACTTAGGGTTTTATTTTTTTTCAAGTGCACAGGTATAGTGCCTAGGCGCTTGAAATTGTGAAGGTTGGAGTGCCTAGGCTCTTGGGAACAGAATCTGATGGTGTTGGTGAGTGTCTAGGCGATTGAAAAGAGCTTGAAGTGGGCGCCTAGGCACTTGGGTATGTCTGGGCATTCTGCAGTTGGGCGCCTAGGCGCTTGGAATAGGCTTGTTTTTGGCGCCTAGGCGCTTGGACCAGCCTTAGCCAAAATTTCTGCTATTTTATGCTTCTAACCTGCAAGCCATGAACCCAATTCTCAGTTATCATTTGCAAGGAGATTACAACTGAACATACAACCCTAAACTAAGATAAAATATATAGCTAAATGAACAAAAATACTAAAATAAAATTAATGAACTAAAATTTAAAGAGATCAAATGTAAGTCTAGGTTGCCTCCCAGTGAGCGCTTAGTTTAACGTCCTCAGTCCGACTGCTTCAACTTTCTTTATCCAATTCCCCTTCAAAAATTGAGGAACCCTCCATCGATTAGTAATAGCGTAACTTCCGAGAGTTTCCCATTAGTAAGGGTTATTAATTCAAATTCACCTAGCTCGTTCTTTATAGGTATATTCTCTTTTACAACCTTCAAATAATTAGGCATTTTTCGAGTTGTATCTGTGAACGAATTTTTACGTTGAAGATTTTCCAGAACAACTGGTTCTTCATCTCTCATCCCATTCTCTTCACACCATGGTACCAATTTTAAGCTAGCTTCCATATCATATATAGCTTTATCAAAAAAATGACTACCAATTGGGCACGAGATTGCAAATCTAGTCGGATCCTTAAACATTGGTGGAGAAGATATATGGGGCACTATCAAAATCGGTTCATCTATGTCAAAACTCAAGGCTAGATCTTTGGCAACCTTCTTTTCCTGCTCCCCACTTGTCTCGTCCCTTTCCACATCTTTTTCTTTTGGCACATCCAATTCCAGATTTAGCTTGGGCAATCCATCAGTCTCGGGAACCATGTTGCTTAACACTTCACCTTGAGGGTGATTGATGATGGCGTTGAGAAGTTGTCCCATCCGGTTCTCAAGATTTTGAATCGACATCTCCTGACTATTCGTCTGCTCATCAATCAAAATCATGAACTTGGACATAAGTCCCTCCAAGTTTAAAATCCTTTCTTCTTCATGATTAGGAGCTTGAACTTGTAATTCAGAAGCGTATGATCGCTCCATGAAAAGTTTAGTGGATTCCCCCACTCATGATGATAATTATTGGAATATTCATAATTGTTGGGGTAATCGTCGATGTTGCCACTATATTTTAACAACTCGAAACTGATGGCGCATTGATGACTCGGATGGTTTCCACCACATTACTCACATATCACCGCTACACTTTGAATAAGTTGTGCTGATAAAGCGTCAATCTTCCTCGAAAGTGGTCCTCAATGCAAATTGGGGCGCTACAGCGCCAGTTAGCAGTTTGGACCAAAAAGTTGATTTTTATTATATAATTGTATAATTATTAATATAGTGTAATGTTATGACTATAAAAATGAGATTTGTCATATTGTGGTGTTATAGTACCAAATATGAAAAATATTATTATTAATTAACGAATTATGTGATAATTGAAGAGTTGTATTATTGCATTAAAAGTGTGGTTTAACCATGTGGTTAAACCTAAGACTACAAGTTGTATATGAAATAGATACTTAATTATGTACTGAGATCATGTAGTAACCAATTATGTCATGATGACACGTGTAAAGGATATTGAGAATCAAGTTATATTGTTTAGCTTACACGCAAGGCAATTTTCCAAACCTTAATCTCTATTTGAGCTTTTCCTACCTTACTTATTTTACACAAGTTCTTGAATTCTATTGAGCAAAGTTCTTAATTTTATTTCCTTACTTGGAAAATGTTACCTTAGCTTATCATTTTTGTTCAAGCAAGGTTTATTACATCATTTCAATGCTTTGAAATTTATTCTTAAAGCATGACTTTGATGTATTATACTATTCATTTATGGTTCATAACTACACTATAACATGTTGTTGTTGAACCCTCGCATTGTCATTAGACTTTTGATTCAATTAATCCTTAGTTGATGTACGTTAAACTCTAAATTACACTTGAAAATTATCCAAACCATACTTCCTTTGGTGCGGACTCGTATGTTAAAACTGAGATGAAAAACCCTATTATAGGGGATTATTACGCGAAAAAATTTAGATGTTTGTACACAATACATGGTACGAATGGTTGATCCCCCTAAGTACGAGAAGAAGGTCCGTATAGTCTAACGACTTTTAAAGATTTAAGTAGATATACTTATAATATAGGACATAGTTCATGGTATTGTAACCCTCAGATGATATTCCATATCAAAAACCAATACTATAAAATGTTATTCAGTTCAGTCAAGCTAATTCATTGCCAGTTATTATGTTTCCTTTAAGTGAGCATTTGTTTTTCTCACTCTTGCATATATATAAACATTACAGCTAAAGTTGAGAAGGTTGATGAACCAACCACTAACAAAAGGAAAGGAAAGATGAACAAGTGTTAAAGACTTGTAAATCTATTAACATTTATGTTTTTAGACTTAGTTTAATTATGTGATGTAATTATTTAATTTTCCACATTTGATGAATATTTTAAGGTTAGACAACCTGGGATTTATCGAATTTAATTATGTAACCCTTTAAAGGGAAGATTTATTGTTTAAATTTTTATTATATTTGGGTAGTTAAAAATGAATGTTTGGACAGTGAACACCAAATCACGTGGGAATGAAGTACCCAGATTTGGGGGTGTCACAAGAGATGTGTCATACCATTCCGAAAATCTCTTTCCGAGAGCTATGCAATTACATCAGGCTTGACCATTTCTGAACAGGGAAGATGGGTCCATGACAAGAATAACATCTTCAAGTATCTTGTAACGAACGAGCATTTTGTGTTTAATTTTAAATATTTATTAAAGTAAATAAATATTTGAGTCGATTTATTTATTGAGTTAAATAAATATTCGATGAAATTGTTGTGCAATAATTTAGTTAAGTGTGTTATATTAATTAAATTAATGTATGATAATTTTATGGTTTGAAGATTTAATTTAATGAAATAATTAAATTAAATGAATTTTTTTAATAATTATAATGTTGTGTAATAGTGTTATTTTATTTTATTTGATTAATGGAATTAAAGGACGATTAATTTAGAAGGTTAATATTTATTAAATAAATATTAAAAATTATGTTGGCTAAATAAATATTATGTGTTAAAAATTATGATTTAAATTTAATAAGTGTGACATTTGTATACTATATAATAAGGAAAACATGAAAATAATTTAGGAAGAGTTTGAGTTGGTTTGCCAAGCATGGTCTTGTGACCTTTGATTTATTAAGCTAACAAAACCTTTTATCTGTATAACTGATACGTTAAGCGTATTATGTTATCCATTTGATTTTATGTACTATTACTCCTAAACCTTAGAAGAGAGAACTCAGAGTTGGAAGGAAGAAGAATAGAGAGAAGAGACAATTCTCTATAACTTGTCAAGAGAAGGAAGTAGAAATCAAAACTTCTCTACTCATTTTAGCTAGGTTTAATCAAGAATCAAGGGTAAGCAATTTCTTTCTAAAGTTCTAGTTTCTATTTCTTTACAAATTAGTTCTTTATAAATGCGATTTTGGTGGATGAATAATTAAAATTGGTTATATGTGGGTATATGAGTATGTATAATCTGCTTTTATATGATTGGTATGTGGTTTAGAGTAATCAAATCCATGAATAATCTGTTTAAGAAGAAGAAATTAGTTCTTGGTTGAATATATACTAAAAGGCTGGTTTTAGAGGTAAAATTGATGCTCGAATCATGATATAATCTGTATATTGATTGTTGATTATGTAAATACATGAAGAAACGAAAAGAATGCATGTTGTATAAACTGATTTGGTTGACAAATGAATTCATGATGATTGATTTCGCTAAGGATGTTTAAAAATGGAGTTTTAGCAAGAGAATTAAAGGGTTTAAATTTGGTTGTTTTAGATGTTTATGTTGTTAGAAATGTAATATGCATGCTTGGTGATGTTGTTACTAAGTTTATAGTTTCTAAAAGTGTTAAATTTCTTTTAGATTGAAGGGAATTAGGAGTTTTGGTTGAACCGTGAAGTAGGAAAGCAGTCTGCAATGTTCCTATCTGCGTACCGGTGCAACTGCACTGGTATCAAAGGCAGGAACGACACAGCTGCACCTGCTGAGTTCCTGAGACTAAGCACCAGCACAGCTGCGCAGGTGCCAAGGCTTGGGGCAGCGCAGCTGCGCCCTCCCCTGAGCAGAAACAGTTTATTTTTTTATGTTTCAGTCCATGATGTGTTGGTCTAACCTAGTCTAATGTTCATGACAACGTGTTAAACATGTAATAAGGTTTTATAACAGATTATAAGTATGTGTATGATGATTTCAAATTGTAAAGTTAATAAGTTGTGAAAAACTTTAACTTATTATTTGTTTAAGTCTTGAGATGTGGTTTAAGTGTTGTGTTCCATACTAGACTTGTGATTTCAGATTGGTGAATGGTGTTAATTGTGACGCCCCAAAATAGGTATACATCACCCATTCTGAGTCGCCAAATACATGGTACAAAATACAAATACAAACTTAATTATACAACATGACCTGAGAGTTTTTACACGCATGTTGTCTTATAGACAATATCCAAACTCAAATGGAGACCCCATTACATTTATTATCACACTATTTCATAGAATAGTGAGGACTACTACAACAACCAACTCGGACCATCACTCCATTCCCCGACTAGTCCCGGCTACGTTCTCATTTCCTGAAAAAAACAATGAAAGCAAAGGGTGAGCTCAACTAGCCCAGTAAGAAATATTATGACTAAGATAATGTAGAATAAATTATCGTTAGCCTTCAATAGTGTTAAACTGATAAAATACAATAAACATTAAGTTTAACTGCAGCGAAACAAGCAATCCATTAGAAGAGTCAAGTAGAACATGATATCTACTATCTTCTACGATTTAAAAAGTTTATCATCAATTTTATCGTCGAGACTCAGCTTAATAAATAATCCACATCACTGAATTATTCATGCACTATAGGCCAATGATATTCATTAGTATCACGTCCATGAATTTTCCATGTACTACGGGCCAAGGATATTCGTGTAATCACCAATGGTCATGATCATGCTAACAACTGTCCATCAATGCACTACGGGCCAATGATGACATTTACCACATCATTTATAACATTACAGGTCATGATTATACCGAATTATCCCTAGTCATAATCATACCAATCAACAGTCCAACTATGCACTACGGGCCAAAGATGACCTTTATCATAATATAAGCATGAAGATGATGACAATGATATAGAAATTTAATTAAATGAAAGCAAAGGATAAATTTTAAAGATTTATAATTTAATTTATTCAGAATTTAATAATGTCCAAATTGTCAACATGATACTGCATTGTGGAGTAAAATTTAAGAATAATATTATATCAAAAATATTTTGGACCGAAAAGAAATTAATTTTTATCATGAATAGTATCCTGGGTGAATAGTACCTGAGTGAATAGTACCCCGTGAATAGTAATTCAGGAATAGTATCCTGTGAATAGTACTTCAGCATGAAAAGATTAAAAATTATCAAGAATACTCAGAATAATATTTCCATGAAAAGATACTGGATGTAGCGCAAATTTCAGGGATATTCTACTAATTTTAAGGAGTATATAAGCCATACTTTAACAAAATAAGTGTAGAATTCAGAATCTGAAACGAAACAATATTACTTACATACTACAGAGTATAGAAGAAAATATTTTTTCATATGAAAATTGAACTGAAATAATATCCCTTACCTTAAAAAGAGAGTACTTTTGACTGGTAGGGCGGGGATATTCTTGAAGAAAACATATACAGTTTTCAACGCTCAAAGGTTCCTTAAACTCTAAAGAAATACGGTCAATATTATAGAAGAAGAATTTTTTGATTCTGGTGTGATTTTCAATTTTAAACTAAACATCCTATTTATAGAAGAATGGAATGATACTATGCAGTCACTATCTATGCAGACACTATACAAATACTATTCATAATAAAATATAATATATTTTATTTTTCATAAAAAACAAACTTATTATAATATATATATATATATATATATATATATATATATATATATATATATATACATAAAGTTTTATACACTCTCCCGACCATTCCATTTCCCCTCCCCCCCACCAAAAGTCATCATCAACTGTGGGCCCCACCTATATATATATACTGAATAACTTTGTACTGATTATTTTGAAAAATGGGTAAATGGGGGGTCCAAATAATAAGCAAAATTTATAACAAATACTTCATAAAAAATCTCTTCCATATTTTTAACAACATTTATTCATCATTAATATAACTCGCAATATTAACAAATAGATCGTTCCTATGAAAGAGGGGGCTTTTCGATAAGGATTTCTCCCTATTGACGCGCAATTAGGTGACCAAACCCTTTTTCTCAACAGAACTTTCTAGACATTATTAATTATGTAAATAATAATATGAATAACTTGTTATCTCAATTATTGATTTAATAATATATAAAATATTGACAATAATTGAATCAAATAACGTGAGACACTATGCAGCAATTACTGTAGTAATAATTAAGTATAACTGAGTGACTTCTCACGTAAGCATCAATAATCAATACTGTATGCTACTATGCAACCACGCGTATTACTGTACTTTTATCACCGGGTATTTTAATAGTTAACGGTAAAACCTTCGCTGTTATTTTTATAAAAAGATATTTTTGTTGTTTTCTAACTCCGACAATAATTCTGTTGTGGGGTGTAAAATCCCCAGATCCCAGTTCCGAATCACCGCGGATCTGGTACACTATTTCTATAACTATTTGCGGAAGATATAAACATAAATTATTTATACATTAAACGTTACACATTAATCCCCAAGGCCGAGTAACCTTAACTTATATACAATTCAAAACTTATTTAACTTACAATGTCATTAATATACACTACAGTTACAAACTTTATCTGGACATATAATCCAAAGCTGAACTTGACTTGGTCTTTTCCTGTATTCGACGTATTTATCTTAATCTGCAATATTTAATCATGATATAGCAAGGGTGAGCAATAAGTTTTCTCAGCAAGTATAAGTTTATTTGAGGATATATTATGATTGAAAGAATTTGAATAATAGCTGGCTAACATTTCATAATATCTTTGTGAACTAGCATGAACAAATTTTCATAACTGAATGACCAAATCAATAGGAATTGAATGGTCAAGAAAGAACATGAACAATTATAACTGGACTAGATGGTAATGAAGGTGATCAGCATTTCATACCTGACGAACATATACATTATTTGCACAGAAAGCTATTAAACAATTAATAGACATGGTAATCAGCAATGATTAACCATAAGCATATTCGAATGAAACAACTCGAGGTCGAGTTTAAGAAAATATGCACAATAATTAGAAGTTCAAGGTTAGAAACTTGCCTGTATCACACTGCTACACAGTTTATATCGCTTTATCCGAAGACTAAATATTAATAATATAGATCTCCAATATTAGAATAATATCATCCCATTATAATAATGTTATATATATATATATATATATATATATATATATATATAATAAGTAACTTAGACACATAAACACGTAATCCTATCAGTCCATAAACTAACTAAGACTCGGTATCAAGTCAAACTATTTTAGCCTGAGTTGAACTCGACACAATTCTAACATCCCGACGGTCTAGTCGGAAAATTCTCGAGCCTAATTTCACTAAGACTCGGTCTAAACTCTTCATAAATAACTTAGATAATTCTATTATCAGTTAAAATATTTTTCATAAGCTCGTAATAATTTTTAAATAATTATTACCATTTATCTTGATTTTTTAATCATTAATATCGTATTTATATAATATAAATACCACCTTATTCTCTTATAATTAATATTTATTTATTATTAAATATTAATGAAAATCATAACATAATATTATAATATATTTATAATATTTCAAAGTATTTTTAATACCTTAATTTTCCATTTAAATGATTTTTAAACATTTAAATCCATTATCCAGTAATTGACATTAATATTAAAAAATTAATATTTTCATGACAAAATATCAAAAGTTATATTTTATAACTTAAAAGTATTTTCTAACCCTTAAATCATTTTTATATGATTTTTAAATCATTAATTTTAATTTTTAATAATTTATTTAATATATTTATTAAATAAATCAAATACCATTAATATTAATTTATTAATGAAATTCATCACAAAAATATCAAAAGTTATTAAAAATAACTTAAAATATTTTCTAACATCATAATATAATTTTTTTAAAATTTTTCAAGTATTAAAATCATTTTTAAGTAATTTATTTCATATTATGATTAAATAAATTAATTACCATTAATATTCCAAAAATAATAAATATTTATGAAATATTCTCAAAATTATTTAAAACCTATTTTTAAGCTTTAAAATATTTTTTAGGAATTTATTTTATATTTTTAATAATTAAAAACTATTTTTTTGTATTTATTTAATAAAAATAATTAGTTTCAAAAAAATCAAGTGTCACTAAAGAGCCCTACAGCGACAGAACCGTCACTATAGGTATTCTTGAGCCTAAACTAGAAGTTCATGTCAGTGTTCAAGGTGGTAGGTTTGACCGATGTTAGATTCTTGATCTTAAGGATTCTGAGCTTGCTAAGGTGTTAGGATTGTAGTATTTATGTCATACTACACACCCAAACTGACTTAATGGTCATTCAACAATATATCAGAGAGTTATTAGCCCTTAAAAATCATGTCAGAAGCTGTTCTTCATTTCTGGGTTACCTAGAAATGAAGAACAGTTCGGGTTGGCTACTTTGGATCCTTATAGTTTGCAGTCTAGGTCTTGTTTGTGTGATATAAAAGTTTACACTTGTAGCCTTGATGTCAGAGTATAACTACATAACATCAAATCAGTCTAACAACATCACCAACTCCAGATTTGAGCCGGTCAGGAGCTGTTCTTGAACTTTCTGGGTAAACCTAGAAATGTTCATCAAGCAGTTGGTCAACCTAGGTTTGAGCATCATTACATTTGATTATGTTAAGGATCTAGGTGATCTAAAGGCATGAGTTTGTATTCCTTATGTTGGACTACAACATCAAAACAACAACTTGGCGAAACTATTTAAGAACAGTAAGATATAGGGCTTCAAAAGTGCTGTTAGAAATTCTTGGTTTATGGGTTGCCCAGAAATCCAATTTCCCTGATCGGTCAACTGACTTTGACCACATATAACATGAGATCAAGACATGGTATGGAGGTGATTCCACTTCCAGTATACTCTCCTCATGACATAGAACAAGTCTATAACTTAAAACACACCAAACAACTAACACAGAGAGATCTATGAGCCCTGACATATGGTTGTCAGACCATATTTTAGGGTTCATGATCAGTCTTTAAAAACATAGTTTCTTGCTTCTAGATGGTATGGATCCTTGATGTAACATCTTGGATCACTATATAACATCCCTTAACACCCGTCTAGACAACAAACAACAACATCTAACATGAAATCACATGATTTATAAAATTTATCTTTAGCTTTGATCCTTTGAATCTGATCCTTGTTGTTGTTTTTGGAAGGCTATGAACTGATTTAGTCTTATCTTATCACTCCACTTCACTCTAGATTTCAAAATTGTAGAGAGAGAATGGACTTGGAGAAATGATAAACTAAAGTAAACTTTTCTTACTTTTTAATCCTTGATCTTTTAAATCCATGGTTGTAAATGTGGCTTGGTGGCACTCAAAATCTGATCTTGGATGTTTTAAGGCACATGGCATAAGCTAGCTTGATGACTCACAAGATTTCATAAAATCTTTTACTTAACTTTTAAGTAAAATTGTATTTCGGTCATTTCGCACCTACTAAGGGTAATTTGGTCTTTTCTCCTATAAATTGAAGGGTATTTTGGACATTTCACATATATCCCATAACTTATAACACTTAAGCTTTTATACTTCACATTTGAGCTCCCGAATTAGGGTTTTCAAATACCAAATTAGGATTTCACATTCCCAGAACTGAAATTAGGGTTTCCGGACGTATCGCTAGGGTTTCTAAATAGTCGTTAGAGTTTTCTAACTTAATAATCATATTCTTAACATAACTTTAGGGTTTGCTAAAGTTAAAACTTATTCTGATCAATATTTGATCTTTATTCACAAACTGAACATGTAAACAATCACTGTACACCTATATGATCACATATACCGACTCGTATACACTTAGATACTTAACCCTAATAATTCTTCACAAGAATTTTAAATCCACCAAAATCTTATACCTCATAATCAGACTATCAGTTACAGTCTACCAAATCATTCAAGTCTTGTTAAAAAAATTTGAAATCCTTAAAATTCATTTACAGAATTGTCAATTCCATACACTTATTTTCAGTCCAGGTCTATCATATAACCTTTAATCCATCATTTAAGATTTAAATAAATTTTCTAAAATCTCGTGCTGTCACATTCACCCCTTCTTCTAAGAATTTCGTCCCCGAAATTCAACTTACAACTTATACCATACAACTTACACCATTCATACACATCATCACATTCTACCCAATACACCACTAACAAGAGAAAAAAATTTCAAATTGTGTTGAGGAGTCATATAGACTATTAACTTTCATTTTCGAAAAGGTTTAACTAGAATTTATTTGTACACCGCTTTGGTTTTACGGACACATTTGGTAATTAGCCCATTATGCCCTGTACTTATTCAAGTACTGCTGGTCGGAACAACTTTTCCTGTTCCTCTTATCCGCCTTAGGCGAATAAACATTTTCTTACCTTAGTCTTTATCAGAGTCGGCACCAAAACAATTTGGTTCTGGAAAATTGTCAAAGAACGCTTAGGATTTTTTTATAAAAGTTGGTCTAACTGAATCAAATAGCTTAGACTCATATCAATAATCAATTTCAATTGGTATACGAATGTGTATAGCCAAACGCCGTTGGCAAATTAAATTTTTTTTAAAAAAAAATTAGTTTGAAAATGACGTCATGATGTCATACTGTATTAACAGCCTGTTTGAGGATGTCGTCATTATATGACTTTGCCATAACACATCATACAGTACTGGGACAACGATTTTTAGATCGAATTCAATACTAAGTATTCCTGTATTTACAACTCCATCATCTTTTTTTTATCATCTCTACACCAGGTTACATGGTACATAAGTGATAAATAAAAATATATTTTGATATTTCAAATCATTTTCGTCTAGCCGAAACAAGTAGCATAGACTATTCTTTAAATCGTTCATAAATCTTTGCAAATTAGTTTCATCATTTTAACAGGTAATGATGTGTTGGTGGCCTGAAGTCCACTAATACACAATGGTCACCAGAAGTTGAGAATAAAAATTCATTTTCAAAAGCACATAGTGCATATTTAGTTTGATGTCAAAATTTTTGAGTCTAGCATAGCTAGAAGATTTGGAAAACTTATGTCTCCACCAATGATCAATTGCTTAATAATCTATCTATTCTTATAATCCTCAATTCTCCATTCACACATAGATATACCTAGTTCGTCAAAACATACTCATGAGTTCAGGAACTTTCCACAACCATATGAGTTTAAGAACTTGTCCTAGTCAGACCTTTGGCGTCCATTCGCTGAGGGGTTCATAAACATTTCATATAATTATGAGTCACGAACTTACTATAGGTATGAGATTTAAGAACTCGTACTTAAACTTATATTCTCTAACTATAACCTACCTATCTGTTATACACATACGAAAAAAATTACCTTCTCAACACATATATAGCAAATAGCGTGACACAATTTACAGTACATCTGAAATCCCACTTATTCCTAACTTCATTCTCAATACGAATTTCATTTAATCTGTATTCATAATCCTTTCCTGAATCTGTACCAATTCATAGTACAACTAATACCCAACAATCTTGTTGTAAACTTTTCAATCATTCGCTTGATCCTTCTCCATACTATAACCTTATCAGATCACGAAGTGATCTCATAGTATATATTACGATTCATTTCTATACTATGATCATTTTATTTTACGATCTCTTATCCATGTACTTTTAGTCTTTTAGACTCTATCTATTCACCATTATTGTTCACCTTTATTATCAGAGTTAGGGAACTCCGTATCTTTATAACTCGCCGAGGTTCGTCTTTGAATCTTACTGACTCACTAACTCTATTTGACTTAGTCCTTATCCTAATCACTGCGGTTATTAGTCTCAGGTATTCCTACCTAAGGTTCATAACCTACAACTTTGATACCAACTGTGACACTCATGGTACTTCCAACCATAGCACCCCACAGTGATACTTATCAACTTTCTACCGACTGGCTCGGCGTCTCCTACGGAAAGTTTGGCTTCGGTGCCTTCCCTTAAAGGGATGTCACCAGCAAAAGACTCCGGGCTCTTCGCAAATTCATGCTTATAGCTTTGATACCAACTGTAAAATCCCCAGATCCCAGTCCCGAATCACCGCGAATCTGGTACACTATTTCTATAACTATTTGCGGAAGATATAAACATAAATTGTTTATACATTAAACTTTACACATTAATCCCCAAGGTCTAATAACCTAAATTTATACACAATTCATAACTTATTTGACTTACAATGTCATTAATATACACTACTGTTACAAACTTTATCTACACATATAATCCAAAATTGGACTTGACTTGGTCTTTTCCTGTATCCGACGTATTTGTCTTAATCTGCAATGTTTAATCATGATATAGTAAGGATGAGCAACAAGTTTGCCCAGCAAGTATAAGTTTATTTGAGGATATATCATGATCGAAAGAATTTGAATAATAGCTGGATAACATTCCACAATATCTTTGTGAACTAGCATGAACAAATTTTCATAATTGAACGACCAAATCAATAGGAATTGAATGGTCAAGAAAGAATATGAACAATTATAACTGGACTAGACGGTAATGAAGTTGATCAGCCTTTCATACCTGATGAACACATGCATTATTTGCACAGAAAGCTATTGTGACGAACGAGAATTTTGTAATTTAATATTAATATTTATTGAATTAAATAAATATTTTTTGATGATTTAATTATTGAATTATATAATTAATTGATGCAATTGTGATAGATTAATTTAATTATATGTGTTACATTTATTAAATTAATGTAGAGAATTTTATTATCAAAGTATGTAATTATGTGAGCTTATTGTATTAAAAGAAATATTTAATAAGCATATTGGTATTTTAACTAATTTAATTATTAATTAGAGATTTAATAAATTGACATTATTTATTAATGAGATGTTTAATTATGTGACTATGTGAAATTATGAGAAATTATTATATTTTATTTATAATAAGTTAAATAAGATATGAGTTTATTTTATGAAGAAGTGTGACATTAATTAAACTATATGATAAAGCTTTATTAAATTAAATGATTTTTTTGAAACCTATTCTAGCTAGCCAAACAAGGCTCTAAGGGGAGTTGGTGCAGTTAACCCATGATTGGGCCAACTGACCACTCTGCGCTCAGTTATCTAATTATTATATCCTACGTCTTTTAATTCTTTCGTTTTCCTAAGACTAAGATACATAGCAGAGAGAGTTTCAGAGAGAGAGATTGTAAGGTGTTGAGAGAAAATTGTTTGATTTAAGAAGAGTTGAGAAGAACCTCATTCCCTACTAATCTATACTCATTCTCAGGGTAATCTCCTCCTTCCCAATTTCTAAATTACGTCTTTTAGTTTTCATAAAATGGGTTGCATAGTTTTGGTTTAAACCTCTGTAATTAGGTTAGGAGTAATGATTATGAGTTATATATATGTTATGTTATATCAAATTGTGTTTAATTACATATATGTTGTAAACCATAACATCAAATTCATGAAAACATGTCGTATTATTGATGACTTGTTATTTCAAAATATACAGAGTTTGGGTTTTGGCCTTATGGCCTTATACATGAAATTTTATGTAGTGATCGTATATTATCCCTAAATTTTACACTCCTATATTATTAGGCATGTTGATACGAAGAGACCAAGCCTTAATCGAACGGATTCGGTGTTATAATGAATTCATAGTGTTAAATTTATGATTTTGTTCATTAACTTCAAGAACATCAAGAACAGAGGAAAATTTTATGTTTTAATTCTGTGATTATGTGTTTTAATGGGTTAAAATTACTTTACAGATGTTGGGTAATGATTATATGTGAATATTAACATGTGGGTATGTTAAATTAGTGAAATTAATGATTATTTAGTGTCCTTTTCGCTGAACTCTGTGTTCTTCGCGAGCTGGGAATCGAATTCTGGAGTCTCGCGCCGCGGCGCCAACTCCAGAACTGAAGACCCGCGCCGCAGCGCCACCGCGCCACAGCGCCAGGTCTCAAACCGCAGCGCCGTCGCGCCGCAGCGCGAAGGTCATGCATAACAGTGGCGCCGCAGCGCCACTCTCTAGAAAGTTCAAGAATGAGATTTTTAAAATGTTTAAGCCTAATAATGTGTTAGTGAATTAATATAATGAACATGTAAACATGTTAGAAGTATAATGTGATGATAAAATAGTTGTTTAACATGTAAATAACATAATTATATGTGAATTGAATTATTGAATACATAATTAGCTTGATAATTCATGAAGTACAAATTATGTGACAAAGTGGTAAATTGATTAAGTATAGTCAATAATCAAAGTAGACAAAGAGAATGGGTTTATGTTGATTAGTTAAGTTATAATTAACTGGTATTGTAAATGTGAATGGTATGTAGGATTTAAATCAAAGAACGTGCTTAGTTAAAGTGTAATCTACGCACGAGGCAAGTTTCCTAACCCTATTTATCATTATTGTTCAAGTTTATTATTTACCTCGAGTAAATTATCATTACTATCATTCAAGTTCAAATGTTATATTAAAGATTGATTATCTTTTCAAAGCATGATTCAGTTATACAATAATTGTCCTATTGTATACTTTTGAGATTATTATTCAAATCGAATATCAATTATTGTTGAACCTTATTAGACTAGTGAAACCTTAATGATTCAACTAGTCCTTAGTTGATGAGCGTTCTAAAATTCAAAACCCTTGATGAATTATCCAAACCAAACTTCATTTGGTGCGGACTCGAACGTCAAACTGAGATGAACAACCCTGTATAGGAGATTATTTACGCTTTAGCGTTAAGATATTGTGCACAGTATGGTACTAAGGGCTGATCCCCCTAAGTACGAGAAGAAGGTCCATAGTCTTATGACTGTTAAAGGTTTCAAGTATAACCCTTGTTAACCTAGGACATAGTTCAAGGTCTTATGACTCTCAGAATTCTTTTGATTTTTATAATTCACTCTTGATTCAAAAGTTGAGCTTTTATTCAGATGTCTTTGATTTATTCGCATGTTATTATACCGTTATTTCCTTTTTTATACTTGTGGGTATTTGTGCTCACTCTTGCTTAATAATAACATTGCAGTTAAGAATGAAAGAAGTGATGAACCTTCCACTAGTAAAGGCAAGGGCAAAGTTAACAAGTGATGAAGACTTGTTATTTTTATTAGATGATGTATTTATGTTTAAGACTTGAGTATGATGTTAATAAGACTTATTTATTTATGATTCCGCACAGATGTTTTAAGGTTAGTTAACCTGGGATTGTATTATTATTATTCAGATGTTGTAACCCTTAAGGGGAAGATTTTTTTTATTCTATCTATTGCTTGGCTTACATTTATTATGGGTAGATAGAAAGATGATATTTGTATCGTGAACATCAAATCCTGTGGAAGTGGAAGTACCAGATTTGGGGGTGTCACAGCTATTCAACAATTCATAGACATGGTAATCAACAATGATTAACCATAAGCATATTCGAATGAAATAACTCGAGGTCGAGTTTAAGAAAACTTGCTCAATAATTAGAAGTTCAAGGTTAGGAACTTGCATGTATCAGCGACTACTGCTATACAATTTATATCACTTTATCTGAAGACCTAATATTAATAATATAGATCTCTAATATTAGAATAATATCATCACATTATAATACTGTTATATATATATATATATATATATATATATATATATATATATATATAAAATAAGTAACTTAGACACATAAACACGTAATTCTATCAGTCCATAAACTAACTAAGACTCGGTATCAAGTCAAACTATTTCAGTCTAAGTTGAACTCGACACAATTATAACATCCCGACGGTCTAGTCGAAAAATTCTCGAGCCTAATATCACTAAGACTCGGTCTAAACTCTTCACAAATAACTTAGACAATTCCATTATCAGTTAAAATATTTTTCATAAGCTTGTAATAATTTTTAAATAATTATTATCATTTATCGTGATTTTTTAGTCATTAATATCGTATTTATATAATATAAATACCGCCTTATTCTCTTATCATTAATATTTATTTATAATTATATATTAATGAAAATCACTACAAAAAAAATGGGCCTTTAGCAACGATTTTTCGGGTAACGACTTTATAAGTCGTTGCTAAAAGTATATGTTTAGCAACGAAATTTGTCCTTTGTTGCAGATTGTGTCAGTCTTTCACTTTTTGTAACAAAATTAATAAGTCGTTGCAAAATTTCGTTGCTAATTCATTGGCGGGAAAAAATTTCGTTAGAAATTCGTTGCAAAATTTTCGGCCACTTGATTCCCCGTCATCGTGGGCAACGAAAGTTTTTTTGTTGCTAAAAATGGGGCTTTAGCAACGATTTTTCAGGCAACGAATTTATAAGTCGTTGCTAAAAGTCTATGTTTAGCAACGAAACTTATTCTTCGTTGCAGATTGTCTCAGGCTTTCACTTTTTGTAACGAAATTCATAAGTAGTTGCAAAATTTGAAAACAAAATTCGTTGTAAAATTTCTAACCACTTGATTTCTCCTCATCGTGGGCAACGAAAGTTTTTATGTTGCTATATTTCGTTGCCTAATATGGATCACATTCATTGGCAACAATTTTTATTTTCGTTGCATATTTTATACAACTTTTTGCAACGACTATTAAAATGTTGACTTAAATTTAGATTCTAATATTAATAATAATAATAATAATAATAATAATAATAATAATAATAATAATAGCCATAATAATAATAATAATAATAATAATAATAATAATAATAATAATAATAATAATAATAATAATAATAATAACATACGTTTGGATAAACTTGTTAAGTTAAACACAATTAAAATTCTAAATAAGTTGCAACTCAGACAAATGACTTAACAACGGAAAATTGAAGCCTTAGAAACCAAGGAATTCTATAATGGTGGAAACATTCATCTTACATCAGACATTATAGAAAAGCCAACGGTGTTTCATAATAACGAAGGCAATTATTATTATTATTATTATTATTATTATTATTATTATTATTATTATTATAACATTTATATATATATATATATATTAAAATATTCATAGTTATGTTATACAAATATTCATAGTTACTTTATATATATTTAGTTTAATGTGGAGATCTAAGATGGGTATATATATAGATGGTAATAGAATTTATCTAATACACAAAAAATATAACATAAGAAGCAAAAATATCACAACTAGGTTTCAAATCTAAGACCTATGGGTTATTGGGCTATTAAGCTACCATTGAGTCATTTTAATTTATTAGTTAACTAAACTACCGCTATAACTTTTAGCGGTAGACAATGTAGCACATGATCAAATGAGGGGAAAATTAGTAATTTCTCATATCGCTACAGCATGTAGCGACTGGAAAAAATCCATTTCAATCCGTGTCATCCAATGTTGCGATCAACGGTATAGATTATGGTTGTTAAAATAGTACATGTGACAACCGATTGCCAAACATGTTAGTTCTGGGCCTCCGACCTAAATAAACCCAACCTCATCAAACCTGATTATTATATCTATGCTTCCCAATGTTTCCTATTTCTATATAGAAGTAGGATATACTTACAAGTACCCCCTCACTCCGAGAATGAAAGTGATGATTGATTTTATGCGAATTTAAAAAAAATGTCAAATTATAAAATTAGTCATATTTAAATTCTCATCTAATTGCATATTTTTCTATACATGAATAGTGATATTATATAAATAATAAAAATATGACATTTAATACTAAGGATATTACGCATAAATTATTGTAAAAAAATTAATTATTTAATATAAGTAAATATTTAACTTGAGATTACATAAAATAATAAGAAATTTTATCCTTAGACGGAAGGAGTAACTTAAATCATGAACATATTTTTAAGTTCAAAAATAAAACATAAAAAGAAGAATAGTAATGGTATACCCCTAACTACTTCTAGTTCTCCATTTACCTTTTTTTCAAATATATTATAAAATTAAATTATAATACTATCAGTTATAAGAGAAAACGTAAAAGATGAAGAAAGATTTATTATGTTTTATGAACTAAAACAGAATAAAGTTATTTAAAAATGACTTATAAGTCATTCCTAATAAGTTAGTTTGACCCATATTAATGTAATATAAATTTTATCCCTATTTTATTTAAATTTTTTTAAAAAAGTGAATTTGTAAAAAAGAAGAGTAAGATGCAACGTCACTTTAATTGGCGTTAAAATTTTTATTTTTATGTTTTTATAGCTGAAGTCTTATATACTCCTTCATTTCCAACGCCGATGACAGAGAATAAACATAAAAAAATATTGATGTTTGTAAACAAGTACAAGAGATCAAAGAAATTAAAAAAAAAAAGATTACAACGTCAGTTAAAGTGATGTTATTACTCTCTTTTTTACAAATTTGCTTTATAAAAAATTTTTAAAAAAATTACAATGCCGGTTAGTTTGGCATTTGATCACATTTTTATTTTTTTTTAAATTTTTTTAAAAAAAGAAAATCGTTTAAAAAAAATTTAAGATATTTTTTTAAAATTTGTTTTTAAAAATAACATTTTTTAAAGTGGCGTTGGTTGCCTTTCTGATTTTTAGCCCCAAAAAAAATATCTAAAAATTCAATGCCATTTCAAATAGTGTTCAGTAGTTTTTCTAAATTATATGTGAGAGCTTTTACTCCCAACGGCAGTTGTTGAAGTTTTTATTTTTTAAAAAATATTCGTTTAAAAATAAAATCTTTTTTAAAAAAATTAAAGCTTTTTTTTAAAAAAAAATAAAGTTTTTTTATTTATAAAAATTGTTCTTAAATTAATTAATTTGGTTAAGAGAAAAGCCTATTCCAACAAAATTTGAATAAAATAGATATAATTGAGAAATTTGAATATAATTTAGGCAATTCTGAAAAACATACTCCAGATCCAACCTTTACCCATTCTTTGTGCTAATATACTTTTGTCTCCGACCCAACCCAACCCAACCCAACCCAACCCAAACTTTTCGTGGCCTCTGCACAGCGGTAGTCTGCGAAGCAATTTCATGGCTATTATTCTATCGGACCAATTCTTACAAATCCCTCAAATCCTCCATTGACAAAGCCTCCAAGAAACTTGAAACCATGAAAACAGATCCAAACGCCTTCCCCAAAATCTCCCTAAAAAATCCAAAACCAAGAAAATTGACCACGTCGAAACCTTTCTCAAGGAATCCAGCCGTGATCTGTCTCTATTTAAGTTCAAAACTGGGGCTGTTGTTACCCTAGTTCTGTTTGTGGTATTTAGGTTTCTCAATAATTTGTTTGAGGGCAAAGCTGTGGCGAAATTGCCCTTTACGCCGATCCGAATTGTGCAGAAAATGAGCCACAGAGGGTTGCAGGGAGACGATCCAACGGATTGTTCGATGGTGTTTTTGTACTTTTTGTGTTCGATTAGTATTCACACCAATTTGTAGAAGTTTTTAGGGTTTTCACTGCCTCGTGGGGCTGTCGGAGCTGGGATTTTCCCAATGCCTGATGCCAAGACCAATTGATCGAGTGAGTGTTTGAATTGAGTTTGTTTTATTGTTATTTATTTATTATTATTAGGTTTTTGTTATTTGAGGCCTCAAGGAACAAAATATCGTATTTTTTAATTAGGCTATAATTTTGGACCTCATAATTTTTTAATTTTTAAAATTATTGAGATCTGATTTGCATTTTCTATTGCAGTCTGATGTGAACACTGTATGCTTTGCTGATGAAACTGGTCATATCATTTATTCTAGGAGTGATGATGGGCTCTGTAAGGTAAACATTATGTTTGCTTTTCCTGGGACTTTAGGTAATGTCATTGAAGTTTCTGCAACTTGTTTTCGCCTATCTATTTTCTTGGAGGATTTCTGTTTTAAATCAGCGAATCTGTAAGTTACTGAAACACAATGTTCTTGGTGCTAGTCCATCTCAATTTTCCAGTACCCCCAGGTTTTGGGGCAAGTTATTTCATTATACTGAAAGTGGTTGGTAGGTATGCAGGAGATTCGTAATCTGCCTTGAGGGTTCCAATTCTAAGTCATTAGCTTCTACAGGTGTTGGACAGGCGTTATCTTTTTACAACAGGACAAGCATCTGGAGTCTTGGTGGGCCATCTAGAAGGCATTACATTCATTGACAGTTGAGGGGATGGCCGTTATGTTATCTCGAATGGAAAAGATCAGGCTATCAAACTTTGGGATATTCAAAAAATGGCCTCTAATCTTTCTCAGTATGTCAACTTTCACTTTTTTGTTTTGCCTTTATTGGTATATGTTCTTTTTATAATTGATTGATAATCTCATTGCTTGAATTCGAATCCTTCTCGGTAGTTCCATCGTAACAAAATGGAGATGTGGGCATGACTAGTTGTGATGTCAGCTTCAGTACAGTGGAAACTAGGTTGCCTATGAAGCTTCATTGGATTGGACGACTAATTTTAATTATATTTGGATTTGAATCTGGTAGATTAATGTGTTATGGGTCATTATATTGTCTAATGTATGTGCTTAACTCCAAAAATTCTGCATGGTAAAATGTCAATCTCACTTGAGCTTCTACGTTGCAGCAATTCAATTAATAGTAGTTCCCCGTGGGACTACAGATGGATGGAGTACCCAGATCATCTGAGAAACTCGAGCCATTCATGTGATACGTCATTGGCAACATATAAAGGTCATTCTGTATTGTGAACACTCATACGGTGTTACTTCTCCCTATCATACAGGTATTAATGTGATTTTGTAAAATAGTGAAGAAATACTTCTGCCAATTGTTAGCAAGTACAGTCAGGAAGTGATAACCTCTGATTGTTGTAAATCATCATCTGAAGTTTGTAGTTCTCACCAGTACCACAATAAATAAATCCAAAGGCCTGGATGACCTAAAATAATTTTGTTCACTGAGGGATGCTAAAACTGATTAGCCTAATATTCAACAGTTGGTGTAATATTTCCAATGTATATCTTCATGGATTCTTCTTTTATTCAATTATCTCATTGGCCTGTTTATTGGATAAATTAGTTCAACACACATTATTCTTATTTTATGGTGATTGCTTTGCCAGTATTTTAGAGAATTGATTTTAAATCATTATTTTTGTATTCAATTGACGGAGCTGCCTATATTTTTAACTTTCTGCAGCACTGGCCAAAAATACATCTACACTTGATCTGCTGACAATTCTGTTTATATTTATGATCTGGTAAGCATTCAAATTGTTTTAAGCTCTCCATCTTGTATTGAAGTTGACATAGTTACTTGTATCTAACTGACATCAGGTTGCTAGTCAACAACTCAATACCAGATGATCATGTTTTATTTTCTACCTTACTGATGCTTTTAAAAAATGGGTTTTTTTTAATGTTCTGCTGCAGCTGAGTGGAGTTCAGGTTGCCAAACTCGATTTTCACAAAGGCCTAATAACAAAAATACATAATAATAAATAAAATACGATATTTTGAATTGAGTTTGTTTTGTTGTTATTTATTTATTATTATTAGGTTTTTGTTATTTTGAGACCTCCAGGAACAAAAACTCGATTTTTGCTTTTTTGATTTCCATGGTTTTCTGTAGGGCATTTTGAATTACAACTCCCCATGCCTTGCATTCTTGTATATCCTTGCTTTTACTTTTTATTAATAATACTGGTTTGCCTTGTTTATTTACTCTTTTCCAAAGGTTACAAGGTTCTATTCTTTTAAATGGTCTTTCCCGTGCTTGTTAAACTTTCAACAGATGATGTGGGCTTTGGAATATGACCCAGATTTGTGCTCTGTGTATGAGGACTCTGACGCACCTACTAAAAAATATGATGGATCTAAAGCAAAGGCAAAATCAACACACTAATGTGGCATGTATGAAAGGGAAAACATGAAAAGTGGAGGCAAAGGTGCTGAAGCTGCACTCCCCATTTCTGTTTTCTTAGTAGCTAGTGTCCTGAAGGACAAGAGCTCAAAATTACTAGCAGAAGCTTGTGGATTGGATGATGTTGCCAAGGTCAGCTTGATAAGTTCAGAAAATTTAATTATGTAAAAACGTCCACTTCAAAAGTTATTTTCAGTTGGGTAGACACATGTTCAACAAGATGGTTTAAACTTTACAGTTTGTTTTACTTGCATGCTTCTTGGTTCTGAGAGATACACTGCACCATCATCACAGTGAGTTAGTTTCTTGCGGTGCATGTTTGTTAGTTGAAAAATTAGTTTATTGAGGTGCATGATTTTTACGTCTAAGAGAATATATACAATGTATCCAGTAGCTACCTGACTGTTTCTTATCAGCTCATTTCTTTTAAAACAAATTTATTTTGTTGATTTCAGATATTGAACGACATGACAGGAAATCTAGATGCCAAAAAAGCTTGCACTGGAGCATTGAAACTACACAAAAAGTATCTAAAAAAGATATAATTATTTTTTGGTGTTTTGTAATGGTTTCTTGGAATTTTTGTTGTGTCCCGCAACTGAAAAATTGAAAGAAATGCTATAGTGGACAATTATTGATAGTGGTATTGTTTTTAGTGGTATAGTGGTATTACCTCATGAAGTTGAAATAATACATAACAGAACTTGTCTTTCAAGTCAAGTACAGAACCCTGAGGTCCAGCATGGGTCATGGACCCCTTTGTACTTGTTTTTGGAATTCTTTTGGGGATAAAATAAATGTTTTATTTTTGGAAATTTTACACTAGATCTATGTATGGGGTATCAATTACTCCCCTCATTTAGTATTTTTAAGTGGAACCACTTGAGCTATTTAGTTACATAATTCTTTGCTATTATTTGTATCACTTATATGACTATTTCCATTCTCTAATATAAAGGTTTTAGTAGTGTAACCTAATGAAAAAAAGATTTAGCAATTATCCTCTTTTTGTATAATCTATAATGAAGTTTTTAGCTTTGCCACTTTGATAAGGTATAGTCCTTTAATACTTTTTTTCTATTAAGTACACCACAACTTTGCTTATTCTTTATGATGGACTAGAAGTTCCTTACGTAGCTTGATTGGTGGTTTGATACTCCTAGTACTGCAGCTTTTTGTAATTGAGTTGCTGATTTTGTTATTGCATATCTTTGGTACTTCCACTCTATATTTATGTTATTTCTCTCAGTTATGCAGAGGATCACTTATGGATGATGTGATGATATTTCCTTGTGGGCATTTATTTGGGGGTGGTGGGATGCAACATGTTGTTAGAATGACATTATATACATTATGAATCCTTTAGGACATCCACATACTCTTTTTATGTTAAGTTATTAAAATCACATTATTGTATCAACCTGGTCACTAAATCTGGTGGTATGCTGACTTGAGATGCACCATAGCTTAAGTATCTGCAAATTAACTTTAAGCTACCAACATTAATGTATTCATTAATGAATTCTCTTTATATATGTAGATATATACTTTGATTGAAGAACTGTGATAGCTTTAGATGGTTAATTGTAAACATAATGAATGATTATGTAGTGGATGATTTTATTAAGTTAATAATATTTTAGTTTTTTATATTTTTGCCATTATTAGCTATGTGTACATTGAGCCAGCCAGGTACACAAAAAGAATATCAAATTTTGATTTGGCAATAATATAATTCGTTACCAAAGCATTGAACAAGTTTTAATATAGAAATAATTTTATATACATTTAGCAACAAATTTTTGTTGCTATTGACATTAAAAATATAATATTTGGCAACGAAAAATTAACCTAATAACAACGAAGAGGATATTGTTGCTAATACTAAAATAAAAAGCAACATTTTTTATCGTTGAAAATCATATCATATCAACTTTCTTTGCACATATAACGAAACGACAACATATAATGTCGTTGATAATCGACGACTTTCGTTGCTATTGAAAAATAACCATCAACAAATATTTTCGTTGCTGATTCAACATAATGTCGTTTTCAAATAATATAATCAGCAACGAAAATCGTTGCTAAAAAGTTTACATTCCGCAACAAAAGCAAGTTTAGGCAACAATTTTCATAATTTACTGCAACGAAAAATGTCGTTGCAAAATGGTGTCAATTACAACGAAAATGCATGGTCATTGCAAAAAAAAAAAAGAGTTCATTTCGTTGCCAATTAGAAGGCTTTTGCAACGAAATGAGCTTTTTAGCAACAAAATTTTAATTATTCTTCAACAATACATTTTGTTACTAAAGGATCGATGTCTCTGTACAAAAGCCAAATTTCGTTACAAAATGTATTACTTTTGGCAACGAAAAAAATATGTTCGTTGCGAAACAATTAGCAACGCTCATTGCGCAACGAAAGACGCAACGACAGTAAAGTCGTAGCCAAAACTCTTTTGCAACGAAATTTGGCACCTTTAGCAATGAAAATCGGTTGTTGCTGAAGCCCCATTTTTTTGTAGCGAATCATAACATAATATTATAATATATTTATAATATTTCAAAGTATTTTTAATACCTTAATTTCTCATTTAAATAATTTTTAAACATTTAAATCCATTATACATTAATATTAAAATATTAATATTTTTATGACAAAATATCAAAAGTTATATTTTATAACTTAAAATATTTTTCTAACCCTTAAATCATTTTTATATGACTTTTAAATCATTAATTCTAATTTTTCATAATTTATTTAATATATTTATTAAATAAATCAATTACCATCAATATTAATTTATTAATAAAATTCATCACAAAATACCAAAAGTTATTAAAAATAACTTAAAATATTTTCTAACATCATAATATAATTTTTCATAATTTTTCAAATATTAAAATTATTTTAAGTAATTTATTTAAAATTATGATTAAATAAATTAATTACCATTAATATTCCAAAAATATTAAATATTTATGAAATAAACTCAAAATTATTAAAAACTCATTTTTTGGCTTTAAAATAATTTGTAGGAATTTATTTTGTTTTTTTAATAATTAAAAACTATTTTTTTCTACTTATTTAATAAAAATAATTATTTTCAGAAAATAAAGTGTCACTAAAGGGTCCTATAGTGACATAACCGTCGCTATAGGTGTTTTTGAGCCTAACTTGGAAGTTCATGTCAGTGTTCAAGGTAGTAGGTTTGACCGATGCTAGATTCTTGATCTTAAGGATTCTAAGCTTGCTAAGGTGTTAGGATTGTAGTATTTATGTCATACTACACAGCCAAACTGATTTCATGGTCATTCAACAACATATCAGAGAGTTATTAGCCCTCAAAAATCATGTTAGAAGCTATTCTTCATTTCTGGGTTACCCAGATATGAAGAACAGTTCGGGTTTGCTACTTTGGATCCTTATAGTTTGCAGTCTAGGTCTTGTTTGTGTGATATAAAGGTTCACACTTGTAGTCTTGATGTCAGAGTACAACTACATAACATCATATCCGTCTAACAACATCACCAACTCAAGATTTGACCCGGTCAGGAGCTGTTCTTGAACTTTCTGGGTAAACCTAGAAATGTTCATCAAGCAGTTGGTCAACCTAGGTTTGAGCATCATTACATTTGATTCTGTTAAGGATCTAGGTGATCTAAAGGCATGAGTTTGTAGTCCTTATGTTGGACTACAACATCAAAACAACAACTTGGCGAAACTATTTAAGAACAGTAAGATATAGGGCTTCAAAAGTGCTGTTAGAAATTTTTGGTTTATGGGTTGCCCAGAAATCCAATTTCCCTGATCGGTCAACTGACTTTGACTACATATAACTTGAGATCTAGACATGGTATGGAGGTGATTCCACTTCCAGTCTACTCTCCTCATGACATATAACAAGTCTATAACTTAAAACACACCAAACAACTAACACAGAGAGATCTATGAGCCTTGACATATGGTTGTCAGGCCATATTTTAGGGTCCATGATCAGTCTTTAAAAACATAGTTTTTGCTTCTAGATGTTATGGATCCTTGATGTAACATCTTGGATCACTATATAACATCCCTTAACACCCTTCTAGACAACAAACAACAACATCTAACATGAAATCACATGATTTATAAAAGTTAGGGTTTATACCTCTTTAGGTTTGATCCTTTGAATCTGATCCTTTATGACACCCCCAAAATCAGGTATACATCACCCATCTTGGGTCGCCAGATACATGGTACAGAATTCAAATACAACTTACTAATACAACTATCGTGTACAATACGACAAAACATAAACTGTGAGTTTGAATAAAAATATTATCTTCTAGAGAGTATCCATACTCAAAAGGAGTCCTCATTACAATTATTATCACACTATTACATAGAATAGTGAGGACTACTAATGCTATCATCTGGTCCATCACTCCGTTTCTCGACTCGTCCCAGCTATATTCTCATTTTCCTGAAGAGAACCGTGAAAGAAAGGGTGAGCTCAACTAGCCCAGTAAGAAATATTATGACTAAGATAATGCAGAATAAATTATCATTAGTCTTCAACAATGTTAAACTGATAAAATATTATAGACATCAAGTTTAACTGCAGCGGAACCAACAATCCATTAAAAGTGTCAAGTAAAGAATAAAATCTACTATCTTTTATGATTTAAAAGGTTTTCCATGACTTTTATCGCTGGGACTCAGCTTAATAAATAATTCACATCATCGAATCACCCCTGCACTACGAATAATCCACATCATCCAAGGATATTCTTTAGTATCACGACCACGAATTATCCATGCACTACGGCTAAAGATAATCCTGTTTTCATCAACGGTCCTGATCATGCCATAAAACAATTCGTCTCTACACTACGGCCAAAGAGAATCCATAGCCATAATCATACCAAAAACTGTCCATCAATGCACTACGGGCCAATGAGGATTTTTTTCACATCATTTGTAATATTACGGTTATGATTACACCGAATAATCCCTGGTCATAATCATACCAAGTCCATCTATGCACTACAGGCCATAGATGACTTTCAACAAAATATAAACATGAGGATGATGACAATGATATAAGAATTCAATAAAACAAGTTCAAGAATTAATTTATCCAGGAATTAACAACGTCCAAATTGTCAATATGATACTGCTTTATGGAGTAAAATTCAAGAATGCTTAGAAGAATATTTTCATGAAAAGATACTGGATGAAGCGCAAATATCAAAGATATTCTACTAATTTCATGAAGTATAGAAGTCAAAACTTTAACCAACTGAGTATAATAAAGAATGGAATAACAAAAGAAATCACCATGCATGTGGTACTTCGCATAGACAAGTTATTCCAACAGAATAATAATAACGGAACCAGGTCAGGCGAAATTCGCACCGACAGGATGTTCCAACAGAATAATAAAGAATGGAATAACAAAAGAAATCACTATGGATGCGGTACTTCGCATAGACAGGTTATTCCAACAGAATACTAAATAACGGAACCAGGTCAGGCGTAATACGCACCAACATGATGTTCCAACAGAATAATAAAGACGGAAAAAGGTCCGGCGTAAAACACACAGACATAATATTTCAACAAAATAATAAAGACAGAATAATAAAGACGGAACCAGGTCTGATGTAAAACACACAGACAGTATATTCCAACAGAATAATAAAGACGGAATAATAGAAGAATGTCACCAAGTATAGGGTATTCCGCATATACAGGTTATTCCAACAGAATAATAAAGAATGGAATAACAGAAGTTTTCTCCATGAATAAAAAAGAAATAATACCCCTTACGAGTACAACAAATAATATCCCTTACCTTTGAAAGAAGAGTATTCCGACTGGTAGGGCGAGAATATACTCGAAAAAACTTGTACTACACTCAAAGCTTTCTTAAACTCTAAAGAAATACGCTCAAGATTATAGAAGAAGAACTCTCTCTATAGTTTCTCTCTCTATAGTTTCAGTAAATTCGTAAGAAAATAATGAAGGAATGAGCTTCTATTTATAGGAAAATGGAATGCATAGTAACTAATCCATGAACGGTCCAGATTGATTTACTTTAATCTGACGGTCCATATTTAAAGAAAAATCTTTTAAATAAAATATAATATATTCTATTTATAGAATAACTTTAATAAAGTATTCTGTTTTATATAAAAAGATGTTTCTGTTTTATTACTTTAATAATACGAATAAAACAAAACTTCATTATCGCTAAATAATTCAAATTATTAATTGACAATAATTGAATCAAACTGAGTGACTAATCACGTAAGCCTCAATAATCAATATCGTATGCTACTATGCAACCACACGTATTACTGTACTTTTACTACCGAGTAGTTCAACAGTATCAATGGTAAAACTTCCGTCGTTATTTTTAATAAAATATTTTTATCGTTTTCACAATCCGACAATAATTCTGTTGTGGGGTCCACCAATGATTGTGCCGTCGTACGGATATTCCCTGACAAAAAGAATATTCCCCGACCAATCGAATATTATATAAAAACTTGAGTATTTTTCAAAATTTATAAATACTACCCACAAATATAACATTATCTCAAATCCACACCATAATATTAAAAAAAATTTATTGTGAGAAAATTAAATATTTATTCATAAAATCTGGGGTCTCACATCCTTGTTGTTGTTTTTGGAAGGCTATGAACTGATTTAGTCTTATCTTATCACTCCCCTTCACTCTAGATTTCGAAATTGTAGAGAGAGAATGGACTTGGAGAAATGATAAACTAATGTAAAATTTTCTTACTTTTTAATCCTTGATCTTTTAAATCCATGGTTGTAAATGTGGCTAGGTGGCACTCAAAATTTGATCTTGGATGTTTTAAGGCACATGACATAAGCTAGCTTGATGACTCACAAGATTTCACAAAATCTTTTACTTAACTTTTAAGGAAAAGGGTATTTCGGTGATTTCGCACCTTCTAAGGGTAATTTGGTCGTTTTCCATATAAATTGAAGGGTATTTTGGACATTTCACATATATCCCATAACTTATAACACTTAAGCTTTTATACTTCACATTTGAGCTCCCGAATTAGGGTTTTTAAATACCGAATTAGGGTTTCGGATTCCCGAAACTGAAATTAGGATTTTCGAATGTATTGCTAAGGTTTCTAAACAGTTGTTAGAGTTTTCTAACTTAATAACCATATTCTTAACACAACTTTAAGGTTTCCTAAAGTTACAAATTATTCTGATCAATATTTGATCTTTATTCACAAACTAAACACATAAACAATCAATGCATACCTATATGATGACATATACCAACTCGTATACACTTAGATACTTAACCCTGATAATTCATCACAAGAATTTTAAATCAACCAAAATCTTATACCTCATAATCAGACTATCAGTTACAGTCTACCAAATCATTTAAGTCTTGTCAAAAAATTTTGAAATCCTTAAAATTCATTTACAGAACTGTCAATTCTATACATTTATTTTCTGTCTAGGTCTATCAAATAACATTTAATCCATCATTTAAGATTTAAATAAATTTTCTAAATTCTCGGGTTGTCACATGGGATCCACAAATTATTGTGCCGTCGTACGAATATTTTCTATTAAAACGAATATTCCCCGACCAATTAAATATTTTATAACAACTTGCATACTTTGTAAAATTTGTAAATATTATCCACAACTATAATATTATAACAAATCCACACCATAATATTCAAAAATGATATTTAGAGAAAAATTAATCTTTATTCATAAAAGTTGGGGTCTTACAACCTCCCCTTCTTATTAAATTTTGTCCTCGAAATTGGTGTACGTACCTGGTATGACGAAGAGGTGAGGATACTTTGATTTCATTTCAGATTCTAGCTCCCAGGTCATTTCCTCAACATCGTGGTTTCTCCACAAAACTTTGACTTGAGGTATATCCTTGGAGCGTAGAATATGTTCATTCTTATCCAAGATTTTGACAGGTACCTCTTTATACGTTAAATCTTCCGCTATTTCGTCCGGTTCTAAATTGATAATGTGATTTGGGTCTTCCACATATTTACGTAACATAGATATGTGAAAATCGTTATGAACACGAGACATACTTGGCAGTAAAGCAAGTCTATAGGCCACAGTTTCTACTTGATCGAGGATTTCAAATAGACCAATAAAATCGAGGGTTGAGATTTCCTCTCTTCGTCGATTCTTGCTTCTAGAATAACGCCTTCTTGCACCTTCTTGTTCACATTCATCAGGTCTGAGTCTGTAGCTTGTGCGGCTTTAACTTTATCGATTTAAAGTCGATTCTAATCGTATATTCATCATCTTCACGTGGGTCTCTAGAGTTTTTAACTCTATCCCCAATTTTTGTAAGTCGTACAAAATGGGTCTTTGTGTTAACAACGTCGCACTCGTAACCACATACGATCTTCTCCTCAACGCGTCAGCTACCACGTTCACTCTCCCATGATGATATTTAATGGTATGGTCGTAATCTTCAACAGCTCGAGCCAACGTCTTTGGCGCATGTTACGTTCGTTTTAGGTGAAGAAATATTTGAGGGTTTTAGAAATGGGTTTTGTACTAGGGTCAATACAAAATTCGATTTCACGCTCTTGGGGTAGGCAAGGAAGTTCTTCGGAAAATACGTCAGGAAATTTATTAACAATAAAAATATCATTCAAAACTGTGACTCTTGTCCAAGACTTGGATAACACGTCACATTGATACCTATCAATTTGCCATCGTTATTCACGGTGTCCCCTACTGAAAGTCTAGCTTCGGTGCATTCCAAGACTTGGAAGTCACCAGTGAAAGGCTTGGGTCTATTTACTTACGGCTTAATATGACAATGATTGACTTTAGTGGTTTGGTTGTTTGAATTCGCATAACAGGTTGGTTAGGAATATGAAAACTAACAACTTTACGAAAATAATCAAATTTAGCACGATGAGTGGTTAACCAATCAATCCCTAAAATCACATCAAATGCAAGTATTTTTAAAGAAATAAGATCGACAGGTAATGTGCGGTTGCCAATTTAAATTAAATAAGACTTATAAACAGTGGATATAATGAAGGTTTCTCCCAACGGAGTTTCAACAGATAAGTCAAAGTCTAATTTCTCCGGAGTTTAATTTAAACGTTGAGCTCAAGTAGGAGAAATAAAAGAATGGGTAGAACCAGTATCAAATAAGGTATAAACTTCGCAAGAGTTTATAATTAGCTTATCCACGATAACTTCGTTTGGGTTCCTCGCTTTTTGGGAGGTCACGACAAGCGCTCTCCCTAGAACTACTGAATTTGACTTCTTTGGGACGGCCTTTAGTGCCTCCATCCCTGCTGGACTTGACTTCACTGCACGACAAAATCGGGCTAGGTGACCTTCTCTTCTGCAATTATAACATATTTTGGACTACTGCGTACAGTTTGGACTGATGTTTTCCTCCCCTCCGCATTTGCAGCATACAATCAGTGATCGTTCTCCTTCTTTAACAACGGGTGCTGGTGCTGACATCTTTCCATCATTATTGAATCTCCTCTTCTTAAAATTTCCACTTTTACTGTCTTGACCATGATTACCACCAAAGTGGTTACCATTTCTGGCATGTTGATTCCCTCCACGTTTGTTGTCACTGCTTCGATGACTGCTACAACTGGTATTATCATTTTTTTATCTGCTATCTCTTGGTTGGGTTAACTCATTATCACGCTCCAATAATGGAGCCCTATTTATAACATCTGAATACAAACACAGTTTGTGAAAAATGAGGTATTGACATATTTTGGATTTCAAACTTCGCAGAAACATTCGCGTCATTCTCTCCTCATTATAAACCAAATTGGACGCAAACTAGGACAACTCGGCAAACTTAGCCTCGTACTGCGACACGATCATATTATTTTTCTCCAACTTGATGAATTCCATTTTCTTCATGTAACGAATACTTTCATTAAAGTACTTGTCGTTGAACAGTTCTTGGAACTTCTCCTAAAACATCTTCAGTGCGGCAGGCTGAGTACGCTTTACAGATTTCCACCAGTAATCTGCCTCTACTCGCAACATAAAGGTGGCAAAGGGAACCTTTGGCTCCTCGGAGCATCCCAAGACATCAAATATCTTGGTGATCTGCTTTATCCACGTCTCTGCCTTAAGTGGTTCTGGATTTCCCAAAAACTGCGGTGGTCCCAGCTCCTTGAACTGCTTAGCGGTTACCGTTCTAGAGTTACCAGTGTTTCCACCTACATTTTGGACATGAGTCTCTCTTTCCTTATCTTGCACGAATTACAAAAAGCTCCTGAACATTCCGTCTTTCATCATTTGGTCGGTGTTGTTGTTTACCTGAGTATTATTGCCTTCTTGATGCACGTTATCCTGGGTATTGATCATCGGTGACTCAACGGTCTCATGTGCTCCATTGCTTATCTCAACATTCTCGGATGTCATTTTCAAATACTGCCACAAAACAAGGGTTAATTGACAAGCCACATATAATCCCTATATTCTGACCGACCAATTAAATAACAAATAAACGTAGGTAGGTCATACTAACGAAGGAATTATCCGTCTCTCCCCTCCTAGTTCTAGTCTCACATCTCAACAAGGGATCATATCCCTAAGCTCTGATACCAACTGTGACGCCCCCAAAATAGGTATACATCACCCATTCTGAGTTGCCAAATACATGGTACAAAATACAAATACAAACTTAATTATACAACATGAGCTAAGAGTTTTTACACGAATATTGTCTTATAGACAATATCCAAACTCAAATGGAGTCCCCATTGCATGTATTAACAAACTATTTCTTAGAATATTGAGGACTACTACAACCACCAAATCGGACCATCACTCCATTCCCCGACTAGTCCTTGCTACGTTCTCATTTCTTGAAGAGAACAATGAAAGCAAAGAGTGAGCTCAACTAGCCCAGTAAGAAATATTATAACTAAGATAATATAGAATAAATTATCGTTAGCCTTCAACAGTGTTAAACGGATAAAATACAATAAACATCAAGTTTAATTGCAGCGGAACAAGCAATCTATTAGAAGAGTCAAGTAGAGCATGATATCTACTATCTTATACGATTTAAAAAGTTTATCATCAATTTTATCGTTGAGACTCGGCTTAATAAATAATCCACATCACTGAATTATTCATACACTACGGGCCAAGGATATTCATTAGTATCACGATCACGAATTATCCATGTACTATGGGCCAAGGATATTCGTGTAATCACCAATGATCATGATCATACCAACAACTGTCCATCAATGCACTACGGGCCAATGAGGATATTTATCACATCATTTGTAACATTACAGTTAATAATTATTCCGAATAATCCCTAGTTATAATCATACCAATCAATAGTCCATCTATGCACTACGGGCTAAAGATGACTTTTATCACAATATAAGCATGAGGATGATGACAATGATATAGGAATTTAATTAAACGAAAGCTAATGATAAATTTTAAAGATTTATAATTTAATTTATCCAAATTTAATAATGTCCAAATTGTCAACATGATATTGCTTTGTGGAGTAAAATTCAAGAATAATATTGTATCAAAAATGATTTGGACCGAAAGAAATTAATTTTTGTCATGAATAGTACCCCGGGTGAATAGTACCTCGTGAATAGTACTCCGGCATGAAAAGATAAAAAATTATCAAGAATGTTCAGAATATTATTTCCATGAAAAGATACTGGATGAAGTGTAAATTTTAAGGATATTCTACTAATTTTAAGGAGTATATAAGCCATACTTTAACAAAATGAGTGTTGAATTCGGAATCTGAAACGAAATATTATTACTTGCATACTACAGAGTATGAAAAAAATATTATTTCATACGAAAATTGAACAAAAATAATATCTCTTACCTTAAAAAGAGAGTACTTCTGACTGGTAGGGCGATGATATTCTTGAAGAAAGCTTATACTGTTTTCTACGCTCAAAGCTTCCTTAAACTCTAAAGAAATACGCTCAATATTATAGAAGAAGAATTTTTTGATTCTGGTGTGATTTTCAATTCTAAACTAATCATCCTATTTATAGGAGAATGGAAGGATACTATTTAGAAATTTTATTCACAGACTGCACAGGAGAATTCTGACGAATTTCACGGGCGAAAAACTGAATTCACATGATTTACTATGCAGTCAATATGCAGACACTATGCATAATAAAATATAATATATCATATTTTTCATAAAAAAACAAAACTTATATATATATATATATATATATATATATATATATATATATATATATAATTTCATACTCCCTCCCGAGCATTCCATTTCCCCTCCCCCCCACCAAAAGTCATCATCACCTGTGGGCTCCACCTTTTAATATATATATATATATATATATATATATATATATATATATATATATATATATATATTGTATAACTTTTTACCGATTATTTTGAAAAATGGGTAAATTGAAGTCCAAATAATAAGCAAAATTTACAATAAATAATTCATAAAAAATATCTTCCATATTTTTAACAACACTTATTCATCATTATTATAACTCGTAATATTAACAAACAGATCGTTCCAAGGAAAAAGGGGGCTTTTCGATAAGGATTTCTCCCTATTGACGCGCAATTAGGTGTCCAAACCCCTTTCCTCAATAGAACGTTCTAGACATTGTTAATTATACAAATAATAATATGAATAACTTGTCATCTCAATTATTGATTTAACAATATATAAAATATTGACAATAATTGAATCAAATAACGTGAGATACTATGCAGCAATTACTGTAGCAATAATTGAGTATAACTGAGTGACTTCTTACGTAAGCATCAATAATCAATATCGTGTGCTACTATGCAACCACGCGTATTACTATACTTTTATCACCAGGTATTTCAACAGTTAACGATAAAACTTTTGCCGTTATTTTTATAAAAAGATATTTCTGTCGTTTTCTAACTCCGACAATAATTCTGTTTTGGGGTCCCCTAATGCTTGTTATGTCGTACTAATATTTCTTGTTAAAACGAATATTTTCCGACCAATCGAATATTTTATAACAACTTGCATACTTTACAAAATTTATAAATATTACCCACAACTATAATGTTATAACAAATCCAAACCATAATATTAAAAAATGATATTTCAAAAAAAATTAATCTTTTTTCATAAAAGTTGGGGTCTTACATTAATTGTCAGAGCATGAATTAAGATAACAAGATGAACTATTATGTTAACAAGTTGAATTAAAATGAGAATTAAACCAATAAGGTTAATGTTAGTGTAACTTATTGGTGTTGCGATTCTAATGGTATATGTAGTGTATTTAACGAATGTGAGTTGTAATTTAATAGCTTACGCATGAGGTAAGTTCTTTATCCCTATCCTGTTTATTTTTATGCAAGTTTCTAAACCCTAATTTTTGTTGCACAAGTTTCCTAATCTTAAACTTGTTAATGTTTTGATTACAACTATTCAAGTTCTATCTATTGTCTCTCATTAATACAAAGCTTAAATTGATCATTATTTCGAACAAGACTTTTTAATTCTTTTGAAAATAGTACATTGGATGTACAATGCTTTATTCAATTGTATATTATTGTGAGCTAATCTTTGATTCAAACATCATAATTCATTATTATTTTATTGTATCGAACCTTGAATGGCTAGTGAACCTTTATTGATTCGACTAGTCTATAGTTGATGAGCGTTCTAAATTCTAGAACCATTATTAAGGCTAATCCAAACTAAACTTTATTTAGTGCGGATTCCTAAGTCAAACTGAGATGAACAACCCTATTATAGGGGATTATTTACGCGTTAGCGTTAAGATGTTTGTGCACAATACATGGTATAAAGGGTTGATCACCCTAAGTATGACAAGAAAGGTCCATATAGTCTAACGACTATTAAAGTTTGAATAGAAATACTTAATAACCTGGGACATAGTTCATAGTCTTGAGACCCTCATATATATATATTTCGATCTTATTTTCTAATTTTGATTCAAAGGTCGAGTTCTTTACAATTCAGTATTCATTATCTACTCTTATGATATTATTATTGTCATCATTATATTTGTGGGCAATTGTTTGCTAACTCTTACATATAACATAGCAGCTAAGGTTGAGAAAGTTGACGAGCCGTCTAAGAGTAAAGGAAAAGGCAAGATGAAAAAGTGATAAAGACTTATTTGATATTTATTTGACAAAATTTATGTTGTGAGACTTATTTGTTTATATGATATATTCCGCAAACTTATGAAATAATTTAAGGTTAGATTACCTAGGATTTGTTTTAAGTTGATGTAACCCTTTAATGGGAAGGATTATTGTTTAAGTTATTTAGCTTATGTCATTATCCTCGATTATGGGTAGTTGGATGTGATTGTTTTAAATAGTGAGCACCAAATCCTATGGGAATGAAGTACCCGAATTTGGGGGTGTCACATATCCGAATATAGTCCGTGGATCTGTCTTGCGCATTTTTCACTCGGGATTGCTGCGGTGGCTATTTGTGTTCCTATCCGTGACACACCCAAATTCGGGTACTTCATTTCCACATGATTTGGTACTCACTATCCAAAACAGTTACATCTAACTACCCATAATCAAGGATAAAGACATAATTTAAATAAATTAAACAATAATCCTCCCCATTAAAGGGTTACATCAACTTAAAACAAATCCCAAGTAATCTTACCCTAAATTATTACATAAGTATGCGGAATACATCATATAATTCAACAAGTCTCATAACATAAATTTCAGTAAATAAAATCAGACAAGTCTTTATCAATTGGATAACTTGCCTTTGTCCTTGCTAGTAGACGGCTCGTCAACTTTCTCAACTTTAGCTGCAGTGTTAAATGCAAGAGTGAGAAAACAATTGCTCACTAATATAATGATGACAATAGCAATAACATAAGAGAAGGCTATGAATACTAAATAATAAAGAACTCGTTCTTTGAATCGAGATTAGAAAACAAGTTCGAGATTTATATCTGAGGGTTTCAAGACCATGAACTGTGTGCCAAGGTTACTAAGTATTTCTACCTCAACCTTAAACAGTCGTCAGACTATACGGACGCTTTCTTTCTTACTTAAGGAGATCAGCCATTCGTACCATGTATTGTGCATAAACATCTAAACGCTAACGCGTACATAATCCCCTATATTAGGGTTGTTCATCTCAGTTTGACTTTAGGATTTCTGCACTAAAGAAAGTTTAGTTTGGATTAGCTTAACGTTGGTTCTAGAATTTTAGAACACTCATCAACTATAGACTAATCAAATAAGGGTTCACTAGCCACTCGAGATTCGGCATAATAACTAGGTATTGAATAATAATATTTAAGATAAGAATGGAATCACAACAATATGTAGTTGAATAAAATATTGTATACTCAATAGACCATCTTCAAAGTAATTAGAAGGTCTCGCTCGAAACCATAAACATCTCAAGCTTTGAATTAACAAGAAACAATGATTAGAAACTCGCTCAATATGAACAAACAACTTGAGCCATGAAACAAGATACTTGTATAACAATGATAAACAAGATAGAGTAAATATCTTGTTACATAAAGAAATAAGGTTTAGGAACTTGCCTCGTGCTAAGCTACACAATTATAACACACATTTGCCAAATATCCTACATATACCATTAGAATCGCAATATCGATTAGTTATACTGACATTAACCTTATTGGTTCAATTCACCATCTTAGTTAAGTTATAACCTTTAACTTAAGGTGTAACCTAATTGGTCAACCACATAACACGGATCTGAAGACTCAGTAACATATAACGTAAAGCTTTAACATTCAATTCTCATCTCTAACTCTTACAAACATCGAGTTTCAATCGTTATTTAACTTGTTAAGTAATAACTTACAATTTTCATATTTGGTATTACAATGAAACTATAATTTATTATAACATCATATAATATGATTAAAATCTTTTTATGTTCATAAGATTAGGTTACGATTGTATGTTTAAAAAATATAAACTGTTTCTGCTCAGAGGTAGGCGCAGCTGCGCTTCCCCAAGCCTTGGCACCGGCTCAGCTGCGCTATTCTTGTCCTTGACACCGGCGCAGTTGCACTGGTGCGCAGACAAGAACACTGCAGTCTGCTTTTAGCACTGATGCGTTCCAAATCCCAATTCCACAGCAACATGGACAAACCTACACACTAAAAACCTTTCCAAAACCACATAACATATACACAAAATCACTATAACACCTAAAACAACAAAAACAACCAAATTTAAAGAATTAAAATCATATATTTGCTATTTTCTTCGTTTTCAACATATTTAGCGAATTCAACCACCAAATTTTTGTTTCTTAACAATATTAAACCATTTCAATTGAATTCTTTTCGTATTCCAATATATTAACAATAACAATCATCAATTTATAGATTATACCATGAACACCTAACCAATTTTAGTCTCAAACTAGACCAAAATACACATATTATCACAAAACTCCAATTCTTCATTTTAAAACATGTTTATATAAATTAATTTCTGAAACCTCAACTATAGATGATATATAATGGATTAATCAACTCATTAATCATTTTATAAACCAATTCCCTGACAATTTAATCCAAGAAAACCAACCTCAAATGAAGAACTCAATCTCTTCTTATTAACATGTATACATGAATTTAATTCCTACAACTTAATTATAGGAACATATCATGATTTATACGTACTGAAAAACATACTAAACAGATTTCTAAACCAAATCATCCATAAAATTCCAATTTTCTAAGAAAACTAAGAACACATAAACTAAAATTAAAAATTAGATGATTTGCCTCTTGATTCTTGTTTAGAGTAGCAAAGATGATGGTTCAAAGGCTTTGACAAACCTTCTTCTTCCCTTTGATTCCCAATTCTCAGAGAATTCCCAATTTCTCTGTAATTCTCTCTTGTTCTTCTTCTCTAACTCTCTGTGTTCTAACTTTAGTCTTAGGATAATACGTATAACTTAACTGATATACATATAACACACGTACTCATCAGTTAAAAAAGACCAATAAGCTTATCAGATAAATTATGCCAAAAGCCACAAGGCTTTGTTTGCCTTGCACACTAAAACTCCCACTCAATTTATTTTTATATTTTCTTATCATATAGTTTCCTTGTCACACCTTTATTTAGCCAATTAAATCAAGTCAAATTTTACACTTAACTTATAATTACAATTATAATTTTCATTATAATTATAATCGTACTTAAAAAAATTATTACATCTCAAATCTAATTACTAAATTAAATTAGAACATCTACAATTTATAAAATTTCTAATTTAATTATTAAATCAAATTAGAACATCATCATTACACATATTGTAATTATTATACAATTTTTTTAATTTAATTATTTCATTAAATTAAATCTTCAAAGCATAAAATTATCACTCATTAATTTAATTATTATAAAACACTTTAACTAAATTAGTGCACCATAATTTTATTAAATATTTATTTATTTCAATAAATAAATCAACTCAAATATTTATTTAATTTAATAAATATTCAAAATTAATAAGATTAATTATAAAATTCTCGTTCGTTACATCATTCCCTCCTTAAAAGGATTCTGTCCCTAGAATCACAACTCAATAAATTCATTCGTAACATTTTCCCCCCTTAAAAAGATTCTGTCCCCAGAATCGCTATATAAAATAAGCAAATAACTGAGGATAATTTTTTATTATAACGTCTTCAAGTTCCCACATAGCTTCTTCAGCATTGTCGTTTCTCCAAATAACCTTTACAGAAGGTATTATTTTGTTTACGAGAACCTGCTCTTTCCTATCAACTATTTGAACTGGAATTTCTTCATAAGACAAGTCTTTTTCAAACTGTAACGGTTCATATTCTATAACATGTTTATAATCGGGCTTATATGGTCTTAATACCGAAATATGGAAAATGTTATGAATATGTTCTAGTTCCGGAGGTAGAGCTACTTCATATACCACTTCACCAACTCGTCGTAGCACTTCAAAAGGTCCTATAAATCTAGTGCTTAGTTTTCCCTTTTTACCAAATCATATCCTCCCATTCGAGGGACACACCTTCAAGAATACAAAACTATCGACATCAAATTCCCGATTTTGCCGGTGTTGATCAGCATATTTCTTCTGCCTATCATGTGCAACTATCAAACTTGCTCGAATCACCTTAACGATTTCGATGGTCTGCTGTACCAACTCTGGACCTAATAGCTGACGTTCACAAACTTCATCCTAACATAACGGAGTTCTGTATTTCCTGTCAAACAACGCTTCATAAGGCGACATGCCAATACTTGCATGATGTGACAACCTCAAAATAGGTTCATTCCATTCAACCTATTCTGAGTCGCCAAATACATGGTACAGAAAATAACTACAACTTTATTACAACAATTGTCGTGTAAAATACAACAACATATATGTTGTGAGTTTTGATACAAATATATATACCAACTGTGACTCGTATCCCAACCTTGGATAGCACGTCACAATGGCACCTTACATAAATGTATAGTCAAAAATTATTTTAGAAATTAGAATCTTTGGGAAGTGCTCAAGGAAACCTTCGTACATGGGAGGCCATGCTTCTAGGTTATGATAGATATCATATGGCCACAGAATTATCCTTGGTTGACCCAATAAACCCCAAAGAAAAACGAGAAGATTACTATCATATTCTTTCCAATGGTGAGTCTTCTCTTGACATACCATTATCTCCACTGTCTCTAATTGAGAATTATTCTTCAAACAAACACCAAGATTATATAGGTATTGCCCGTAAATATACTCAGCAAGTGGATGAGCACAACCATGTCTTATGATGACACGAGGTTGTATGTCATTAGACATTTTGTATGATAGTGACAAAACACCCTTCCAACGTTGGGTTCGCCTCACCCTATTTGATTCACCAAATATAACTACTAAATGATGTATACAACACTTTTCTATACTGCTTAGGGAGAACCTCCACAGCTAGAGACCAACGTTCTATTTCTCCATTACCCTCGCTCGACCCAGCTACACTCTTATTACCTGAAAAGGAATTGTGAAGAAAAAAGGGTGAACACAACTAGCCCAGTAAAGAATATCATGACTAAAGATAATTAAATTATCAATAGCCTTCATCAGTAATAAATCAGAGATTTAGAACATATGGTAAATGATAAAACTTTTCAACCATAGTTGCAGCGGAACGAGCAATCCATTAGAAGAGTCATATAGACCATAAAATCTATTATCTTCTTCATATTAAAAATCCATCAACAATGGTTTATCCCTGTAACGTCAATCAACAGTTCTGATCCACAATCATATGAATAAATCATAATCATAATTGTGGTTCTAAATTCCTCTTCTCATACAGGACGAAGATAATTTTCATAACCTGTCTTTACCTGAAACATCAAAGATCATGGTTATACCAAATCACATTTTCTGTTCATAATCATACTGATAAATTCAACTTTGCACTACGGGCAAAAGATATTCGTCAATAGTTCATCTTTGCACTACTGGCCAAAGATATTCAACAACAGGTCATCTTTGCACTACGGGCCAAAGATATTCTTCAACAATTTATCTTTGCACTACAGGCCAAAGATATTCCTCAACAGTTCATATTTACACTACATGCCAAATATATTCATCAACAGTTCATATTTGCATTACAGGCCAAATATATTAATATCTCAAAGAAATATATAATCATTTCAGAATTTATATAAACAATAATTATAACCATGTTAATCAATTCATCTTTACACTTAAGCTAAAGATATTCAATTATAAATGCAATGGTCATGATCATACCAGTTAACAATTCATCTTTGCACTACTATCCAAAGAGAACCTATAGTCACGATCATACCAATAATCTACCCATCTTTACACTCAAGTGAAAGAGAAATTCATCACCAGGGTTATAAAAATGTTATATATGATAATAAAAATAATATGATCAACAACTGCATTAATTTTCAAGAGTAACAATCATAAATCAACGATAATTTGGTCAGAAAAAGAAACCAATTTTGTCATGAATAGTAACTCATGAATAGTAACCCATGAACAGTAACTCGTGAATAGTAACTCGTGAATAGTAACTCATGAATAGTAAACTCGACACAAAAAGGTATAAATTTTACAATAAAATCCATACCAATATTTCGGTATAATGATATTGAAATAACATTTCTTAAACTTATAAATAATTAATTTTAATTGATTATATTTTACTAAATAATGCATTTAATCATCCTAAAATTTCAAACTCATAAGATTTCATCACCGATAACCAAAACTCTCATCAAAAATCTGCATATACCTCATATAGGATTCTCAAGCCATAAAATCCTATTTTCCAATTTTCTCACTTCACATAACCTATTTAATTCATTTACTCATAACTAGTCTATTTTCAAGAAAAATACCAAATCAGTACCAATAAATTTTCTTTTATGAGATTTAGTAGAATATAGTCCCATATTGAGCATATATTTTTCTCAGAATTTTTAAAAATCATTTACTATTTTTCATATGGCCAAAACAGCCGAATATTTAGATATTTATCAAAAATTGTACTTTTATCCAAAAATTTTGAAATTTACAGAGTATACTTCTATCATATACATGTACTTCCAATAAAATTTTTACCAATTTTGGAGTTAACCACAAGGAGTTATAAGATATTACTTTTAAAATAGTCTTTTCTCATAAAATTAACAACTCTTAATCTATACATCCAAAAATAGTCATTTTTAGACACAATCAAGAAAACTCATCAAATTATCATTTTAATTTTTTCTAAATTTTTGAAGGTCAGAAAAATTACGAAACTGAAAAACATAACAACCCTTAAAATCCTTTACTATCCCTTACCTCAAAAGAGCAGCACTTCTGACTGGATATCGGATATGACGCTGAAGGAAACTTGCACTGATGAATAGCAACTCACCAAGTATCTAAATACTCATAAAATACACTCGATAATCTAGAGAGAAAACTTATGAATTCTGGTGTGATTTTCAATTCTAACTTAGCCCTCTATTTATAAGAAAATGTTAGCACGCCGAAACAGACTTGACCTGCTACCTGATGGATTTACCTGCTACTATTCCACCCACCAAAAATCAGCCATCTTCCCCAACAACCAAAAGTGGGGCCCACCCATTTCTAGAATTTTCTACCAAAATCATTTATAAATCTAATTTTCGAATCAGTCACCTCTTAAAATTCATTACAAATCATTCGTTCCTTTTTAACGGTTCAAAATTTGTGAACATATACTCAACTTATATATGTATAACATATCCAAAAATTACAACAATTCAACGGTCAGATTAAAAATTATAACTCATACAGTAAAACTGTAAGAACACTGATTTGATCTTTTAATACCTCAAATCCGACAAAATACTGATAAAATACCTCAATATTAATTCCTTCATTTATAACCACATAAATAAATCCATCATTTATATCCACATCAAATAAATATTTTCTTATCATATAGATCAATAATTAATTATTCATAAATAATATTACAGAATCACAATAACGACAATTAGGCAGTTCCCAGGAAAGAGGTACCGATTAGGATTTCTCCTTACTGGCGAGCAATTAGGTGACCAAACCTCTCCTTAGACAGAACTTTCTAGACATTGTCAATAATGTTATCTAATAATATTATTCAGATAATATGAATTATTGTTCCGATAATGGAAAATACTGTGTAGTGATAATTATTGAAACAACAATAATATAAAATATCAACGCAGCAATTATTGAATCAATAAAATAAAATTTTGAACAGTAATTACTGTAACAATTATTGAGTAGTGCCTTCGTACGTAAGAATCAATAATTCAAAAATATTGTGCAATACCGTGTGCTACTGTGCAACAACGCGTATTACTTTATTTTACCAACCGGATATTCCAACAGTACTAACGGTAACGATTATACCGTTATTTGTAAAAACTCAAATTTGTCATTTTCTTCATCCAACAGTTATTCTGTTATGGGGCCCACAAATGGCTGCGCCGTTGTATGAATATTCCCCGACAGAAAGAATATTCCACGACTAAATGAATATTCCCCGACAACAATGAATATTTTATAACCACTTGCGTATTTTGAATAAAAAATTCATATATCACCCTTAACTTTAACTTGTATCAATTTAACCATTTACTGAATAGTAATTAGAAGAAAAATTGAATACTTTTATTTCATAAAATTCGGGGTCTTACACGTGATAACTGTTGTTATAGATAAATTCAACCAATGGTAGATGGTCATCCTAATTCCCTTTGAAATTCATAATGCATGCTCTGAGCATATCCTCTAATGTCTGGATTGTCCTCTCACTTTGTCCGTCAGTTTAAGGATGATACGCTGTGGTCATTCTCAACTGCTTTCCCAAGCATTCCTGTAGTCGTTTCCAAAAATTTGATGTGAAACGTGGATCTCTATATGATACAATGGACATCGGGACATCGTGTCTTGATACAATTTCCTTCACGTACAATTTTGCCAATCGATCTAGATTAAATCTAATCTTGATTGGCAAAAAGTGTGTCGACTTCGTCTCAGTCCATAATCACCCAAATCGCATCATAACCCTACTGAGTAGTTGGAAGACCTACCGCAAAATCTATTTTGATATGCTTCCATTTCCATTCTGGTATCTCTAACGATTTTAATAATCATCTTGGCCTTTGATGTTCATTTTTAACTTTCTGACACATTAAGCATTTCACCACACATTCAATAACATCCTTTTTCTTATTCGACCACTAAAAATGATGTCTGAGATCCTAGTACATTTTTGTACATCCAGGGTGAATCGAATATCATGAGTTATGAGCCTCACTCAAAATATTCTCTTTAATTTGCGGTACTAGCGGAACCCAAGTTCTTCCTTCAAATCGAAGTAACCCTTCCTTATCAACTTTAAATTTGACTTCTTCACCTTTAGACACTTTTCTTTTTATCTTTTCACAGTTTTCATCTTGAAGTTGTGCATTCTTCACCTTATTCACCAAAATTGAACTGCCCCCATCTGGAACAATTTTTAATCTGATTATGTCGGATATTTAATTTCCAACTCCATCTTGGCCATTTCTGCTATAAGGTTTTCCTGAGCAGTTAACATAATAAATTTCTCCCGACCCTTTCTACTTAAGGCATCGACAACAACATTCACCTTTTCAGGATGGTAAAGAATTTCGAAGTCATAGTCTTTAATCAACTCCAGCCATTTCCTCTGTCACATATTCAAATCCTTTTGTGTAAAGATATACTTCAAACTTTTATGGTCTGTATATATCTCACACCTCTCTCCACAAAGATAGTGCCTCCAAATCTTTAGAGCAAACACCACCTCGGCCAACTCCAAATAATGAGTCGGATACCCTTTCTCGTAATCCTTCAATTGACGCGATGCATACACAAAATGACCCTGTCGTTCTGCATAAGCACACAGCCTAGTCCTTTATGTGATGTGTCACTATATACCACAAAATTCCCTGTATCATCAGGAAATGACAACACATGTGCTAGCCTCAATCTCTTCTTTTAATCTTGGAAATTCTCCTCACAGTTCTCCGTCCAAACAAACTTAACTACCTTCCTAGTCAAATTTGTCAACAGAGTTATGATCTTGGAAAAATCTTGAATAAATCGCCTATAGTATCCTACCAATCCCAAGAAACCTCTTACTTCTGACGGTGTCTTTGGTTGATCCTAGTTTATTATAGCTTCAACTTTCGATGGATCTATCAAGATTCTATTTTTGTCAATAACATGCCTAAGAAATTTCACACGTTCTAATAAGAACTCGCATTTTGAAAATTTAGCGTATAACTTCTCTCTTCTTAATGTCTCCAATGTCACCCTTAAATGCTCAACGTGCTCCTCCTTAGTTTTAGAATACACCAATATATCGTCAATAAATACAACTACAGATTTATCTAAGAAAGGTTTAAACACCATGTTCATCAAATCCATGAACGTTTCAGGTTCATTGGTTAAACCAAATGACATAACCAGAAACTCGTAATGACCATACCGAGTTCTGAATGTCATTTTCGGTACATCCTCATTCCTTACCTTTAACTGATGATATCCACTTCTTAAGTTTATTTTTGAAAAGTACATAGCTCCCTTCAGTTGATCGAACAAGTCATCGATTCTTGGTAACAGATACTTATTTTTAATCGTGACCTTATTCAATTCCCTGTAATCAATGAAGAGCCGCATCGATCCATCTTTCTTCTTAACAAACAACACCGGAGCTCCCCATAGAGATAAGCTCAGCTGGATATACTTCTTATCTAATAATTCTTGCAACTGTACCACCAGATCCTTAATCTCTACTGGGGCCATTCTATATGGGGCTTTAGATATCGGGGTCGTTCCTAGCGCTAAATCAATCACGAACTCAACCTCTCTATCCGGTAGAAGTCCAGGTAAATCGTCTGAAAATACATCTGTAAAATCTCTAATGACCGGTATCTCTTCCAATTTCGCATTCTTTTTTCTGAGTATCGACTATGTAGCCTAAGTATCCTGCACATTCTTGTCTCAGTAACTTTTTGGCTTGCATCACCGTCAGACAACTTGCTTGTCGAGGTGACTTGCTGCCATAAAACACCACCTTTGATGGAGTCATAAGGTTAACACATTTCTTTTGGAAACAAATTACTGCCACGTAATTTAATAACCAATCAATTCCCAGTATAACATCAAATTCCCTAAGTTTAATCGGTATCAAATCTACCATCATCTCGTGGCCCTTTATATCCATCTTATAATTCTAGTATATAAACCTAACAGGAATCACTTCCCTATTCGTAATCTCTATACTTAAAGGGAAATCTAGTTCTTCCTGAGGCAAATCTAAATTCCTAGCAAAATCATCAGATATAAATGAATAAGTAGCACCCGAATCAAATAACACATAAGCGTTAGTACCATTGATCGGAATGATACCTAACACCACATCCTTTAACTGCACAACATCTTGCACGGTCATATTAAAAGTTCTTACAGTAGGTCGGTTCGATGACACTGGCCCAATGATAGTCAACGTACCACTGTTTTTTGCTTCCCTTACCTCCACTTGCACCTCTCGATATCATCCTAGGGCAATCATGAGCCATATGATCCTTTGACCCTTAAGTGAAATAGGCTCCCTTCTTCGGGCTAAAATAATTTGTTGCAATGTGACCCTCCTAGCCACAATTAAAACACACTCGGTTACCATTTAGACACACCAGTGTGGTCCTTCCCATAAGTAGCACAAGCTTCAAACTTCTTCTTTTGTTGACTTCCTTGATGTCCTCTCGCATTTAAATTTTAATTCCACTTCCTCTTCTGGTTCTTACTTCCACTATTGCTTCTAACAACCTTGTTTTCATTCTCATTCTTCCTCTTCTTCTGTTCTAGATTATACTTTGTTAAGCCATCACTTCCACTTTCTGCGATAATTACCTTTTCTAGTACTGCTACAAATGTATTTAATTGAAACATTGAAACCTTGCTATATAGCCAGGGCTTCAACCATTGTTCAAACCTTCTTGCCTTAAGCTCATTAGTATTGACTTGGTACGGAGAAAACCTTGCCATCTCATTAAACTTCGCTGCAAACTCTGGCACAGACATGGTTCCTTACTTTAATTCTAAAAACTGCACTTCCATCTGGTTTCGAGAACTCGTCAGAATGTATATCTTGAAAAACATTCCTTTGAACCTATCCCACACTACTATTCCATGTCCCCCATGAACCTTATTCACCTGCCACCAATAACTAGCTTCAGACTTCAACATAAATGTTGTGAATGCGATTTTCTGATCCTTATTGACCCTGGCAATGTCGAAAACACCGTGGTCCAACCGTTTTGAAGCCCTTGAAAGTCGTGACTTGCACTTGCAGCTGATTCGCAAGTGCTCCCGTTAACAAGGTCACCAATTGCTGAATCGAGTTAGTATTGGCCTCATTATTGTTTTTTTTAGTAGATCCGTCAGAAGGCGGTTGTTGGCATGGTTGTCTTCTTTTAGGAGGCACTTTCTGTTTAAGATGTATGCTTATTAAATAAATACTCAATTCCATGAATATTTAAAGTTTAACTTAAACATTCTAAAATTAAACCGTAACACATAACATTTCAATAAACTTCGATATCTTATTTATTCATGGCTTCCAAAACATAGTGAGGATAGCATCTCTGCTATCAATCATCAACTATCCTGAACTTGAAAAGTTTTAGGATTACATACTCATCTTACCCCATTATTTATCTCAAAATATGAGATTTACAATTTCTTAAGCACATATTTAATCTCATAACTTATTATTCTTCCTATCTTGGCATATTAAGACGTCGAGAAGCTTCTCTACGCTCTTCTTCCATGATACAAAACATCGTTCTATGATCCATCATATATCATGGCAAGTCTTTAAACTAAGATGGGTAATAAAAGACTCAGTCCTGGGCCCTATTAATCGCAAAATGTAAAGCATAATCCATTTCATTCATTTTGGTTTTCTTCGTCTGAACCTTGTCTTCAGGACGATCTGCACGCTGAGTAGCCTTTATCCAAGCATCTTCTACTCTCGCACGCTTAGCTGACTCCTCCTTCAAATCATATTTCAGCTTCTCAACTTTAATCTTCATCTTTTCATTCTCAGCCAATAGCTCCTCTTGATTACCCTCTTTGTGAACTAGGTTCCATTCCATGTTTCCAAGACGTGTGTCGAGTTCCTGAATCTCCACATCCTTCTGCTCTATAGTAGCCTGACGCATATTAGCAAGCTCTATTAGCTCCTCAACCTTAGCCTGTAACCCTATATTACGGTCATATAATTCATAATACATCTCAGCTGATATGGAGTTTGGTGGAAACTCCACATGATCCTCTTCCTCATCTTCCTCCTCTATCTCCTCAGAGTCCTCCTCCTCCTCAGGATCAAACACAGGATCATTCCCATGTCTTTTATCAGCGACCAACAGAGAAGGCTCCCTCTCGATCAACTGCTCCCGAACAACATGGACATCTCGGGGCTCCTCATTTCTAGGCACCAGAGATAACTCTTCCCTAGCTTGATTGGATCCTTCAACGTCAGACATCCTGACAATAAAATACTTTTAGGTTTTATTATTACGTGACACTCTTCGATACTCACGAGCACATAAGTTATCAACACATAGGCATATAAAGTCTTTTATTATTTATCTTTAATGGATGTCTTAATCCATTCCTTAAAACTCGATCAGAGTTATCACAACTATGTTTTCGATCTCCTTAAAGGTTACTTCCTAAGATTTCCCCCATCTAAGGTTCATAACCAAAAGCTCTGATACCAACTTGTGACACCCCCAAATCCGGGTACTTTATTTCCACATGATTTGGTGCTCACTATATAAAATAATTACATCTAACTACCCATAATCAAGGATAAAGACATAACTTAAATAAATTAAACAATAATCCTCCCCATTAAAGGGTTACAACAACTTAAAACAAATCCTAGGTACTCTAACATTAAATTATTACATAAGTCTGCGAAATACATCATATAATTCAACAAGTCTCATAACATAAATTTTTGTAAATAAAATCAAACAAGTCTTCATCATTTGGATAACTTGCCCTTGCCCTTGCTAGTAGACGGCTCATCAACTTTCTAAACTTTAGCTGCAGTGTTAAATACAAGAGTGAGCAAGCAATTGCTCACGAATATAATGATGACAATAGCAATAACATAAGAGAAGGCTATGAATACTGAATAATAAAGAACTCGTCCTTTGAATTAAGATTAGAAAATAAGTTTGAGATTTATATCCGAGGGTCTCAAGACCATGAACTGTGTCCCAAGGTTACTAAGTATTTCTACCTCAACCTTAAACAGTCGTTAGACTATACGGACCATTTCTTTTGTACTTAGGGGGATCATCACTTCGTACCATGTATTATGCACAAACATCTAAACGCTAATGCGTACATAATCCCCTATAGTAGGGTTGTTCATCTCAGTTTGACTTTAGGATTTCCGTACTAAAGAAAGTTTAGTTTGGATTAGCTTAACGTTGGTTCAAGAATTTTAGAACACCCATCAACTATAGACTAGTAAAATAATGGTTCACTAGCCACTCGAGGTTCGACACAATAACTAGGTATTGAATAACAATATTTAAGACAAGAATGGAATCACAACAATATGTAGTTGAATAAAACATTGTATATTCAATATACCATCTTCAAAGCAATTTGAAGGTCTCGTTCGAAACCATAAACATCTCAAGCTTTGAATTAACAAGAAACAATGACTAGAAACTAGCTTAATATGAACAAATAACTTGAGCCATGAAACAAGATACTTGCATAACAATGATAAACAAGATAGAGTAAATATCTTGCGACATAAAGAAATAAGGTTTAGGAACTTGCCTCGTGCGTAAGCTACACAATTATAGCACACGTTCGTCAAATACCCTACATATACCATTAGAATCGCAATATCGATTAGTTATACTAACATTAACCTTATATGTTTAATTCACTATCTTTGTTAAGTTATAACCTTTAACTTAAGGTCTAACCATATTGGTCCACCACATAATATGGATGTGAAAACTCACTAACATATAACGTAAAGCTTTAGCATTCAATTCTCATCTCTAACTATTACAAACAACGAGTTTCAATCGTTATATAGCTTGTTAAGTAATAACTTACAATTTTCATATTTGGCATTACAATGCAACTACAATCTATTATACCATCATATAATATGATTAACATCTTTTTATGTTGATAAGATTAGGTTACGATTGTATGTTATGGACTGAAATAAAAAAAAACAAACTATTTCTGCTCAGGGCTGCACTGCCCCAAGCCTTGGCTCCGGCGCAACTGCGCTTGTCCTTGACACCGGCATAGCTGCTCTAGTGAGCAGACAAGAACACTGCAGTCTGCTTCCAGCACTAATGTGTTTCTAATCCCAATTCAACAGCAACATGGACAAACCTATACACTAAAAACCTTACCAAAATCACATAACTTATACACCAAATCACTATAACACCTAAAACAACAAAATTTAAAGAATTAAAATCATATTTTTACTATATTCTTTGTTTTTAACATATTTAGCGAATTCAACCACCAAATCTTTGTTTCTTAACCAAATTAAACTATTTCAATTGCATTCTTTTCGTATTCCAATATATTAACAATAATAATCATCAATTTACAAATTATACCATGAACTCCTAACCAATTTTAGTCTCAATCTAGACCAAAATACACATATTATCACATAACTCCAATTCTTCATTTTAAAACATGTTTATATGAATTAATTTCTAAAAACTCAACTATAGAAGATATATAATGGATTAAGAAACTCATTAATCATTTTATAAACCAATTCCCTGACAATTTAATACAAGAAAACTAACCTCAAGTGAAGAACTCAATCTCTTCTTATTAACATGTATACATATACATTAATTTAATTCCTACGACTTAATTATAGCAACATAGCACAATTTATACATACTCAAAAACATACTAAACAAATTTCTAAACCAAATCATCCATGAAAATCCAATTTTCAAAGAAAAATAAGAACACAAACTAAAACTAAAAATCAGATGATTTACCTCTTGATTCTTGTTTAGACTAGCAAAGATGATGGTTCCAAGGCTTTGGCAAACCTTCTTCTTCCCCTTGATTCCTAATTCTTAGAGAATTCTCAATTTCTCTATAATTCTCTCTTGTTCTTCTTCTCTAACTCTCTGTGTTCTAGCTTTAGTCTTAGGATAATATGTATAACTTAACTGATATACATATAACACACGTACTCATCAGTTAAAAAAGACCAATAGGCTTATCAGTTAAATTATGCCAAAAACCACAAGGCTTTGTTTGCCTTACACACTAAAACTCCCACTCAATTTATTATTATATTTTCTTATCATATAGTTTCCTTGTCACACCTTTATTTAGCCAATTAAATCAAGTCAAAATTTATACTTAACTTATAATTACAATTATAATTTTCATTATAATTATAATCGTACTTAACAAATTATTACATCTCAAATCTAATTACTAAATTAAATTAGAACATCTATAATTTATAAAATTTCTAATTTAATAATTAAATCAAATTAGAAAATCATCATTACACATATTGTAATTATTATACAATTTATTTAATTTAATTATTTCATTAAATTAAATCTTTAAATCATAAAATTATCACTCATTAATTTAATTATTATAACACACTTTAACTAAATTAGTGCACCATAATTTTGTCAAATATTTACTTATTTCAATAAATAAATCAACTCATATATTTATTTAATTCAATAAATATTTAAAATTAATAAGATTAATTATAAAATTCTCGTTCGTTACACTATCCTTAGCCGGACGCTTGTTGTTTATGTTGTGTAGACAAAATTACCTTTTTCCCTTTCGGGGTTGTCTCCGGGTTTGAAGTCGCTTTTGGCTGTCCCACGAGGTTGTCTCTGGGGTTTGACTGTTGTCGATTCTGTATTTCCTCAGGGTTGTCTCTGACAGTGAAATTTTCTTCCCTCGGGGTTGTCTCTGGGGTGTAAAATGACATTTTTATCCTCCTGCATGGTTAATCCAAGGAAAATAAAATTTTGAGTTTCTACAGATGCCCCTCTTTGTCATGTTTATTCAATGCAATGAGATGAACATGAAAAAGTCTACTAGACATTTGAAATATGATAAGGTATATCTAATGATGCAATGTCATGTGTAAAGTATGCAGTGATATATGAATGCTAAAATTTTTAAAAGTTAGTCCCATCTGCCGGGGAGGATGATTGTTCTTTTGCTGTCACTGGGCATTGCAGATGACTTTGTTGATTGTATCGCAAATCACATATCGTCGCACATCATCGCACATCGCATTTCATATACTACAAATCTCACTTCGTATATCAACTTTTTATTTTGCCAATAGCACTTCGTAAATCGCAAATCCCATATTAGTAATCACACTTCGCATACCGCAAATCGCACTTTGCAAATCGCAATTCGTACATCGCACTTCATATTTTCCCAATCGCACTTCGCAAATCCCACTTCATATTTTCCCAATAGTACTTTGCAAATCGTACTTCGTAAATCATACTTCGCAAATCGCAAATCGTAAATCGCATTGCGTACATTACAATTCATATTTTCCCAAACGCACATCACAAATCACATATTAAGTCAGATATTAGTGATCACACGTCATAAATTGCATATTGCATCGAAAATCACATCGCCACCATTGAGTATTGCTGATGCTTTTGTTGAAGATAGTTCTCAACAAATTACACCACCCGACATTCCTAATGCCTTCGGTAAAGATAGTTCTCAACGGCTTACACCACCGGACATTCCTGATGTCTTCAATGAAAATAACTCTCAACAGCTTGACTGTTAATTGCTTAAGAGGTTAGTTATTGATCATTATTGGAGGTTGTTCTTGATGTCATCGTTGGGGTTGACTTCAATGGTTTAATTTCCATCAGGGATTTCTACCAATGCCTACGTTGGGGCTGACTCCAGTAGTTGACTTCCATCGGGGATTGATGTCGATGCCTACGCTGGAGTTGACTCAAACTGTTAACTTTTGTCGGGGATTAATGTCAATGATTACGCTGGGGCTGACTCAAACGGTTGACTTCCATCGGGGATTGATGTCGATGCCTATGCTAGGGCTGACTCCAATGGTTGACTTCCATCAGGGATTGATGTCGATGCCGATGCCTACGCTGGGGTTGACTCCAACAGTTTGATTTCTATCGGGGTTGATGTCGATGCCTACGATGAAGTTGACTCCAACGATTTATTTTCCATCGGGGATTGATATTGATGCCTACGCTGGGATTGACTCCAACGGTTTGATTTCCATCGGGGATTAATGCCAATGCTTACACTGGGCCTAACTCCAACAGTTTGATTCATTGATTATAAAAAGGGGCGAGCTTTTTACTTGTTACCTTGCTGGATTAGATACTGGCTTGACTGACGACCTGGGTGCCATTGACGTCCCTGAAGGATGCGGCCTGCCCTTTTACTGCCTAGATTTGAACTTTGATAAAAAGGCCTTGACTTAGGAGTACTTGGCGCAGGTTGACAAGTTGGATGATGTACATTTCATTTGCTAGACCTGTTGTTAGTTGTTGGGTGCTTGTGCCCATTTTCCTTTATTTTTTCTTTTTATCTTTCCACATGTATATAAATGATGTTGATATGAAAAATGATGTAATATTCTCATATATATATATATATATATATATATATATATATATATATGATGCTTAGGCATTTATCGCATATGTTCTATTACTTTCCATAATGATGCATACTTTCTATATCATCATTTTGAATTTAGAAATTATCGGTTAGAACTGACCCCTGTGTGGTCTTGTGATATTGTTTTACCGACGAGGTGCTTGTTTTTAATTTAAGGATCTATTGGAAATTTTTCCCTTCTTTTGTCATTGCAAGCTCATGTCATTTGTAATTTCTTTTAGAAGTTCTCTCATTTCTTTTGATGATAAGCCTGGTCCTGCCTTAAACTCCTTCTATTTCATTGAATCAAAAAATGCCTCATCCCTTTTGCATGTTGTTACTGGGGATTCATATAAGAAACTCACTTTGTTAAGCATGCCAAGAGTGAACAATATCCTGCACAACAAACAAAATGCGCCAAAAGCTTAATGGCTTGGTGCGTCGGGGATAGCTTTGATATAAGGATTAGTATGATCTCACTAATAAGGTATAGGAAGTTAAAGTCTATAAAGTTGGATGCTCATGGGGTTTGCCATTTAACTCGTATCCGCTGAATTTTTATCTTATCGTTAAAGATCTTGAAATTGAGTATGAAAATGAATTTTTTCTAAGGAAGTTGCGAATTGCTACTTGAAAGCTATTTTTTATTTATTTCCTTTAAATGAATTTTTCATTTAACAAGTTACGAAATTGTAAGAAAACTTTTAAGCATCCATGGTCATTGTTCATGAGTAAGATCAAATTCAAAAGACTTATCTCCCTATATCAAAGATACATCGTCTTCGCTCTAGACACCACTCTTCGTAGATTTAACGTCATATGACATGTGCATTATGTGTGACGCAACCCTTAGCAGGGATTTCTATTTTATGACTTAAGACGATCCCATTTCCATCTTGCAAATGTTTCTTTTTTCTTTTTTCCCTCGCTTAACTTATCTTGTTTTCTTAGCCTATTTAGGGTTACCCATTTAACAAGTTTTGGACCAATAACTCCCAAACCAAACGACTTTAGGGCACTAAGTGTAAAGACACCCTTTTGGGTTTACTTGCTCGAGTAACAAAGGCCACACTTTGAGACAAGTTAAACAATCCACTCTATTTGCTTCTTGCCTAACCTTGTGCTGGTTCCGTTTCCTTAGGCTCTAAGTTACCCATGTAATGAGTGTTGGGCCGGTGACTCCCAAACCAAATGACTTTAGGGCACCAGGTGTAAAGACACCCCTCATGCTTAATTAATCGAATAACCCAGGCCACAATTCAGATCTGCTCAACTATCGCAATGCTCATTTTCTTAGGCTCTAAGTTACCCATGTAACGAGCGTTGGACCAATGACTCCCAAACTAGGTGGCTATAGGGCACCAGGTGTAAAGATACCCCTCGAGATGAATTACTTGAGTAACCCAGGCCATGATTTGAGCCATTAGGCTGGCCATTACTTATTTCCTATCTTTTCATTAATCGTCATCGTTGTCGTCAAAGCTTCATACCCACAACTAAGAGTCAGGGCAACCACAAAGTGGAGACATGCATATAATATCGATTTTACTCCCAATAGCGCTTTGAACTAGGATTTTGCCTAATCAACAGGTTGAATAATCTTAATTCTCTAATTGTTCTTGTGATTCTTGCTCCACGAACGCTTATCAGAATTAATCCAATTTATAACATTTTAAATAAAATCTTCTCTTTTAAAACCTTTTTCTAAGATTCTAATGTAAGATTTATCTATACTTAACATGTATATCATCGTTATTGTATGTAAATGGAGACAAAAAACAAATAAGGAGATGAAAGTCGTACCTTGTATATGGATCGCTACATTCTAAGAAAATTATGATTAGAAAAGACCAAATGATCGTACCAAATCGCCAGTAAAATGATACGAGGGAAGGTCTAATGATGACAGACTATGCTGATGGTGTTGACTGGTGCATTTTCTTTTTTAGGATGGTCGATAAATGCCCTAGTGTTGAGTTGTCGTTGTTTTCAAAATTTCCCCCAGTCCTGTTTGTTGTAAGGATCCCAATATTGGGTTGTTGTTGATTCTGAAATTGCCCCAGTCTTGCTTTTCGTCTGGGGTAGTCACTTTGTTGTATATTTGACAGATAGGCCGATAAGATGCCGAGATCGCAAGAGTCTTTTACCTCCTGACACATATGGTGATCAGATAGTGGATATGGACTTTGATGTTCGGGGTGTGACATCCCCAAATCCGGGTACTTTTTAATTAAGATCTGGTATATGATTTCTATAACAATTGCAGAAGATATAAACATAAATTGTTTATACATTAAACTTTTACACATCATTCCCAAAGTCTACAACCTTAACTAAATACGTACCTTTAATATCTAAAAAGGTTTACAATGCTATTTTCGTTAGAAAATTTAATAGATCTAACTGCACAAGAATTTAATCTTGCACTTTGTCTTTGCTTCTGTGTTTACTCCAGCTTTCATCTTAATCTGAAATTTTTTATCATGATATGGCAAGGGTGAGCAACAAATTTGCCCAGCAAGTTTTAAATACAATGAAGATATATCATGATTGAAAAGAATGAATAAGCTTTCACGTTTTCAACAATATAATAGTTGTGAAATAACATGAATCAAGTTTCAATAATTGCATGACTGAATCAATAATGTTTGAAGGTCAACAATGACCATGAACCATCCAACTGAATCTTATGGTAATGAAGGTGATCAGCCTTTCATACCTGATGAACATATGCAACATGCACTAAGTGCGAATCAATAATCAGTATAGACGTGGATAATCAACAACAATTATTCACTAACATGCTTTGAACATACAACTCAAGTTTGAGTTAGGGAACTTTCTTGCACCGCTGATTATCGTTAAGCAATCTAATGTAATCTCTTATGAAAGAGCTATCAATTATACGATTGATCTTTCAGTCAGCATATCATACTATGTATCATATTATAGCTACTTTATCCATAAATTATCTAACACTTAATCAAATATTAGATAACATCTTACAACATTATTATTGTCATCCTTTGATAATTCTTTAATCACTATATCATATCCATTATGATTTAACACTCTCTTTTTCATTTCATAAGTTATTTATTAACATCTAATAAGTCAAATACTAATCCAACAACCTGGATTCTAAATCTAGCAACCAAATTGCCAATCCAGTAGACTAGATTCCGAATCCAGTAACCTGGATTCAACAAATTTCCAATCTAGCAAGCCAAACTGCAATCCAGCAAACTGGAGTCCAAATCCAGCAACTAGATTGCAATCCAGCAAGTTGGATTCAAAAATTTTCAATTCAATAAACTATTTTTCAATCCAGCAAGCTGGATTCATCAGATTTTCCAATCCAGTAAACTGGATTCACAAATTACTCAATCCAACAAGCTGGATTCTATATCCTCTTCACAAAAATACCAAATCAGCTTAATACTTTTCCATCCTTAGTCCAAACATATATACACATATTTCATACACAAAAAGTATTTTTCCAAAATTTTCCAACTTCCTTTGGTATTTTTCAAAAAACATTTTTAGTGCGTAGCTTAAGAATTTAGCCCCATCATGCTCAACTCTAGAAATTCCCATCTTTTAACACAATCTTATAAGTGTTAACATAAGCCTCCAGTTTAAATTTTATGGCTATCAGAGTTATAGAACTCCGATTATAGTCGTTTTCGTTAGAAAAACACAAAAATTGAAATGACCATAACTTGGTCATTTTAAGTCGGAATGAGGTCATTCTTGGACAAGAGGTACTTTATACCATATATTTTCATGTCCCAAAAGGCCAGAATTTATTTCACAATTTAAGTAGCCGAAACAGCCCACACAAAATCTTGGACAGTAGCTATTTTAGTGTTTTTTTTGTGCTTTGTTAAAAATATTTCATACGGAAATCTACAACTCCTTTTTCAGTGATTCTACTTGGAGATGTTAGAAAACTTATCATATTATCCTCATAAATTTTTCCATAATTTTTGAAATTTAGAAAAATGATGAAACTGCCCCTACCCTTGACTGTCGAAAATAGTCTGTTTTCCTTAAAAACACAAAACTATTTTTGATAAATCAGTCAATATGGACCGTGTACTCAACATTTTTGAGTGCTACCACTTGGGTTTAGTAGTTAACTTATATATCTAGCACCTCTCTTTGATGGATCGCAAAAAGAATGTATAGATCAAAAACGGTGGAAATCCAAAGTACATAGAAATTTTAGGGCTTATAAACTAGAAAATCCCTTTTCTTTGCTTTTGATTTCCAACTAAAACAACACCCAATATGGGTATATCTAAACATGAAACACTCATAAACACATAGATCTAAGGTTTTAAACCTCAAGATCATAACTTCATATTATCAAAAATCACATTAAACCAAAAAGAAAATTAGGTTACATAAGTAGAAATTTTGTTATACCTTAGCTTTTCTTTCTTCTCCTTCTAAAATATGAGATGGATCTTGATTGTATGAAAATCAAAATCTCCTCTCTTCTCTCTCTAGGGTTGCCAAAATTGGCCCCTCTATTCTCTCTCTCTCTCTCTCTCTTTGGTTTTCTTAGCAAAGAGGAAGTAATAGGATGAGAGAGAAATGAAATGGCTTTTGTGGTTTTGTAAAAAAATGTATAGATATAATTCTATATCTAATATTCATTCCCCCCCATTCACTCTCTCTTTCTCTTTCTTAATCATTTTAGTGTTGCTTGTACACTTAAATAAAAGTGTTGGATAAACAAAACAATGACACATAAGGAGGGTTGGTGAGAGTTGGTAATGAGTTAGAAAATAAGGAACTTAACAATGATTAAATCACATGGTCTCCCCTTTTTCTTCTCCACAACCCACCGGCCATGTGCCTTAGATTGACCAAAATATGATTTTTGTTTTATGATATATTTAGTATATCAAATGACTAAAATGCCTCTCACCCATTTGGCTAAATGTTGGGCCATTCCTTTAATTCTTTTGGGCTACTAAATTTAGTTTGTTTGGGTCATAACAAATAATATCTTCCAACACTTATAATATTACCATTCCCTAATTATTTAATTAGGGTTTTCATTTTATCAAGTATAACATAAATCCTTACTAATGCACATTTATATCCTTAACCCAATTAGACTTGCTATAATTAGGTTATAAAATTAATTAACAGAGATATATAAAATAAATCTCTTAGAATTAGTATATATTTTATATACTAATATTCTTCCCTCTTATAACCTCTTAGGTTATTTAATTATCACACCTAATATATATATTAGGTTACATAACTTAATTCTTAATTCACTTTTATATACAAAATAAATGTATTCACATTATATTACGTATATTTATTTAATCATATACATAATTCACATAATCATAACATATTTCACTTCTCACACTAATTTTGACGTTTCTCCATAAAAAGTTAACTGCTGACTTTGACCAAAAAGCCAATCCTTACACATTTTGTGTTTATTGTCCATTTTGACTAAACTTAACGTTCCGGACGCAACCGAGCAGTCCATGATTCAAAATTCTATCTCTAACTCAAATTTTGAGTTTTAAATTACTCCCTTCTTATTGCTAATCGTATTAACTAACAACTTTATACTTATTCAAATTCTTATTTTCTAGTCAAGGCCAACGTTCAAGCTATGTTAATTACTAACATAGTTTTATCTTGATCCTTATATCATTAACTTAATTCATCATTCCTCTTGCTAAAATATATATAGCACCTTACTAAATATATATATATATATATATATATATATATATATATATATATATATATATACTCATCTTCATTTAACCTTATAACACCTCTTCATGTGAAACCTTATCTCCTTAATAAAATTTTCATATGTACTTATATAACATTTCTTAGACTATTCAATTTACATCGAATTTATAGGTATCGTAATACCTTATTCTTGATATTTCTTCAATTACATATTAATTCATTTCTAGGCTTTTGAAATTTTGTAACCCATATTTTCTCTATTCTCATTCGAATAGCAAACCATATAGGTTTTACTTGAAAATCTTAAATAAATCCTTAAATTCTCATCTAGGTTTTATTATTTAACCTTTATTCTAATCATTCAAGATTTTATGAATTTTCGGGTTATCACATTCACCCCTTCTTCTAAGAATTTCGTCCTCGAATTTTCAGTATACTAAACACCACTCCTTTTATTCATCAAAACTAGGTTTTCATATTAACCTTTACTTGTTTTCATGCTCAATTTAACGAGTACATCTTTCTTCCTACTATTAGGAGCTCTGCTACTATCACATTCTTCTATGACTTCAGTCTAAGGAGTTAAAACTTTTCAAATCATGCCGAGGGGTCATATAGACCATGAACACGTAGTTTTAACGATATTTATATCGCAAAACAGTAATTTACTATGTATGTTTACAATCACAAAGAAGTTAAACTATCGTTGCTAGTACTTTAGTTGATTAGCCTATCGTACTCTTACGTTATGCATAACATATCAATCATGTCTAGCGAATATTTACGCTACTAGATTGGATTATTTTATCTAATCAACATAGTTCACACCAGTCTTATCATAGGATTCCGTACCAAAACAATTTGGTTCGGGATAATTTTAAAAAAATACTTTGAATTTTCATAAACATTTGTCTAGCTGAATCAAATAGCTTAGACGCATATCAAATAATTTAAATTTTAATCGAAACATTGCTACCCAAAGTCAGTAGGCAAAAATTTACCTTTAAAATTCTTTAAAATCATATTATGACGTCATGATATCGCATTGTTGTGACACCCCCAAATTCGGGTTACCTGACCCCCGAGTTTGGTGTTCACGATCCACAATATAATATCATTTAACTACCCATCCATATATAAATAGGAATACATAAGTCATTAACATAAGTTGTTAATACATAAGTCCCAGGTTTGCTAACCTTAAATTTACAAACATACCCCTTACCTAAACAAAAAGGGTTTACAATACAACATAATAATAATAATGTTCATAACACTATTCCAGCATCTTGCTTTTTCCTTTGTTCTTCTTTGACCCGTTGGCCTCTTCGTTCCTAGCTGAAATGTTTTATTTATAGCAAGGGTGAGCAACAAGTTTGCCCCACAAGTTAAGACATACAATAAAGGTATAGAAATCAATATCAATTGTTCTAACATTCTCCGTAATAATAATCTGATAATGAAAGAGTACAACGCTTTCAAAGTTTCTACGATATTCTATTGAATAAGCAAGATTCAATTCTACGCAATTACAAAGTGGAATATTTTCCAGATTTATGCTGAGCGATCACACTAGATCTAGAACTTATTTTCTCGGGTATCTATCAAAGATTTACTTTGATACATACGCAGGAGTATCAGATAACCATAAAGATTAAATCATACCTCTTTGCAAGTACTTAGAGCCGGCCAACTCCTTGTACCCTATATTATGCATAATACATAACAGCGCGCAATGGTCGAATATACGACCTAAAATATTCCCTTTATATAAAAGGTTGTTCTTCTCAGTCTCAGAATCAAGATTTTGATTTAACAACGAAATACTGTGATTTCAAATTCTATCTACTTATTGATCTAGCCGAAATAATTGGCATCGATCTATCAATAACAATTGATTTCTCTTCTCGTATTTATCAAGTTCTAACAATTATTCGTTTAGCCAGAATAATTAGCTAAGACATTTCTCAATATAATTCGATAATAAACAAGAATTATCTGTACTGTCAATATTAGTTTCTGCAGATATAAATATCCAACAACAGTAATTCTACGAATATATATTTTCCGAATCAGTAATTCAATTTGAATTTTAATCATGCACTAACTGCGAATAATCAACAATAAATTCCCTGGATATGGTATAATTATCAATAATTAACCATTAAAATAATTGAATGAATATAACTCAAGGTTGAGTTAGGAAACTTGCCTTTCATGTTGATTACAGCTACACAATATAATTAACTGTGTTCGTAAGACCTATAATCAACAATATCGGTCTCACAATTAGCATAATCATTTATAACACGTAACACTGTATTCTACAGTCAAACTTCTCCTAGGCACATTACCACATAGCCACATTAGTGTTTATAACCTATATAAACACTTATCCAGTCTAACTATTTCTGTCTGGTTAAACCTCGGTCCATTCTCGGTGTTTTGGTTACCCTATCCGACAATTAACACATTGATTGTCAATTAAACTTGGTCTCTAAGCTTCAATATTATTTTAGATAAGTCCAATATCGCTTATAATATTTTTCAGAAGCTTTTAATAATTTATAATCAATTATTATAATTTATAATAATTTTTCAAACACTTAAAACATTTTTAAATAATTTAATTATCAAATAATCTTATCATTATTAATATTTAATAATATAAAAATATTAATAACATACTTGTCAAAATATTAAAGTTATTATTAATAACTTAAAATATTTTTAAATCATCAATATTCTACATAAATGATTTTTAAAGTAATTAAAATTATTTTTAAATCATCACCATTAATATTTAAATATTAATAAAATTATTATCAAAATATTAAAAGTCATTAATTATAACTTAAAATATTTTTTAAATCATTTTTCTCATCTTTAAATGATTTTTAAATCAATAAAATCATTTTTAATTCATTTATTTAATTTAATAAATAAATAATCTAATATCATTAATATTAATTTATTAATGAGAATTCTCCAAAAATATTAAAAATTATATTTTATAATTCAAAATATTTTCTAACACTTTATTCTAATTTAAAATAATTTTTAAATCATTAAAATCATTTTTAACCTATTTATTTAATTTAATAATTAAATAAATCTAATATCATTAATATTAAATTATTAATGAAAATTCTCCAAAAATATTAAAAATTATATTTTATAATTCATAATATTTTTAAATACATTATTCTTATTTAAAATAATTTTTCATAATATTAAATCATTTTTCTCTAATTTATTTAATACACTAAATAAATAAATTAAATATCATTAATATTTAAATAATTATAAATATTAATGAAAAATATCTCAAATAGACAGAAATTATTTTTCATAATTTAAAATAACTTTTAAAACTATTTTTGTTAATTTTTATAATTTATATCTATTTTTTTATTAATTTCCGGAAAAACAGAAAATTAAATTAATTAAACCGTCGCTATAAGGCTTTAGCGACAAAAAGCGTCACTGTTGGTGTTCTTGAGCTCAAGAACACTAACAGCTTCGTGTTTAACATGTCATGTTTGACCACGATTCATTATTTGTGTAATACGTTTCTGAGCTATCTTGAACCGTGATTGTGTAGTGTTTATGTAACACTACAACGAGTAATCATTAACAGAGTCATATCATAACAAGCTAGCAAGATCTGACCCTTCCAATATTCTGTCAGACAGCTCCTGGGCTTTCTGGGTAACCCAGAAACCCAGGCAGCTTCAGGGTACCATTTTCCAGCCAACATAATTAGGTATTCTGGTTATCAATTAAGTTGTTTCTTGGTTCAAAAATGTTGTGCTCATGTCAATGAACAACTATATAACACAATTCCAGTCAAACTATATTAACATCACCAGATACGATCCGGTCAAACATAGTCAGAAATCATGTTCTTCCCGTTTCTGGAATTTCCAGAAACGCTAAGTCATGGCCGTCTGGCCTAGTTTGACCGTCTACCCTGTTCAATCTGATGATGTTCTAAGAGGCCTAAAAACTCAGATCTATAGTCCATTATACTAGCTACAACATGGATACAAAAAAAATCCACAAACACCATAAACACTGACAGATATATGCCTTAAAACTTCTTTTCAGACTCGGTTTTACATGTTCTGGGTTACCTAGATTTACAGCTGGTCAACGTCGGTCAACGGTCTTTGACCGTTAATAACTCATGATCTAGACATCTGATGACTATACAACCACTTTCAGATGAAAGACGACATACCAGGCTACCAATACAAAACATAAAACATCAAAAACAACAAACGAACAAGAATTTGTGGCGCCTAACATTAGCTTGTCAGACCACAAAATTCGTTCTTGGACAGTTTTGAAAAACTTAGATTTTTACCAACTTTGATGATATGGATCCATCATGGATCATCATAGATCAACTAAAAACATTATATATCACTTATAAAACACAAAAACAAAAAATTTTCCCAAGCATACAAGATCAAAAGTAAACTAGGGTTTATACCTCTTTGTTCTAAATCTTGATCTTCCTAATCTGATATTGGTTGATCAAGGAATGATTCTAGGACTGATATACTAGCTATTTTCGGAGCTTTAGGAGAGAGAGAGAGTTGGTGAGAGCAAATGAGCAAAATGACAATTTTTGTGACTTTTCTCTCTTTTGAATCCTATATATATTGCTTATATTGTTGCTAGGCTAAGATTTTCGGCTGATTTGGCTGGATTTGTGTGTCACCAAGTCAACATAGTTGTTCAACAACTAAAGGGGCTAGCATTTTTGCAATTTACCATTTAAAGAAAGTAAAAAGGGTATTTTGGTCATTTATAAAATAATTTTAAGGGCAATCTTGATAAATGCACAAACCCTTAGGATTTAGAGTTTAGGTTAGGGTTTAGGGTTTGGACTCTTTAGGGTTTAAGGTTTGAACCATTTAGGTTTGCAATTTAATGTCCAAGATTTTCGAATTTTGATTTTGAAAATAGGAAAATTAATATCTAAAAATTATAATTAGGATTCAATAAATATATTAATATTTTCTTAATCATAAAATTCAATCTTTCTAATTAGGATTAATATTCCTAATTAAAATTGCTTAATTTAGCAATTAGGGTCAAAATGGTCATTAGGGTTTACAACCTACGAATTAGGGTTTTAATTAGAAAAATAATTTTTCTAAATTATAATTAGGGTTTGTAAAATAGAAATTAATATAACAAAAATATAATTAGGGTTTTCTAATTATATTTAAGTTTAATACACACATTAGGCTTGTCGATTAGAATTAGAGTTTCCTAATATAGGGTTTAGGATTCCCGAATTTAAAATTAGGGTTTCCCGGCTTTCGATTAGGGTTTCCAACAGTACGTTAGGGTTTTTAATCCTGAGATTAGGGTTTCTAATCTCTTATTAGGGTTTATAATTTTAAACCTTATCCGATCAATCATTGATCAAAAATTCTATACAATACAAACACGTACTCATTAATATAATTATTTTAATTATATTTTCTATCGAATCCTTTTCCAAAAATTAGAGTTAGGATTTCTAAAGCTGTTAAGCACAACTCTACTCTAATTTTATTAGTCAATACACAAATTGACTTCCTCGATACACGTACCACCGATACTTGTCACATAAATGATAATTAATATTAATATTAATTAAAAAAAATTATTCGCAAATTTTTGATTATTCGAAATCTCGGGTTATCACATTCACCCCTCCTTAAAAGGATTCCGTCCTCGGAATCACCGCTTTCTTATTCTCTACAATCTTTTAAAGTTGTATCATCAATTCATTTTTATCAACCCAACATTCATTTGTGTCTCAAATTCTAACTTGTGACTTGAATCTTTAAAAGAAAACAGTTCACAGAAATATCTGACTCAAATTACTCGCGTAATTAAATTCCTAAACGAAATCATTACCTGCTGCCACCTCCTGAGTAGCCACAGTGTCCTGCACCGTTATGTTGAATGTACGGGCTGGTGGTCTTCCTAGCTGTGCAGGTCCTCGAGTTGCCAAGGTTCCGCCACTAGGTCCCTTGTTACTACTTTCCTTTTTCGCATTCTTCTTTGGACAGTTCCGAACCAAATGATCAGTCGATCCACATCCAAAGCAACCTTGAATTTTCTTCGGACTGGGGCAATTGGGTGACATATACCCCTCTTGTCCGCAGTTATAGCAAACTCCCTTCTTCTTCAGGTAAACTCCAGCATGGTTCTTCCCACAATTCGCATATGGCTCCCTTCCTTTCCTACCATCCTCTGCCTTATTACCCGACTGGGTATTCTCATTCCATTTCCTCTTGTTAGGGTTACTTCCACCACTGCTTCCTCCGTCATTGGTCTTCTTCTTCTTCTCCTGATGGAATCGTGACGCAGCTTCGCTCCCTCCTTCAGCAATTAACGCTTTCTCCATCAAAGCCGTGAACGTGTTGATCTGCAATGCCGCTACCTTGTTGAATATTCCCGGCTTCAGTCCATTCTTAAATCTTCTCGCCTTCCTCGCTTCTGTGTCCACCTGATGAGGTGCAAATCTTGCCAACTCGGTGAATTTGGCAGCATATTCTGAAACAGACATATTCTCCTGCTTTAGTTCTAGAAACTTGACTTCCATTCTGGATTGCATACTCGGCGAGAAGTAGTTCTCAAAGAACAACTCCTTAAATCTTGTCCATAACACCACTTCTGTACCAGCTCTCGCTTGGTTCGTCTCCCACCAGTAATTAGCTTCTCCCTTCAATAAGTATGTCGCAAAAGCTGTCTTCTCCTCTTCCGCCACTCGCGTAATGACGAATGCTTTCTCCATCTCCTTCACCCAAGTTTGGGCTTCAATCGGATCTGTGGTTCCTTTAAATTCAGGCGGTCCCACTACTTTAAAGTCTTTAAAATTTGCTAATCTTTCAGCTGGCTGATTCCTCGCTCTTCCTCTTGTAGCTGGAGCTCTATTCTACATAGCTTCGACTATCATATTTGCAAAGTTTTGCATCGGGTCAGCTTGACCTCCTTCATTATTCACCGACTGTTCTTCTCGTTGGTTTCGATTCTGTCGTCTAGGCGGCATGATCTGATTTAAATAAAAATCTTATATTAATTCTCTTTCTCTACACAAATTCTTAACACAATAAGAATTCAACACATAATTCTCATATAATTGCATATTCATTCAAATAGCACATAGTACTTACCACATATTACTATCCCTTTTTATATCATATTAGGATTAACAACACAACTTTACACAAAAAGTTATAATTCTCCATTCACACACAGTTATTACCAGTTCATCAAACTTACCACACTTATGAGTTCAGGAACTTGCCACAATTATACGAGTGTATGAACTTATCCTAGTGAGACCTTTGGCATCCATTCGCTGAGGGGTTCAAAACACTTCATATAATTATGAGTCATTAACTTACCATAAGTATGAGTTTTAAGAACACACAAATTAATCTTAATCTTAAATTCATATAAAAAATAAAGATTTCATTCATACAAACATATATATATTTACATAGGCTTACACATCATTCTTGATATTACAACACTTAATATCATAGACATCTACCCAAAAGATACTATTACATATATCTAAGTTATCTACCGACCACTCCCTTCACCAGGCTTCTTTTTGATGGGACACTTGCTGAATCTGTGACCCGTCTACCCACATGAAAAACACTTCCTCAAATTCGGCTTAGGACAATGCAGAGAAATATGTCCTTCCTGCTTGCAGTTGAAGCACACGTTCTTCCACACATCATGCATTCTCCCGCGTGAGTCTTCCCACACTTGCTACATGCTTGCTTCTTCTTCGGGCTTGATTTTTCAGAATTTAGACTGTCTTTTTCCCTCTTTCTCTTCTTCTTGTCCTTCTTGCTGGTTCCTTCAGATGATCCACCACCTTCAACCTTCATTCTGTCCACTTGTGCCTTGAGCTCGTTCCTTTCTTCAGTCATTTCGCGTAATGCTCGCTCTGTCTTCCATAATTTCTCCAAGAGAAACACTTTACTTCAGAGTTCCTAGACTTCTGCAGATAGCTGATCTTGTTCTCCAACTTTGACCTTATTCTTTAACTCCACCTTAGCTGGCTCGGACTCTGCCTCCTCATCTCCACTCAGATACATCTCGAGATAATCGTCATGATCGCTCCCAAGATTAACCGTTGGTTCATCTTCTCCCACATTCTCTACTGATTCGCTTTGCACTGGCACGTCGACTTTTGATACCGGTGCAATAGCCGCTAGCATCTTCGCACTCTTTTCACCTTCTCCAGACATCCTACAATAAATTTAAATAACTTGATTAGTACTTCACCAGTACAAAATTCTCACACTATGTGTCCACATATCTCACTATTGATGCACTTCGACAATCCTTCACTTAGAACTTTAAATGAGTTTTCTCTATCTCGCGTATGGTTATAATCCTAGGGTTTCCCCCCACCCCACTTAAAGTTTATAACCTACAACTCTTCTACTAACTGGTGACACCTTGGTCACTACAGCTCTGATACCAACCTGTGACACCCCCAAATTCGGGTTACCTGACCCCCGAGTTTGGTGTTCACGATCCACAATATAATATCATTTAACTACCCATTCATATATAAATAGGAATACATAAATCATTAACATAAGTTGTTAATACATAAGTCCCAGGTTTGCTAACCTTAAATTTACAAACATACCCCTTACCTAAACAAAAAGGGTTTACAATACAACATAATAATAATAATGTTCATAACACTATTCCAACATCTTGCTTTTGCCTTTGTTCTTCTTTGACCCGCTGGCCTCTTCGTTCCTAGCTGAAATGTTTTATTTATAGTAAGGGTGAGCAACAAGTTTGCCCCCAAGTTAAGACATACAATAAAGGTATAGAAATCAATATCAATTGTTCTAACGTTCTCCGTAATAATAATCTGATAATGAAAGAGTACAACACTTTCAAAGTTACTACGATATTCTATTGAATAAGCAATTCAATTCTACGCAATTACAAAGTGGAATATCTTCCAGATTTATGCTGAGCGATCACACTAGATCTAGAACTTATTTTCTCGGGTATCTATCAAAGATTTACTTTGATACATACGCAGGAGTATCAGATAATCATAAAGATTAAATCATACATCTCTGTAAGTACTTAGAGCCGGCCAACTCCTTGTACCCTATATTATTCATAATACATAACAGCGCGCAATGGTCGAATATACGACCTAAAATGTTCCCTTTATATAAAAGGTTGTTCTTCTCAGTCTCAGAATCAAGATTTTGATTTAACAACGAAATACTGTGATTTTAAATTCTATCTACTTATTGATCTAGCCGAAACAATTGGCATCGATCTATCAATAACAATTGATTTCTCTTCTCGTATTTATCAAGTTCTAACAATTGTTCGTCTAGCCAAAATAATTAGCTAAGACATTTCTCAATATAATTCGATAA